>JAUTXW010002578.1:0-460590 GCA_030620095.1 Kuschelorhynchus macadamiae
TTTCCCACACATGTTTTCAGTACGTGGGTGATATTTAGTAGTTTCTAGCCCAGTTAATGGTGTGTTTTCATCAGTTTCGTAAGTGGTCGTATTATCAATAGAAAGCTGGAAATATTTGCTACTTAATATATTTTTTTGTCTAATAATTACTACAATTTTAGATTTCTAGATGGACCTCAAAATTGAGCATTTATTATTTAATTACTTCTAATTGGGAGGGTATTTCTTTATTAATTAATCATAAGATATTCCTGATCTGTACAATGATGTCTGATGAGAACAATTGTCCCTATTATAACAGATAAAAAAATTACGAATAAACTTAATGAAAAAATACGATTCCAAAAATTATTGAAGTATTTCCACAAATTTAATTAGCTTCAGGAAGAATTTTATACTAATAATTATGAAAAATATTCAAACTTGATCAAATTGAAGCTATAAGTAACTTAAACACTTATTAAATACTGTATAACTAACATTATGGTTTGTACTACATAAGTCGTATAGTCCCTGAAATGTTCCTATCTGCAGATCTACAACAAAAATTGAGGCCATAAAAAACAGCTTGTTAAAAACATGTTAAGCAATGGCTTTGCTTTTTTCCCTATTGAACGTAAATAATATGAACAATTAAAAAGGGTCGTTTTACTTTATTTTAACTTACCTATAGGTAAAACTAGCCCTCGGGAAATCAAAGTTACTCTGGTTAACCTTCGCCTTATATACGCCACTGATGTCTATTGATTGAATGTGATAAATATGGCCGAATCTGGGATCCCCGGTTTAGACTAAGATCTCGGTTGCTTTTAAAAGTGAAAATGACTTAGGACTCTCTGGGTTTATAACATAATAAAAAAGTGTCCTACAAAGATAACCCTCTTTGCAAAATTATTATTGTAATGAAGAATTTGCGGACGGTCCTACCTTGTTAAAAAAGAGTTCCATAAAAATCAGAAATAATTTTATCGGTGCAAGACCTATATTTTAAGGTTTATAACCGGCAATTTTTTTAGACTTCTTTAATTCTTAAACCTCATAAATTTTTAACTGCAGTTCATTGCCTGTTTTATTATTACAGTATTTATTGGAAGACGCTGATTTATTCCGTTCGGACAATCCAGAAGTATTTTTTGAACGAATAAGGTCAAGTTAAATTAATTTTAGTTAGTTATACATTTTTAAGTTTTTAAGTCCCTTATTTCTTTAATACATTATGGTTATCGTTATTGTTGATCATCCCCCGAATTGAAAACGCAGAGTGTTAACTTTATTAACGATAACTGCTTCCGTTATTTACGAACAAATAAGAAATGTCGTGTTTTATTGCTTATGGACAAAAGCAACGTTGCCATTAAATTCAAGTTATAGTATTTAATAGTATATTTCCTAATAGGAAACGTAATATTTCTAGTAAATTACCGTGATAAATGATAAAACAAACATTAAGATATTAGAGAAAGAAACTAACCAAAGTCTTCCTTTTTTAGATACAAATGTCATAAAAGTTGAAAGTATTTACAGATTGGTAAATCAGACTTACCAGTTCCGGTAGGTATATTAATTATTAGTCATATCATAATAATAAAATGAAAATGAATTTAAAATTAACTTTAAAAAATAGAATTGAAAAATTTGTACACCCAACGTTAAAACAAAAAAGATTTCAGAATCCTCCAACAAATTTTACTAGATAACTCATACCCAATTAAACTTATTAGAAAGGTATTATACAACACTAGAAATAATAATATCCTGAACGAAAATAATTATGAAAGAAATAATAGAAATCCTAATATAGGCTTACTTTTTGATTCAATTCCCTATATTCAAAATTTGAGTCCTAAGATTATTAAAATGTTTAAAACAGAAAATATAAAGATAGCACAACGTAATATTAAAACCATTGGTATTTTGTGTAGTAAATTAAAAGATAAAGATCTTGTTTTAAACCAGTATAATTGCGTTTATTTCATTCCTTGTTCAAATTGCGTTAAAAAATATATTGGTCAAACAAAACATAGAGTAAGTAAAATGAATGCATTACATAAAAGTGATGCAAGACTTAACAAACGATCTTGTGCTCTTTCAGAACATATTATTGATACTGGACAATTTTAATGAAACAAAAATTTTACCCACAAAATATAACACTAGCAAAACGTTTTTTTTAAATGACCGAAATACGTAAAGGAAGTTCAAAATGAACATAAAAACCAATATTAAGAACTTAAGTTCCATTTATTCTTATATTTTAAATTTAAATGAGGAATAATTCCTGAAAAATTATAAAGATTTCTTTTTCTAATTTCCTCCAATATTTTGTTCCATATACTGTATAAAGTATTATCTAGTTTTTAAACATTTTTGAACATACCCACTTTTTTCTATTATACATTTGACATGTTTAACCAATTTCTGTCATTATTATTTGTTAGAAAGGCAATTGGTTTTAATTTGTTTATTTATTGTCAAGTAATGTCAAAATTGTAGTAGTGAAAATATATCCAATTTTATATTTTATATTTTCTGAAAATTTCCTCAAAACTCTCTTTGCATTTTAATTAGTGTTAGTATTTTTTTGGTAAAAAAATGTCCAAAATTGTCTGATAAATATGTTGTTATAGAGCCCTGAAGAAGAAATGAATTATTTCGAAAGCTTGGCTATTAGGAAATAAATGTATTTTAGACTTTTTGGCTGAAATCCCGTTTATTTCTTTGTACTATTGGTAGTATACGGCTGTTACCTACAAGCACATTAAACACACAATGTTTTTTATAAAAAAGAAATAAAACTGAGTAACGAATTAAAAAAAATATATGTAACCGTAATGTAACCGGAAATTTAATCTGGGGTGGGAGGGAGTTTTATAAGTTTTTATAAGAGTTTATGAGTCAATATAAAATTTCTAGTCAAATTATGTAAAAAAAAAACAAAATCTTTATAGTTTCGGGATGGGGGGAGTGGGGTGGAGGGTTTTCGGACCCTTTTTGCTACGTGCCTATCTATCTTCAATTGTTTTCGATATATTAAGATACGAAAATTAACAATTGATTTTTAAAGTCTTTAAAATCTAAGCGGTTTGATCTAGGTCTTAAAAAAGACTATAAGAAAGACAATAAAATTATTGTCTTTATTATGGCATTCATTTTGGTCTAAAATGAAGCATACATTTTTAAGTTTTTTCATGAAAATTAAAATCGGAAAATGTTTAATGTTATGCTCAATTTAGCGATGACGCTGTCTATTTGCTATTAGTTGTCGGTAAATTCGGCCAAATGGTGTTGTGAAAATGCGTTCCAATGTTTGTCGAATATACAAGTAATGTGATCGACAATCATTGATCATAATTGGAAACTTGCCAAATGCACAATTATTTCTGTATTTGTCAAATACACCAGACATTTTTGTCCGCCTTTAGGTTGAACCGTTTAGATATTTATTAAATAAAATATAGGTTCCTGTATTTTATAGTTTATGTCTTGCATATATTTTAAATCAGAAACTAGTAATAATTAATTCTGTTTAAAATTTTTATTATGTGGTGTTTTCGGTGTGACTTATAGTTAGTTTTGCCCTTTGATTCAGATTTAATATTAACTCAAATTTTGTTTTAAAACCACTTTATGACTATATCACCGAAACTAGAGATTAAACTCACCACCGTCATATATTTTGAGACATTTTTTAATGATAAGACGTCTAAAAGTCGACGCGTTTTAAAGTTACCTACCCCGATATCCCCTTAAGTACAAATTCATCTGGAATATTCAAAGCTTAGTTCTAATAAAAATAAATTATTTTGTAAATGTAATCTCGAAAGTAAAGTTACAATTAATTTGTGAGCTTTGTCAAAAAAGGTCAAGTAAAGAGTTCCATAAAACCCAAAAAAGTGCCCATATTTTCTATTGCACTAATAGTCATATTTTCTATTGCACTAATAAAAAATATAATTTGCAAAGTTATTTTTTGCCTTACAACAATATCTTACAGTTTTAACAGCTTTAATCTTATTGGATTTTTAAGGACTTTTTTTGGTTTTAAGTTTTGTTTTTACAACACAAGCCGATATAAAGGGGTCAAATTATGACGAAATACATGATATGAAAAATATGAAATAATTATTTTCTCAGACATTCGCAAATAATTTCTAAAATATCAAGAAAAGAATTTTCAACAAAAAAACATTGCAAAAGACTTTTAAAAGTCGCTGTAGAACTGATACCTAATGACTAAGTATAAGGTATACTATTTTCGGCACTTTTGTGAGGTAAGGGGGTAAGAATAAGGGAGTCTTAAAGATACAGACATACAGGTTTTCGCGATAGTGTGCTATTTTTTGTGTGAAAATAAACATGGCGCCAGAAGAATTTTCATAACCCTTTTGGTTTTTCAGATATCTTAACTTATCAAAAAGACAACACCTGCTGCTTATATGACTTTTTCCTAAGCATTAACTGCCGCTTTCAGAATTAGTATACGGGGTCAGGTCAAAAAGTTATCGGACCCTACTTTATTCTTTTAAATGGGACACCATGTATATTATTCTTTATATTTATTAGTAATATTGTGGGCTTTCTAAAAATATATACACGTTTGCAGTTACTTTGAAAAATATGCTCAAAATTCGATATTATATAAAAATTTTCTTTTGCGTCCAATTAATAGGCTATAGCTAATTTGATTGGAACAAAAAACAAAATGTTAAAAATGTTGCGGTTTTGTCAGTTTTTTATTATTAATGAAACATTTTTGTTTTTTTTTGTGTTTCTATTTAACTAAACTGCTGGAACTTCGAAGTGCACCAAGGAAATTTTTACTGGAAATTGAAAATGAAATATTTTCAATACGGATAAAGATTTTGAGTTGCGGTTTTCGGGTTTTATTTGATCAATATCCATAGTATATTGCCTGATAAGGTCAGCCTTAGGACACTATAGCAATCGTCTTATACAAGTGGTTATATAAGACCATGTCATTTTTTAAAAAGTTTGTTCGACCAGAATTCTTACTATAGAAGATTTCTTTTTCTCTTTGTGCAACCCAAAATAATCTAGCGCTAGGTTCGAAACAAAAAATTTCTATCTATTTTGAAATTTTTTCTCCGTTTTCGACATATGCAATTTTTTCGAAAAATCGATTTTTTAAAATAACCTGCTCAACAAAGCTTACTTGTGATAATGAAATGTATATCTATCAAATTATGAACAAGGTCGGTACCCTTAAATTTTCCAACATGAATATTGTATACAGAGTTAACCAAAAACTAAGAGGACGTTAAATAGCCATTGGTTGGGTTCGGTTTTTTTTATCAATCTTGAATTCGATGTTTCGTCTAATGTCAGTTTTAGTTATAATGGACATTTTTACCGAAACAGTTTTTTTACATTTTAAATTTGCTCAAAAACTCTGTATGTCGGAAATATAATATAATATATAAATATGATGAAAAATTTTCAAAACCGCCGGAAGTTGTTTTTTGTACCTAGCTCTAGATTATTTTGGTTACACAAAGATAAAAAGAACTCTTCCACAGTAAGAGTTCTGGTTGAATAAACTTATGAAAAATGGTCAGAGTCTTACATAACATTAAATAATAGAAAAAGAATTGATTTCAAAATTTTAAAATGTGTCAGTTTGTTTGACATGTAACGTAGATATGAAAAAAATGATAGTTTGCAGCCATTTATAATGTTATTTTTAAATGTGTTCAGATTATTTGTTGCGTTAACAATTTCAATTGCAACAAATAATCTGAACACATTTAAAAATAACATTATAGATGGCTGCAAACTATCATTTTTTTTATATCTAGGTTACATGTCAAACAAACTGACACATTTTAAAATTTTGAAATCAATTGACGAGTCCCGATAGGATGAAAGTATTTGTACCGGGTGGTCGAAATTGGTCTGTTTTAACAGAGAAAACCTATTTCCTGACTAGATAGAGCAAAACTGACTTAGGTGTCATGGGCTCGATTTCTGAGAAATGTTTAATGGCAAAAACCGCCTGCCGATATTTTCACTGCCAACTGAGATATAGGGCGTTTTTCAATTTTCGGCCATTTTGAAAATTGTCCATAACTTTTTTATTTTGCGGAATATTAACATTCTGCAAAGACATTCTAAAGGCACTTTTTTATGTGCAATCCAGTGGCGTACTCAGATTTTTTCTATAGTTGTCCGTTTTATCATAAATAGGCAAAACTTTTTTTTTTCAAACGGAAATCATAGTTGGCTATAAATTATAAAAAATGCTCGCATTTAGCCCTTTTCAGTGATATAAAGTTGTAGGTACTTATTTTCAAAAATAACGAAAATATTAGGTGTTTTTGGTTTACATCGAAGTAGGCCTTGGAATAATGACGCGCATTCAATATTTTGAATATATTGCTGTCAGATTACTGTAGTCTGGTGTAATTATTGCGTTTTGGTGTTATCTTTATAAAGTTGTGTTAAGTTGCTGACAAAATATGTTTGAGAATTATGAAAAGTATGATATGTTAAAATGTTACATATTATCTAACGAAGTTCCTGAAGCAGCTAGTGAATTATATTTTAATACATTTCCCGAGCGACGTCAACCGGATAACCGAATTTATCAAACATTAAAAAGTAATTTAGTAAATTACGGAAGTTTTAAAAAGTTAAGAACAAGACATTATGAACTAAAGGAAGAAAAGGAAATCCAGCAGCTAAATATAATTGGTGAGGTATTAGATCATCCTGGCACCTCCTCTCGAACATTGGCTAATATAACGAATGTTCCAAAGACCACCGTTTTAAAAATACTCAAAAAACATAAATTCAAACCGTACAGAACGAGAAGAGTTCATCAACTCCGTGAAGGGGACGCCGCTAGAAGATTGAGATTTTGTCAGTGGTATGAGCAAAAATTCATGGAGAATGAGAATTTTCCATTAAATATTATTTGGAGTGATGAATCCAGAGTAGATACTTCTGGTATATTTAATAGATATAATTCATATCACTGGTCCACTGAAAATCCACACGTAGTTGTGCAACAAGACCGGCAAGGTCGGTGTGGATTCAATATATGGGTGGGGATATTCCGAGGAAGATTTGTGGGACCTTATTTTTACGATGGAAATTTAACTGCAGATGATTATGTAAATATTTTGCGCACATATATTGTCCCTTTGTTGGAAGACATACCTTTAGCTGATGCCAGAAATATCTACTATCAACAAGATGGTTGTCCCCCGCACAATGCAAGGATCACAACTGATCTTTTAAACTTCGAATTTCGAGAAAATTGGATTGGTACGTGGGGCCCCATACCTTGGCCTGCTAGGTCCTGTGACTTAACTCCCTTAGATTTTTTTTTGTGGGGAAGATTGAAGGACTTGATATTTAAAGGAAGAACCTTTCACACAAAAGAAGAATTGCAAGAGGCCACTAGGCAAGCTTTTGCATCTATTAGCCCAGTTGAACTAATAAATAGTTGCAACTCGGTACGCAAAAGATGCTTAGTTTGTATTCAACAGGGAGGGGCTCAATTTGAACAACTTCTCTAAATATATTTATCAGAAACCTATCTAACTAAATACCTAGATTTTCATAATTATTTTTTATTTTCACTTGTAGCTGTAAATAGTAGTTTAGTTTGTTAATTTTGTTCAACTTTGCTATGTAAACAAAAAAAAATAAAAAAAATTAATAATAAATAATTAAAATAACGTTAGCTAGTGTTATTTAAAGTTGTGTTTAAGTTGCTAACAAACTATAAATCTTAACAATACATAATTGAGATATTGTCATCACAAATCAAAGCCTACTTCGATGTAAACCAAAAACACCTAATATTTTCGTTATTTTTGAAAATAAGTACCTACAACTTTATATCACTGAAAAGGGCTAAACGCGAGCATTTTTTATAATTTATAGCCAACTATGATTTCCATTTGAAAAAAAAAAGTTTTGCCTATTTATGATAAAACGGACAACTATAGAAAAAATCTGAGTATGCCACTGGATTGCACATAAAAAAGTGCCTTTAGAATGTCTTTGCAGAATGTTAATATTCCGCAAAATAAAAAAGTTATGGACAATTTTCAAAATGGCCGAAAATTGAAAAACGCCCTATATCTCAGTTGGCAGTGAAAATATCGGCAGGCGGTTTTTGCCATTAAACATTTCTCAGAAATCGAGCCCATGACACCTAAGTCAGTTTTGCTCTATCTAGTCAGGAAATAGGTTTTCTCTGTTAAAACAGACCAATTTCGACCACCCTGTACAACTACTATGTGTTGGTTTGTTTCATACAATCTCATGAAAATCCCTAATAAGTTTCGGAATTATATTTACAAAGGCAACGTATTTTGAGCACTATGATTAAGATATTATCCTAGGAGTTCTTTTTGTTCATATTACATATCCAGAGAGAAGGCAACCTTTACGAGACATATTTGCCCGCCTTAAATCAAATTTAATAGACGGATCATTTGTCCAGCCCCGTCTTAAAGTATACATAGAACAAGATAGAGAGAGAAAAGAAATAAACGTATTGGGTTAGGTAGAAGCGATGCCTTTATCTTCTTTCCAGCAAATAGAGGAAGCAACTGGCGTATCCAATACTGATGCTCAAAGAATTTTGCAAAAATATAAGTATCATATATATAAATTTCAAATAGTTCAACATTCACGACCTGGCGACGCTGAGCGCCGAATGTTGTTTACGACAAAACTATTTACAATAAATAAATAAATAAATAAATAAATAAATGCTTTATTGTCAAAAAAAATTTACAATTTTGTGGACAAAGCTGTTGTAAAAAAAAATAGTTTACAAACATCAAAATTAGCAAACAAAACAAAACAAAAACACATCATAAATATTATAGAAAAATAATATTTAAATCAAGAATTTAGAATATTAATATAATAGAATCCTAAAAGAAGTACATTAGAAATGTACTTTGTCAGTCGTACTATGTTATAAACATTTTCATAAATATAATGTAAAAAAAATAAAAAGCAAAGTAAAAAATAAAAAATAAAAAAGTACGAAACAATTAAAAAAATACATATACAAAATTCGGTAAAAATGGTTGGTAATGGCAACTATCACACTAGGGGTTCATAAGGATAAATTTATGTGTTGTAAAACTCGTTCACGGTGTAGAAGGCGCTTTCCAGTAAGAATGATTTCAAAGCCTTGCGAAATGAAGTCAGAGATATTATGGATTTGATGTTAAATGGCAGCTGATTATGCATTTTTTTTGCATTGTAGATTACTGATCTTTTAATTAACTCTAAGTGTGGGGTTGGAAGATAGAGATCGTGCTCAGTGTTTCTGAGAGGGTAGTTGTGAGAAGGTCTCTCTAACAGAGCAGGTGCATGCTTACGAATTAAGCAAACCGATTCCAAAATGAATAAGCAAGGAAGGGTTAGTATTTTATATCTTTTAAAGAAATCTCGGCAATGAGTTCTACTGTTAAGTCTCAGTAGGTAACGAACAGCTCTTTTTTGTAGTATAAAAATTCGATCAAATTGAATCGCACAACATGTACCCCAGAATGGAATAGCATATCTGAGGTGCGACTCAACAAGAGCAAAATAAACAGTTCTAGAGGTAGAAAAGCTAAGCTCCTCGGAAACAGATCTTAACGCAAAGCAAGCAGAACCCAACTTCCTTGATAAAGCGTCGATATGTGGATCCCATTTTAAAGAATCATCTACAAGAAGCCCTAGAAATTTTACAGAGTTTACGACGTCAATAGTGGTGCCATTAAGGTCAAAAGGTTGCAGCGTGTTTTTATAAGACAAGACTTTCGTTTTAGAGATGTTCAAACATAGGAGATTAGAATCGCACCAGGATTTAATGGTGATTAGGTCATTAGATACAATCCTATGTAGGTCCGTGACATCTGGGTGGCTCCACGTAAAGCTGGTATCGTCCGCAAAGAGACATATTTTTCCACTAATGTTTAAATTAGCCATGTCGTTTATGAACAGAAGAAACAAGATAGGGCCTAGTACCGAGCCTTGAGGCACTCCATATTCCATTGGCCTACAAGAAGACATCCTGTTGTCAACTTTCACAACTTGATTTCTGTTGCTAAGATATGACTTAAACCAATCGAGAGTAGCCCCTCTAAATCCATAGTACTGCAGCTTGTTAGTTAATATATTATGATTCACACAATCGAAAGCTTTGGAAAAATCACAGAAAATTGTTGCCGTAGCGTGATGGTTGTTTAGGCTGGAGTAAACTCTATTAAGAAGGGAAAACATGGCATCGCTTGTGCATTTGTTACTTAAAAATCCAAATTGATGTTTTGTAAGTATTTCATATCTAGACAGAAATGATAAAAGCCTTTTTTAACCAGTCTTTCGATGATCTTAGATAGCGTAGGGAGAAGTGCAATTGGGCGATAGTTCGAAGCTTCTTCTGAAACACCTCCTTTGTGAATGCAGTTTTAAGGCAGCTTGGAAAAGTACCATTTTGGAAAGACATATTTATCAAAGCAGCCAGATGCTCTAGAGTGCACTCCGGCAGACTTGAATACATTCCTAAAGTAAGCCCATCAATTCCCGAGGAAGATTTACTTTTGATATCATTAATTGTACTGCGAAGTTCTGATAAAACTACTGGTGAAAAGAAGAACTGTGCAGGTTTACCCTATGATTAGAGAGATATGAAATTGGGTCATTAGATTGAGATACGGATTTAGTCAAATCTTTGGCTACATTTAGAAAATAATTGTTTAGGTCCTCAGGAGAGGTAAGGATAGTGTTGGATAAAGGAGTTTTGTTTCTTAAATCATTTACGATAGACCAGGTTTCTTTAGCTACATTTTTGGCGTTAGAAAGTCTATTATTGTAATAAATATCTTTGGCGGCTTTAATAGTCTTATGATAAATTTTTCTGTATGATTTTACATAATTATGAAAAAAGACACTGTCCGAAAATTTCTTTAAATGAGATAGTGACCGCATGTTCTTAGAAGATATACGTAAACCTTTAGTGGACCAGGGTTTACTTCTTTTATTTTTGATAGGCCTAAGAGGAAAAGATTCAGAAGCTATATTAGTTAGAGTTTTTATAAAACGAGAAAATTCAGTGTCGACATAAGTGTGAGAGTCCCAGTCAGTTATTTGACATAGGTGTTTGAAATTAATGAAATTTCTAACCGAAAAAATACGGCCTACTTGTCTAGAGGAATTTTTGGCTTTGGATGTAATTGAAAATTTTGTGAAAATTGCTTCATGATCGGAGAAACCTGGACTTAAGACATTACATTCGACGGAGCTAGGATCGAAAGAAGACACAACGTAATCTATAGTACTGGCACTTGTCTTAGTAATTCTGGTTGGTGAGTTGACGTGCATGGCAATTCCTAATGACTCAAAGATGGACTGAAGACATTCCTGAGCAGCACACACACTGGAAAAGTCAATATTGAAATCGCCACATAAGATTAATTTGCTTTTTACAGGAAGGGACTCGAGCAAACTTAGAAGGTTATGGCAGAATAATTGCACATCAGCATCAGGTGTTCTATAAATACAAATAATATAAAGGTCATAAGTATTGTGATAAACGATAGAAAATTCAAGTACTTTTTCAGATAATAAATGATTATACTTTGATATTTCGGAAAAATCGTTGTTTAAAGACATTATCATGGTGCCTCCATGAGTTAAATTAGTTCTATTAAATCTGGCAATTGTGGTATAGTTTTTAATAAAAACAGGTTGATTGATATTTAGCCAGTGCTCAGTGATGGCAATGACTTCTGGAAAATTTAGCTCTTCTAACAAAAGATATAATTCGTCTGTTTTATGTCTTAAGGACTGAATATTAAGAAAAAAAAGATTAAAATTACTATTGGTCAATTTTCTAGAGGGTGCTAGATCCTCTTTTCGCGTCATATTGACTAAAAATTTTTACTTTTTGATGGTGAACCACTAGAATAATATTTACCAGTACTTTCACGAATTTTTTGGAGCCGTAAAATTTTTTCCGAGGAGTAGAAAGATCTATACGCTGCAAGGTCTGAGTCCACTTCAGATGAACCAATCCCATAGGCATCGTGGAAGCGATAATACAACTTGCGCAGGGAGTCCTTGTCACTGGGAAGGCCTTCTGAAGCTAGCAATAATTTAATGCTAGTACTTGTATGCCCCTCAAAACACACACTAGATGGCTGGTCGTGTAGATAAGCAAGAAATAGCCTTAAGGTCTTTAGTAAGGAAGGATCCCTTAATCTGGCTAATATATAGCGACCATTTGCTTTATCCGAATCTTGGGACAGCCGCACTCTTGGTGGAGTCATTGAATCAAACTGCAAAAAATCATCTTTCCTTGCAGTTTTCTCCATGCTTAATTTAGAACCGTCCAGTGCCAATGACCTACAAGCTGCTATGGCCTCCCTATCAGAGCCAATCATGACTGACTTATCCTCCTCAGGCACAAATGTCACTGGTGATTCCAATAATTGAGGCTTTGGTGGAGACAGCCCCCGGCTCTTTGGGATATCTATATTGACATCTTGATGACTAGAAGATGAGACATTATGGGCTGTGGAAGTGGGCGGCGTTTGGATAAGGGTTGGTGAAACTGAATCATTGGTAGGATCAATTATGGTACCAGGTGGCCACAGACTAGCGTTCTTAAGCTGAATTAAGTGATCTTTATTTTGCACCCCAATTTTAAAATCGGAGCGCAAAGTGTCTGCATTCTTAAGCATAGGAAAACAACGCACAAAATTCGTGGTTCCTAATTTTTCTTTGATGTAGTGTACAAGCTGATTTGATTTATACGTGAACGGAATTAAGGATACCACTACATAATGCCATTTCTCTATAATGGGTGTTTTGTTGGGCTGGAAGGAAACAGCTTTTTTTGGAGACCTATTGACAGGCATTTGGACATCTGTTGTATCGGTTTGGGTTGATATTGCGGCGGTGTATATCTTCTTTATTGATTGTTGTTTAGGCTTATCAGCAAGCTTCTCCAGGGTAAGTGCCATTTGTTTTACACTATGCCTCAGCTCAGCCATCTCTTTAGTCAACTGCTCCTTCGATGAATCATGCACCTGGACTTTGACAGATTCATTTTGAGATTCCATTAAAATAGATGATAGATTGA
Organism: Kuschelorhynchus macadamiae; assembly: GCA_030620095.1. Lineage (NCBI taxonomy): Eukaryota > Metazoa > Arthropoda > Insecta > Coleoptera > Curculionidae > Kuschelorhynchus > Kuschelorhynchus macadamiae. The sequence continues at coordinate 13,121 of JAUTXW010002578.1, forward strand.
AAGTATCCTGCCTAATTTCTTTAATGGATTTAAATAAGGATTCTTGTATACTGTCAGATATTCCAGAATGGAGGCTGTGAATATCCTCAATTTTTTCTAGCAGTATCTTCCATTTGGAGTCATGATTGAGTAAGATGTCGTAAATTTCGCCAATGATCGGAAGGATGTCGTTGTTTTTCTTTAAGCAGGAACCCAGGGCTTCGAGATATTCTGAACAGATTTGAGTCTTTTGGAGACCTGATATTTTATCATGCAAATATTTCAGAGTTGGAGAGTCGCAAACAGTGCAAAAAAATCTTATGTTGTTGAATTTTTGTTTGTAGAGCACTTTTGTCGTGGATTTATCCAGTCCTGTACAGACCATACAAAAATCTCTTCGGCACTCCCCACTACAGCGAATTCTGTAACAGTCTTTTTCCGAAACGATTTTTTGGCAAGAATCGCACTTAAATTCAGCCATTTTATAAATAAATAAAAAATTTAAATTTTCAAAGGAACAAAAAAAGTGAAAATTAAAAAAAAGATGTAGATAAATTTTATGTAAATATTATGTAAATATTTCCAGTTGATAAATCAAAATCTTTAAATGTCACGCACAAACAATATCTATAACTAATAACCGGATCCGGGTAAACAAGGTCAAGTTTAGTTTATAGCAAACGACGAACTGATGATCGGGTCAAAGCACACAAAAAACAAATTGAAATCAAAACAGTTCAAACTAAAACCAAACAAACCGCCTCGTACAACTGCTGGAACTGAACTGTGAACTGAAATAAACAGACTTGTTATCTCGACCGATGAAACCTATTTTTCAAATGCGGGATTTTTCAATTGCCGTAATACAAGAAACCGGTCCGCAGAAAATCACCTTTTAATATATAGGCACAAAAGGAACGTTTTGGGGTTAGAGTCTCACGATTCATTTTTGGAAGAAGCATAGTATATAGAATCTTTAAAGGTCTCACAGCGCGTCGGTACCTAGAAATCCTTGAGAAAGTTATTCCACAACTGATGGAAGATGTTCCATTGGCACTTTATAATGCCGTTTATCTTCAACAAGACGGTGCCCCAAGGCACAAGTTCGCACAAGGGCATTTTTAGATGATGAACTTTTCTCAAAGGTGGATTGGCACCCATGGACTTCTAAGATTGCCCTCTCGATTTCCGGATTTTTCGATTTTAATTTTTTTCTTATGGAGTTTCATGCAAAATAAAATATATAAAACACATCAGTTTGTAGATGAGCTTCGCGCGGCAATAGATCCGAAAGGATATTAGAAGAATAACGAAAATGTGCCAATTTTGCATACGGGAAAATGGCCGTCATTTTGAAAACCACCTTTGAAAACTATTTGCTTTATCAAAATTTTGTTTCTCATTTGTTTTCCCTAACTTAAGTTTTAAGTAAGATAGGTAATTATTGTTTTGTTTTCAGTAAAATTCAATATTTTTCTCATAATTAAATTAAATAGCTGTAATAAATAATTAAAGAGTTAAGAATTTAAGAAGAACTTTGGATTAAGTTTAAAGATATTACATCTTTACTATAATAATTACATGATTTCTTTAAGACATTTTAGCCAAAGCCTACTACCTACAAATTGAATGCAAAAGAAATTTTTAGAAAATCTCGAATTTGAGCTTGTTTTTCAAAATAACTCATACATGTATATATTTTTGGAAAGCCCACATTATTCTTTAAAAATTCAGGGTGTCTATTAAAAAAAATAAAGTAGGGTCCGATAACTTTTTGACCTGACCTCGTGTACTCATTCTGAAAGCGGCACTGTATTCTACGGAAAAGGTCATATAAGGAACATTTTCATCAGATCACTGAGAATGCAACATTTTCAAAAACGCCCTGTGCATCCTAGAAACCCAAAGGGCTATAAAAATTCTGCTGGCTCCATCTTTAGTTTCACGAAAAAGTAGCATACTGCCGCAAAAACCGCAACCTCCTATCTTTAAAAAATAAGGAGGATACCCCGCAAAAGTGCCGAAAATGTACATCACAAAATAGAACTTTATGTATTTAGTGTTCACTAAGGTTTAGACTATGTTTGTTGCAATAGAAGCTTTCATTTATAATTTATACTTTACAACACAATACTGTTCTTATAAGGGATTAGTATAATAAAAATTTCGAGTCTGGGGAAACACAGCAATCTGGAGAGTTATCCCAAACCAGGATGTTGTGTTCTCTTATGGGATAATCATGTTATTTTTTAAATTATAAAACCTGAAGATGGTTAGATTTTGACGCCAAAACGTGACATTTTTCGGCGTAGTGTTTAGTTTTCACTGTATGTAGAGAATTTTAAATTGAAATGGATTGACCTGCATCGTCCAAATCAATTAAGTTTTTTACTTCAGAATTGACTTTATTTCGATAGCTATAATGTTCAAATCCTGAGCTCTAATCCTCGATGCTAAAAAATTCATTGACACAAGTGATACTGGTGAGACTGATCTAGAATTTTGATTAATATCTAATGTGCTATTGCAGTAAATTTAACGCAAAGGACAGTGACGTCGCGTCGGTTGACCAGTTCGTTAGGGAATCTCATGTGTTCTATCATCATGTTAAGCTTGATCGTCTTTACGAGCAGTTTTATTTCTTTTAGTTAGGCTTTCCTCATTAGAGGAAAGAAGTTCGCGTTATTTAATAAGGTGTTCGAACACCTAGGTTGGATTGTCCTCATTTGAGGGATACACTTATAGTATAATATATAGTCTTGTTTTGTACAAGGTTGATAAATTCAGGGGTAGCTGAAGACGGTAATCCCAATGAACTCGCCGACGATTCATCAATATTTACCCGAGAACTCCCCCAATGATTATCTGCCTCAAAGAAATAAGTGAGTCCGGAAGCCTTGAAAAAGGAAAAAAAAAGTCGCTGGATTTGGAATAAGCCATGTTATACTAAACAAAAAAATAAAGCCATAAAGTTGGCCATTATCCAAATATTGTATTTAGATTTTTTCTAACTAGTGTTAGACAGTGCTATGAGAGAAGAGGCGGGAAAGATTAAATGGGGAAAAATAAGTCTTGGAGAGTCATTTAAAAACTACCGAGGCCGCGAGACGCGGGCATCAAATGGATAGCTTAAAAACTAAGTTCGGTTTACTTTTTAAGCTCAATTAAAAGTCTTTCTCTGGAGCTGCAGTTTTCACATTCACATAGTTTGGAGTAAAATTATTTTTACAAAATATCCTGAGGACAAGATTCATAGGTATACATTATTTTTGTAAATACTTAACGTCCTGTGCACAACCATATCTCTTCTATATCTTAGAGAAAAAGTCAAAAATTATCTTTTCGAAATTAGTTTTTTTGGTTGGATAAATCTTTTTATATTTAACAAGGCAATAAATCCCTCTGTGATTTTATTACTAAAAGAAATTCTTTTGAATAAAAAGAATAAATCAATTTTCTACCTCCGGCAGGACTTCTGTCTGCCTGTTCGCGGATTAGGTAAAAAACTACTTACCCGACTGACTTCAAATTTTGGTAAAAAATTAGGGTTTACATGAGGATGACGCGGTAACATTTTGGTAAAAAATCAATATTGCGAAAAAAAAATGGCGACGAGGACAATAATTTACAATAAAATCCTGTGGTCTGATGAAGCGTTATTTACAACATCAGAGGTATACAACAGGAAAAATACAAATGAATGGGCAGCTGCTCACCCCTGGTGGTGTAGGATGTTAGCAAATCAAATTATTGGACCACTGTTTTATCACGGCTCTGTAACAGGCCAAAGAGATTTACAGTTTCTTCAAAATGATACTTAAGAACTCTAAGAAGAGTCACTAATTCAAATCTACTATAATATTATTTGGCAGCAAGATGGTGGAGGTGGAGCACCTCATGTCGTTCGAGAAGTGATTGAATATTTGAATGTTCGTTCTTGTAGATTGGCCGTCGAGGAATAATTAGCCGGCCGCCCAATATTCCAGATATCACGCAAATGGATACATTTTTATGGAGAAATTTTAGGAAAATATTATATCAACGGCTTAATAAAAATACTGGAGAGGTTCAGGAAGGATTCCCCAAACCAATTTCTGGTTCGTTGCAAGTTAAGTCGTTATAGAGTTACAGAGCTTCAAATGGTCAAAAATGTGAATTTTCAAGCGCCATTTTTTTCGAAAACAGTTGAATTTAGAAAAAAAAGTGTTTAGGATAATACAATATACAGGGCATTTTCTTCTTGATTTTTTACCTCGTCGTGGTGCTGAAGGGTGTTCCAGAAGACCACGAAACCAGTGTTAGAATAATACGTTCTGGATGAGATTATTGACATTAACAAATGACTCAAATAGATACGACAAAATGGACTGTAAATGAAATTAAAAAAAAAGTTGCCATGTTCAAAACGTACATGCAAGGCATTCAGATGATTATTCTACAAAAGTTAATTGCCTAAACTGGTTTTTGCAAAAATTTAGACAAAATAGTAATTTTAGTAGAACTGTTCTATTTCCGTACACCAATAGATACGCTTTTGTGACGTTGTGTCTCCGCCAAGGGGTACCTAAGAAAATTTGACATCTCCTACATACTGCCAAGAGTTGGCTACATACTAATAGGATATTCAGAATGCAAATTTATATAACCGCCCGCAAAGCTCAAATGGCTGAGACACTGAAACGTAAGCAACAGCAAAACATAAAGTATATTTCAAATTTTTATAGCCTTCTTCTACGTTTTAATGACTCTTAGATCTGTTATTTCAAATAGGTATTCAATTCCCCACAGACTAAAAATTATTGCCTATAGCCAACGTAAACACAAGTTTGACAAGGAGTGTTTACTAATTACAGGTAGGCGCCGTCCAAGCGAGGGATTTAAAAATGCATAAACTTCTTTAAAACTACACTTCGGTAATAACTGCTTTAGTCATTAGTATAATTGCTCACTAGATTGTAAAAATAGTTTTGTTAAATCAGACACGTTAGGGTTTTCTTGTTGCATGACTAAGATAAAGAAAATCATTTAAGAATAATTATTGGTATCTAGGCAATTTGCATGTGCATGATTTAAATTTAGGTAAGGTTCTGAGATAAAAAAAGGTCACTTTCCTTGCAAAAATGATCGTAACATAGAAAATTTCAAAATACTTACTTTTTTTATATTTTGCAAATATTTGAATCCGTGTTTGCCAAAGTTGTTAGCAGAATAGGCAATGAAAAAAAGAGATTTTTCGCAGTATAAAAATACATTTAATTAAGCCTTGTATTAAATTTACTTCAAGCAAAAACAAAAAGTCAGTAGCTACTTTTTGATAGTAGCGAGTCTGGTGGAGGCTAACCTAACAAAATTTACTTTATTTGTACAAAAAAAAACGCTATGGTCACATTTAGCCGGCATTCTTATAGGTCGAGACCACAAATATATTTGGAAGTTATGTGTTCGTTTAAATTTGCTAACAGATATTATTTTTGCAGCCAACTAAAGAAATATACATTTTTTTGTGAGTCGTAATGGTATAATCCGGACATTTGTTTTAACATCTGCACGAGTGCAGAGCAGATGATTGTCTTGTGTTAATTTTATACACTATTATTTGCGTGTTTGTAAGAGAAAATTTGAAATAAATATACACAAACATTATTATAATAGTATTGTCCTAAATAAATCGTAAAAATAAATGGCAAAATACTATTAAATAATAGGAAAAATGGAAAAAATATTATGACTGGGTTATAAAATTAATATATTATGTACAATTACCAGTTTGGATAAACTGTATATTCTTTAAAGAAAATACATAAACATCTAATTATTTATTTATTACGTACTGTCAGTTTGTATTCAAAATATGCCTTAAGTAAGTTTTAATTGGTTTTTAGCATATTAAAAGGCAACTCAAAATTAAAGGATATTAAATGTTATCCTCGTACGTTTTGAATAAAATAAAAACTACTTAGACTATTAACACAGACCTTTATTATCAAAAAGATTTTGTTAGATAACATGCACCTCAACAACACAGCTCTAACTTAACTTTAACTGCTAAAATTTCAACTTCACACTTCATTTTATCTATATATTCAATACTTTTAAAAATACGATTATTTTTTAAAGTTTTTTTGTTTCAGCAGAAGAGCCGCTCTGCATGAACTGTTTAAGTTTCCTTACTTTTCCCGACGGGCAAACCTAAATTGTGTATATCATTAATTCCTTAGTAAATTCCCGCTAATGTCTACTAATTCCCCCTAATTCACTGTAATACCTCAGTAATTCCTAGTAATGCACCTTAATTCCCAGTAAAACTTTATACGTAATACCTTGTCATAACTAACAAAAGTGGCGAAAACTATAATATTCACAGCAATATAAAGCTGAAATAGTTACTTATTATTATACAGGTGAGTTATTTAGAATATGTCACCCAAGGAAACTTTAACACATAAGTCAAAGACAAATACAATAATGTTTAAATGTCTTTAGGTTTGTTATAATAGCTTAGGAGTTTATTACCAAATATAATTAAATTCTTGCATATAATATGCATCTTTAATATCAATAATAGCAAATAATTTAAAAAAAGCTTTACCAAAATCCTGCCAGTTTAATATTTAACTCATAGTAACTAATTGTTATTATATATTATTGTTGCACTTTTGCCTCGACTTTTGCTTTTTGTTTATACATTTAAACTATAAAAGTATTTTTCTAGGATATTAGAGAGAAGCCTAATAGACGGAAAATAAAGAAAAACAAAAAATATTTACTGCTTGGTTTACTGGACTAAGGACTCGAAAGAAACAAACAAGGTTATTGAAAATACTTCTTTATTGGTTGCTCCAACACATTTAAATGTTATAAACGAACTGACACCTGGTACTTGTTTTCGTGAAAATTTTAATTCTTCCTCTCCTAAGTGCGACCCTGAATTAGCTCAGTGGCTCAATAGTACCTATTGCGTTTTCATCTGATTTACGTACATATCCAAAATTGTATCTCAACTGAACACCCGGAAGTAAGTTTAATAGAAAGTTCTAGTACCCACATATGCAAAATTTCAGCTCAACTTGACACAAAAAAATTAGTTGAATATTAAGAAATTAATTTCTTAATTTTAATTAGTTAATTTCCCGTCATCGTAAGTACAGCCCTGGACTAGATCAGGGGCAACATCATAATATTACATTGATATCTGACTTATTTAAAATTTTACTTTAAGTAGACACCAAGAAGTAGCTTAAATATAAAATTTTACCCTTTTTCTAAATACAACCCTGGCCCAGCTAATAAAAACGTAACACAATAGTTATAAGTTAATAATTTGACCTACAAAATTACACATGATAATTTTCAATGAATCGTGTCCTCAAAAAAATTTTGGCAATTCAAGAACTAGAAGGTAAAATTTTCTTTACAGGGTGATTCAAAAACCTTGCAGAACGTATTCATCTCATAAAAATAAGAAAAAAAGTTCTTATAAACAGGGGTTTGTAAATGTTTCATTTCGGAGATGTTGAACATGAAATTTTATTTATGATTGTGTTTACAAATATTGGAAAAAATAAAATTTTCGCTTAAAATTTGTTAATCGAGGATTTTTTGTAGTGAGAAATAATAATTTTTACTAGAATTTGCCCAAATTTTTTTAGAAGTAAACTGCTAGGTTTTTTATAAATAAATTCTATTCATAATACTTTTTTAAGCAAGGTGTACTTGCCTCGATATTTGCTCAATAACGCTGGAGATAACCGGTTTCGAGAAATTTGCAAATTTCTGCATTATTGCAGATAATCCAATCGCTTAATTAATCCAAACGGAGTTGTAGAAAACTTTACTTTACTTAGTGAGGAATGGTTCCGAGGATAGACAATGTCAAAATAATTTTTTGTTTCAATAAATGCGTATTGAAAAATGATTAACTGTCGAATTACATGGTGTTCAGCATTTCCAATAGTGTCAGTTTTTCAACACCCTGTACCTCGAAAAAAATTTTTTCTCAATATACCTTTATATTAAAAGAGATCTTGACGAGATCTATCCTTCACTGAGTTTTTATAAAATCTCATCAATTTCATCTGGCGCTTAACCAATTAGGTTGTCTGCACGGATGCAAACATTTGCAAATTTTTCGGAAAGTTACCACTAGCATTTTTGAGTGAATGTGACTTTTTTGCTTAGAAAAGGTGTATGAATAAGATTTATTTACAAAAAGCCCAGAAGTTTACTGTCAACAAATTTGGGTCAAATTAAAGTATATAACTACAGCACATGTAACAACCTTTAGATGCTAAATAAAATTTAATACCAAATTATGAAATCTTACCGTAACAAAACCGTTTATCTAATTTTGTGCAAAAATTTCATTTTTTTTTTAGAAAATGTCATGTTCAACACCCTGTATGTCCGAATTTATGAGATAAATTCGCTCCTACTAGGTCTACGTCTACTTTTGAATCACTCCGTATAATACCTAAATTCTCTACCCAGTTCTCTATCAAATAATTTCGTAAAAAATGGATATAAAACTAATACACTTACCTTAAGACTTGATGGAATCTCGCACGGAACACGACACTCGATAACAGTTAATTATTAAATTATTTATTTATCAGTAGCCTTCTCTACTGGCTATTGTAAAAGAAATAAGCAGAAAATGATATTTAAACTTGTGTCAAATTTTGAAAACTTCGAACTTTTTCATTAAGGATTAAAAATAAAAAAATTGCGCAATTCAACACCAGGTCTCTCCAAATTTTATGGATGATGAGACATTTTTCCATTGGGACAGCATACAAGGATTATTCCGTCCTATTTTTGAAGGTTAGGAAAAACAAGGTCTACAGTCAAAACTGCCTTGAAAATTGATTGTTTCTATGCATATATGAACCAATGGGGTATGATAAACAGTATTCGTTGTTAAGGAAAAACGTTTAGTGCCAGTATCAATAAGTGCCCTTTTGACTATAAAAAAAAGAGAGTAAAATAATTAAACTTACATAAACACATACATCACACTTCAAATTAAGCCTCAAGCCTTTAGGAAAACATTCAAATTTGTAAAAGTTCCATGTCCATGTAGGTTATTTTTATTATTATGTTTCACTTTTTAGTTCAATAGTTTATGAATAAAAGCTTTTTTTAAATATTTTTTAGCAAACTCTGTATAAAACATTCACAATTAGACACCATAATATTCTATTGTCATCAAATTTATGTATTTATACAAAATCTCAGTTACTTCCGATAAGGGAAACTCTTTGGTACTTTTTAGCATTATTTTTTACTCACCCTGTATAAAACATTCACGAATGAACACCATAATATTATAGTAAGCCAGTTTGTGTAGTCAATTCTGATAACGGGAACTGTTCAAAAGTTACTTGCAAGATTCAACCCAAACATGCTAACATACGAACATACAAGTGAAGTTAAATAAAGGCTTTTAATAAATAACATTAATATTCTAGAAAGTGAACATTACTGTCAACAAAAGAACTAAAATGTTGTCATATGAATAATTTGTTCAGCAGTCTTTTGAAAATTATTTTATTCAAACCTCTTATGGCTAAAAACAATATTAGTTAAATCATTAATATTTCGTAGATGGAAAATTTACAAATGTTTGACTGAAGAATTAGATGGTTGAATAAAAAAGCTTAAACCCTGTTAATATAAAAGAAAACCATACTATAAAATAACAACTTCAATACTTACTTATAGATTTGTTAATTTGTTATTTAAATAATAGAAATCCGTTATTAGTGACATCACGAAATTATAAAATATGAGGTGATTTTAATGTGATGGCTGAAGTTCCGATGTCCAATTCTTGAATTAATGGCGACCCTTGTACCTTCTAATCTGACCATTGGCACATTATAATCTATTAGGCCGTAATAAACGTAAGATGAACACACATAATATGTACAAAAAATAACCAAAAATAGTGAATTAATGCGGAGTGGCTCTTCTGCTAAAACACACGACGAGAATTTCATCAATGATGTCTGATTTATAGAAATTGATTACTGTAAATTCTAATATTAGTAACGCTGTATATAGAAGGCGTATTTTAAATTATAAAATATGTATCTTCACTAAAATCGATATAAGTTAATAAGGCAAGAAAATATGATTAAATTATTACCAGCATAAAGCTTTTCCTCTTTCAGTAAGCTGCAAGGGGATTGGGGTTCTCGCCTTACCTCCCCTCCCCCATTAAAGAGAACTCGGGTAGGGTATTTTGGAATAGAATTTACTGTGTATACTTTAGGTTGGAAAATTCTAACGCAAGACTGGACAAATACCGAGATGTATGTCTAGTGCCTACTTTAACAGTATATCGGTTTTATTTGCTTAGGATAAAAAAGGCACTACCCACTAATTATGCTTAAATTGATTTAATTTTAAACTTGTTACAATCACAGGTTGATTGTATTGAGTGAAGTATTAGACTTGTCGCACACTATCAATTTTTTTGTTGGCTAACGTCTTAGTCGGTAGGTTAGAACCCATTGTACTAATGCGACCCCACGCTTATTTAACTAAATAATTGGACTAACTGAAAAGTCAGGGACATGCCACTAAATTTGTGTTAAGTAGTGGGTGGATAGTGGAAGCTATTAACACACTTTTTTATGTCGTAATTGTGGTATACAATTTCTTCGTATAGTATTTTGATAAGTTATCCGCTGCCCAATAAGTGAAAATAATTTATGATAACTGGCCAGACCACAACAAAATAAGTTAACAACAATAACGGTAATGTATTACGAAGACAAAATATTATTCCAATGAAAGGTGGAGAAAGTAAAACGTTACATTTACTAGGGAGACCGAATCTCCATAAAAAGAAAAAAAAGTCAGAAATTAAAGAAATTATATACGTATAAATTAGGTATTTGATATGTCCATTGTACTATTGCAACGAGCATTGGACAATGACTTTAGAGAACCTAAAAGTCAAACAAAGCGCACACCACTCAATGAAGCGATCATGAAATGAGTATGATTTAAATCGCACGCCTGGCTTGAATTTAATCCAGGTAGCGTAAAATAAAGAACGATCGCGGAACATATTTTAAAACGTATACATCCGAACATGCTCATAAAAAGGCTGCAAGAAGAAAAGCAAGATGAGGAATAAGACCATTACTTAACCTGTAGTACCTGAATTATTAAGTGTAGTTGACAAGGATAATATAACACACAAGCTTAACTTAATACACTTAAGAGGTATTTTGGTATATTAGTGTTTAGATTAATCTTATCTCATCTTCTTTTTTTTTAATTAAAAAAATAATTAAAATAGTACGCCACTACTAACCGCCTGCAGTTATTATGCACGATTTTATTATTTCCAAACAGAGGAACTCTACTAGCAAATAAACACTTTTTTGACAATGTTCATAAGCAATGATTAATTTTGACAAGTAATACAAATCACGTGACTATTTCCGAATAAGCTATTTTTCACATTTACTAAAGTTAAAGTTATTGCCAAAAATAAACTTTAATAAAAAGTATAAAAACTTCCCATGGTGCGAAATTGTTCAAGGGCACTGTATATATATATATACATATTTATATTGTTTTTACTAAATAACCCAAACACAATGTGTTTCGCTTTTTTTGGAAACTTTTAGGTTAACGCCAATTTACAGTTTTCTTTTTCGTTTATCCTTATGAATATTAATTATATTTAATAGCCAGTTGGGAAGAAATATTTAATTTTTAATTTCGAGTTCCCTTATAAAAATTTAATTAAACGCTCTAAGCACCAAATCCAGATTTGAATATCCTCCGTATTGGAGTACATTTAATATATAAGCGGAAAAAAATTTCTCGCGGCTGTATACGCTTTAATTAAGGAAGTAATTAAATTGTAATAAATTCAATACTGTTACCTTTTCAACTGTAGTGGCTCTTCAAAAATCCATTCAGACAATTTTTGACTTTAAAATAAACGTTATCATTCTAAATCGAGCTCGCAAATGTTTGCTCTACCACTTTGACCTGAATATTTTAATGAAGACCGGAGTAATTACGTTTTTTGGAAGGGTTGGTACAATTAGCGAAAAATTTCTGTCGTTTGTCTGACCATCCGTGTATTATGCGAGGCATAAAAATTAACTACGAATTGCTAATTGCTTGCTTCATTTTAAAATTTTGTTTATTGCCCGTTTTACATATTTGGTAATAATTTGGTTATTATGTGGCATTTTTACATGATCATTTACACATTGGCAGATTGTGTTTTCCGGAGCTCTAGGCTAATTGAATTTTAGAAGCCCTCTTCATTATTTTAAAAACGCTTGATATTCCCATTGACAGTTTGTAGACTACAATGGAAAAGGAGACGGTGAATAATTTTATAGCCGAAAATGGATTACAAAATAAACAAACGTTTTTTTTCCGAATTTTACCGAGGAGTAATAGTTTTATAATACATAATGGATCGGGTCATCTTTTGGGCGAGTACTTTTTTTTGTGTAATTTTTGGCGGTTCAAAACCATAACGTCAGGTTTGAATTTCGGTTAAATAGGGTCGAAATTCCGCCAAGTCCCATAGTCAACTTGCTTGCAATACATATTTGGGCAGATGTTTATTAGATTGATTTTTAGGGTTTAGATCGTGATTACATTCTTCACTATTCACAAGATAAGATACATAAAAAGAAAAAATGTTCAGTTTGGACGATATCTCTAATTACTGTACCAAGCTTTTGTAAAGATAATAATAATATCAAACCTTTTAAAATTACACACAAAGAAGCTCCTTTGTATTATAATAGATTAAAACAATAGTATCCAGTCTTTCGAATCGCCTCGTGGAAGGCACACCTCTGTGTTTTTAACATAAGTAGTTCTACGTGTTCGGTTTTGCTGCTTTGTTTCGGGGGGAGGCGTGTGATTTAACCGCTCAGTGTGCAAACTATCGACCCCACTGTTTGTATGCCCAGTTTTGCATAGAATATCAGGGTAAGAGCCGCTATGAGGTGGGAGTAGGAGTGGTAAGGGGATAGCTTGAAAAAAAATGTCATCTCCTGATAGCAGGAGTACTCTCAAGAGGCAACTAGTGCACTGTGGTTTCCCAAATGAACAAAATACATCATAATCAATAAAAATCAAATTTGTAAAAACCTATTTTTTTTTAATTAGCGATAGTCCAATTTCATGATTTTAAAATATTGATGACTGTAAAATCACGTATTCATTTAAAATAATAGGCCTAATCGTGACTTTATCATGTGTGCCGCGATAAAGACGTTGACAACCGAATCAAGTTGGCGCTGAGCTGTCGCCGCTTATGTCGCATTTTTAACAGTTTGTTGTAAAAGTGCCACTAGTGACAAAGTTTTCACTATGAATATTCAAAAACAAGGTAAGTTTTTTAATTTTGAGTGATAGAATTAGGTATTTTATGTAATTTTTACGTTAATTATACAAAATTTTCGATAAAATAAGCGTTTTAAATATGTTCCCCGAGTTTTCCCGAAATGACTCTCACAGTGTCAAGTAGCAACATGTCTTGACTTATGTTAGGACAAATATTGGTGTGCAGTTTTTGCTACTCTCTTTTCAATGATGATCTGAGACATTGCAAAATAAGGGTAAAATATGCCGTTCTTTTCAGGTACATCATACCGATGTTCAATTGATAGAATGAGTATTTTCGAGATATGGTTGACAAAGGCTGGGTCTGCTACGACGAGAGCAAAAGAAATATTTATTAATTTATCAGACCAATTACCCGAGGCTGAAAATTTGAATTCTACTGATTTGGAGAAAAAAATATTTTATTTGTGCAAAAAAATAGCAGAAAATTGGTCAAATGCCAGACGCAATAAAGATTTTTTTCTCAAAAGAAATTCTAATTGGTTGGTGAAGTCTGATGAAGTTTTCGTTAATATACAGGGACCTAAATTAACCCAGGTCAGCAAACCAGCATCTGCCCGCGGAAGACCAAAGAAAAGTTTTGATCAATGTTGTCGACGATCACAAAAAAGAAAATTGTCACAAATTTCTGATAGCTCTATGATTAATTTGATTCGACGGCCTTCAACTTATAACAACAATCACAAAAAAGTTAGTCCTGATGAAATCGTATCTCTTCTTGTGGAAGCTAAACTGACTAAACATCAGTACATATTATTGAAAAATTTTATTAATTCCAAAATGAACAACGACATTTTTCCTTCATATCAAAAAGTTTTAAAGTCCAAGAAAAAGTGCTACCCCAGTGAAGATTACATAAAAGTTAACGAATCATCTGCTGAGATAGAGTTGCAAAACCTACTAGATCATACTGCAAGCAGAATATTGGAATCCCAAAAAGAGGTGATCGACTCTACTGCTATCAATCAAGAACAAAATCTTATTTTGTTAGGGAAATGGGGATTTGATGGCAGTAGTGGTCATTCAGAATATAAGCAATCTTTTCAAGATCCAACATTGCAGGACGGGAGTTTGTTTGTAACTTCATATGTACCCCTTCGTCTTGTTTTTGAAAGTAATCCTGAAAAAATAGTGTGGAAAAATCCCCGAACCTCGTTTACATGCTATTGCAGACCGGTTAGATTCCAGTTCATAAAAGAAACCCAGGAAGTGGCTCTCAATGAAGAAAAATACTTCAAAAAAAATATTAAATCCTTGAAGCCCACAGTAGTCTCATCTTATGACAAGAACTATTCAATAGGGCACAATTTGCAGCTAACTATGGTCGATGGAAAGATCTGTAGCAGTTTAAGTGATTCGTCTTCGGCCAGATGTTATATTTGTGGTTCAAGTCCCAAAGAGATGAACGATATCGATTTGTGTCTTCAAAAACAAGTTCGTCCAGAAACATTTGAGTTTGGTTTGTCACCTCTGCATTCATATATACGATTTTTCGAGTATTTTATCCATCTTTCGTATAGATTAAATATAAAAAAATGGCAAATACGGTCTAAAGACGAGAAACTACTTTTATCTGAAAGGAAAAGCCAAATTTAGTGTGACTTTAGGAATAAATTAGGTTTGATAGTAGATAAGCCAAAATGTGGAGGAAATGGTAATTCTAATGACGGAAATACCGCAAGAAAATTCTTCAAACATTTAGATGAATCCTCTGAAATCACAGGTCTAAACAAAAATCTTTTAGAAAGATGTTCTATAATTTTAAGGTGCATTTCTTCAGGATATAAAATTAATGTTATAAAGTTTCGAGAATTTTCTTTAACCACTGCACGACTACTGGTAACTGAATATCCCTGGTTTAATCTTCCTCCTTCAGTTCACAAGACACTAATACATGGAGCTGACGTTATAGAAAACGCCATATTACCCATTGGAGAACTGTCTGAGGAAGCTGCCGAGGCCAAAAATAAAGAATATAAATTATTCCGACTAAATCATACTCGAAAAATGTCTCGTACAAAGTCTAATATGGATCTCTTAAATAGATTATTACTTAGTTCAGACCCCTTGATAACAGAATTAAGAATATTGCCGCCAAAAAATAAAAGTACTTTTCCCAAGGCAGTTCTAGATTTGTTAGAAGAATAGTGATAAATGTTATTATTGTTTGAAATTTGATTATTCTTCTCTAAATTTTGTATTTGAATATTTATTTACCTCACCTTTAATAAATATTTTATAGGTTAGTCGATGGCTCTATTTTAACTTTCTTCAATCGAATTTAATTTAAGTAGCAATCCATTTTCTTGTTTGTATTTTTGAACTGTCATGCCTGTAAATTTCTAAAAATGTTTCATGTCACGTGCTATACAAAAAACCTATCAATAATAATGCCAATAATAATTACCATTATTGACATTGATTCTTTTATTTATCGCGTTATAAATTTATGCAAGCTACTATTTAGTTGGGTCGAAATAATTTGTTTTCATTATTTTTTTAGCCAAAATGAATGTTACATGCAAAATGTTTAGATTTTTAAAAGAAGCAATTAAACAGTTTTGTACATATCTTTTTTAGAACACCCTGCATATACTTATGTTTTTTGTAAAACATACTTTGGGAGAAAAATAAATCGATGTGCTCAAGCGATTTTCCGGAAAAATCATTATACGAGATATTGAATTTATTTCTTACTTTACGACCACCCCTGTATAATATAATCTATTTCTTCAATTTCATATGTTAATGTTGTTTCTTCAATGTTTTGTTAATACATTTACCGTACATTTAATTACAATACCTTAATTACAATACAATACCAATGTCTATCATATGTAAAAATTACTATTGTAGTAATAAGTATTTATTGAATATTAAAAGGTTACCAATCTTGAAGCAAAACAAATTCTAGACATCTGTATTGCCAGATACAAGTCTGAGGGGACAATAAAATATGTACCTATTCATTTCTAGAGTATTTTTCCACAAATTTGAGCTTATAACTGAAGATACTGATTTTTGTCACCAATTAGCGTATACATGGAACCACTGTGTAGTGGAAGCCAAGATGCATTTCAAAAATTTAATATAAAGGAAATATTAAGAAGTCATTTAAAAGATTCCGGGTGTTCCGGGAGCTTAGAGCTCTCCATCCGGACATCCTACCGATAACGTATCCAAACTGGAATAAGGTGTAAAATCTGAAAGGGTCGCTCCAGCTCTGAACAAGCTCCAGAAGGAGAGCAATCTGGCAATTGCCTTGTAGCAAAACCATTAAAACAAGCAAACCTTAATATCAATGCCACACTGCGCAATTGCACTGCACTGCACTATGCAATTTCACGACGTCATTCTAAAAAACAGAAACTGCTAATCTTTTTTTTACGATCTAAAGTCAACACACAATGCCATAGCATATGCCCATAAGAATATCACTTAAGCACAAGTACTCAAGATTCTATATTTTATGCCATGCTTGTCTGACATTTTCATGACAAATTTTTCCTAAGAACGAATTCTTGGTGTGTGTCCTCAATGCACCGCACGCCGCATATAGCCCCGCTTCGGAGATGTAAATATATCCAACGGGACAGATCCGCATAACTGTATAGATATATTTGTTTTAATATAGATACACTTTTTAATACCAGCTCAAAAAAAGGACTAACCAGGGCTAACAAAACCGCAATCCGATTTTTAAAATACAACTAAATACAAAATTATAGATCAGAATACAAGAGTTCTAACCACACTACACCACAACTTGTTACGTTCTGGACGCGCGTTTCGCTAACCAACATCATGAGCAGATGAAGCAGAGATGACTGCACCGTTGTCAAGTAAGCAATAGAGGGACTATAGAGAATAGGGCTTCTGTCTTTATTTAGAGCTTTCTTACCACATTTAACTATTTCTATACTCTCAAATGCATCCAATAATCTTCAATTAATCGTTTGCCTACAAAACCGAGAACAGTTTGAAAAATCTCCTTGGAAACCCTAAAGACAAAGTCGATATGGCACATTTAAGATACGGAAGAACAGAAAAGTCAAGCGTTGCCCAACATGCTTTGGAAAACAATCACCAAATAAGAATAAATAATCTGAAGTTAATTAAAAATGTATCTAATAATAGACTATTGATGCATTTGAAAGTATAGAAATAGTTAAATGTGGTAAGAAAGCACTAAATAAAGACATATGGCCTATTCCCTATAGTCCCCTCTATTGCTTACTTGACAACGGTGCAGTCGGGTGCAACCAATAAATAGTCTAGGTTAGGATAAGTTACTTTAGTTTATGTCATCTGCTGATGATGCTAACTTGGTTAGCGAAACGCGCGTCCAGAACGTAACAAGTTGTGGTGTAGTGTGGTTAGAACTCTTGAATTTTGATCTATCTTCCGCCACAGGTTCCAGTGTTAGGACACAAAATTATAACTTTTGTTAAAAAAAAAGCTAGGAAAAGTTATAGCCCGAACCGAAATTCGACCACACATCCTTTGCAACGCAACCATACCACCGAGGATCCGGTTATATTTTAAGAGATTCTTTTTAGTTCCCTCGCCAGAGGAAAGTACTATAGTCGTAAAAAATCACCCTCCGAGATTTTTTTAAACCTTCTCGTTTCGGGACCCCTAGATGCGAAACAACATGTTTTCTTAACTCCGTTGGTCTGTTTGTCAACCTGTCCGCGGCATAGCTAAAAAATTACTCATCCAGTTGACTTCAAATTTTGGACAAAAATTAAGAGTCATTTGGGGATGAAATGGTATTATTTCGGTAAAACTCTAATATGGCGGAACAAAATGACGACATAATGAAATGTTAAAAAAATGATTGCAAAACAAATAATTATTTAATTTTCCTCAAATCTTGTACAGTATTACTTAAGAATGAAATGATAAAATATTGGTACGAATCCAAGATGGCAAAACAAAATCGCTGCTTAGTAAAATATTTAAAAAAACTATCTATTAGACTGATCTAAAATTTTCTGCAAGAATTAAGTGTGATATAGCGATTAACCAGTAAAATTGTGACCCGAAATCCAGATGGCGGCCAAATAAAATGTTTATCTTCGACACTTCCACTATTATATATTTTAACGTTTGTATGTCTGTCGGCATGTCTGTCTATTTGCGGCATAGCTAAAAAATTACTTCCCGATTTAATTTTGTTTGAAAACTAGGGGTTATAGGGGAATCATTTTATTAAAAACTCAAAATGACGGCCTAGTAAGAAATATTAAAAACATATGTTACTAAAAAACTAATTATCCAATTTACTTCCAATTATACACAAAAATCGAGTATTACATAGGAATGAACTGGTAACATTTTGGTATGAATCTAACATGACAAAAAAATGGCCGCCTAATAAATTATTTAAAAAAAAAACAGCTTGAAAAATTACTTATTAGACTGATTTCAAATTCTGTGTAAGAATTAAGTGTGATATAGACATAAACGTGTAAAACTCTGGTACGAAATCATAATGGTGGAACAAAATGGCGGTTAAATAAAATGTTTAAAAAACAACTTAAAATACATCGTTATTCATTTAAGTTTAAATTTTGCACAAAAATTGGATATGATATAAAGATACAATTTACAAATACAATAAAATTTTGGTACAAATTCAACATGACAGAATAAAATAGCAATATAATGAGATTTAAAAAAAATCGGTGTAAAAAAGTATACTTATTAAATTTATATTAAATCATGCCCAAAAAAATAAATATGGTATAGGCAGAAACTGGTAAAATATTAGTACGAATCCAATATGGTGAAACAAAATGGCGCCAATATAATCGTTTAAAGAAAAGACTGTATATATATGTTGCTAAATTACTATGTACAGAACTAAATTGGGCTACACTTTACTATTCTTAATAAAGAGGAAAATTAAGTACATGGGAAATTCCGAGTAAACCAATTCACCGATTTTCATTTTTGATGTGATTTTATGGGAGCCGAAATAAAATACTTTTTTAGCTTTAACTCATTGTAGGAAGAATTGATTTGAAACATGACATCAGTTCTGGATTGGTTA
Source organism: Kuschelorhynchus macadamiae (assembly GCA_030620095.1). Taxonomy (NCBI): domain Eukaryota; kingdom Metazoa; phylum Arthropoda; class Insecta; order Coleoptera; family Curculionidae; genus Kuschelorhynchus; species Kuschelorhynchus macadamiae. The sequence continues at coordinate 32,556 of JAUTXW010002578.1, forward strand.
TAACCTAGAATATCCAAATGGCAAGTTTGATAATGATGTAAACTGTTGAACCTATGTCATTTTTGACTGCTCGAAATATGGAAAAAGTTATTCTCTTGCGTTAGATCCGATAGATTAAAAATTGACCTGAAAGTGGTTTTTAATAAATAACTTTTGTTGCGACAGAGATGAATATGGAGATGCATATAAAGATGCGTATAGAGATACAAAAGTGAGCAAGAAGAACAGAAGAGACAGAACTACATTTACTACTTGATTATTCTGCTATTTCAGCAGAGAATCCATTTTAAAACAACAATGATAGCTTGAGGAATGAACGATGTTCCTAGGAAAGAGTCCGATGTGCCTAGGCGATTTTGTAAAAAATAAAAAATATTAAAACTCAGCGTGGAGTTAATTTATCACTTCTTTCCGCAAGATTTCGATAGGGGCTCTTCATATTTTTTACAAAGGCACTCAAAAAATTTAAATAGATTAATCTTATATTAAAAAAAATACGAATTTTCTTTTTATTTTTAAAGACAAGAAATGCGTCAAAGTATGTATAGTTGCCTTGAAAATATTGATTTGATATTTAGCATAAATTAACAATTACTTTGTTTCTACGTTGCTGCTAAAACATTACTTGGTTTAAGTTTGTAATTCCGTGTAAACTATATTCGAAATTATCGTGAGTTTTGTATTTACGTTTTGTTACGAATTTGTATCCGACATGCGATATGCAAAATATAAGCAGTTGCATGTCACATTTCTGCCAAAGTTTACGAAATTACTTTATGCTGCGACCTGGTGTTAAAAATAAAACAAATTAATAAATTGGCCAATAAATATACTTCGTGTCCCAAAAAGAATGGTTCAAAAGCCTGTCTAATGATAAATTATTGAATTGTCAATGTGCCAATCCTTTAACACAATATGTTATCTATAATTTAATGGTTTATAAATTATAGAAATTCTCTATAAATGTTACGACTGTAACTACTAAAAAATGCTTTCTTACGTTATAAAGAGACGCGATTAAAATGTTTAATGTTTTCCTGGCTCACCAAGTCAATAAAACCAACACCCAACATTATTTAATTAATAAAACTGAAAAAAAAGAGGCAATTTCAAAATAAAATCTGTGGAAACATATTTTTCGTCAAAAATTATGACTTACCAACGTGCAAGCCTTTGACAAGAATAGAAAAAAAATCGTTATATTTTCTGTAATTGTGTTAACTCGGGTTAATTGCAATATCCAAAAGCTTAAACTATTTCTGATATAGGTGTTATCCAAAACCTAACTACAAAATAAAGTGTGCTTCAATAAATGTGCAAGATTTGAATTGCGCGCCATTTTGGTTGTCCTTATAACACATGATTATGACATGATAGATCGACAGGAGATAGATAAGAGTTAGTAAACAAGGAGCATTACACGATAGAATAACGAGTCTTGATGGTTTAACATTATTATCAAAATGGTGAAAGTTTATTTGCCACTATTCGTAAAGTGCGTCCAATCTTCTACTCTAAAAAGAATAATCGAAAAATGTATAAGAAGTGATTGGGTTAGTGATGTGATATTTACGACACGAGTTCGTAGAGGTCGTTCAGAACAAAATATCATGGCAGTTTGCGAAAGTGTGGCTGAGAATCCAGGGACGTGGATTCGTCATCGTGCACAAGAATTGGACAGTACAACATCTGCTCTACTTATTACTACTACGTATTCTCAGAAAAGATTGAAGAAGTACATGCCACTTTTCAAACCATGTTGTATTGAACTTTTGAATCTTGCATAATGAAACACCCTTTATTTTTTATCACGACAGAAAATCGTTTATAGTGATGAGGCCCATTTTCAACTCGATGGCTTCGTTTACGGGCCAAACTGCCGCATTTCGGGCACAGAAAATCTGCGAATAATTCATAAGAGAGTAATGCATCCATAACGTGTCAGTGGCGGCTCGTCAGGGTAGGCCTCTGAGGCCGCGCCTCACCCCCAAAATAAAGGAACAGAGAATTTTTTATATAACTTTTTATCTATTACCAATTAGAAATATACTTTTTAACAGTTTTACAACATTATAACATTAAAAAAAAAACAAAATATAATCCCATAATAAATATTTTAGAAAATAAATTCTGACCACATCAAAAAACCGACCGTGCAAACCCATTCCTAAAGAAAGTGCTCTCGAATGAGGCGAAATAATTTTAGCTTGGAAAGTTTCGACTTCTGACCTATTTATCAACGGCCGGTGCCGATGCCGGCGAGTCACCTGATTACGACAGAGCGGGATGGCGATTGCCGATGCACGCGTTTTCTATTGCATTCTTGAGGCGATAAATCTGTAGCTTGGATATGTTTTTATTGGTTATTTAAATCACATGACTAGCGAAATATTCCAACGGCTTCTTTTTACGTGGTGCGGGCGGCTGAGAAAGAAATAGGAAATAGATTGCGATAATCGCTGATTGAGGGCGTTCTGTCTTTTAAGGTGAATAAATACGCGTGAGTAAGTTTTTGTTTTGTTTTAATTTGGTAAGTTGGACCGTTCCATTTTTTGTATTTGCTTTTTGCTTTTGAAATGAATCCTATTCACGACATTATTGCTTCATTAATTGAAACGCCTTTTTTAAGAAGAGGCGAAACTGAAAAGAAACAGATAGATAGATTAGCAATATTTAACGATAAGAGGCAAGGTAAAAAATATTCAAGAACTTTTCAAATATCTTGGTACGAAACTTATAGGTGGCTATGCGGAAGTATTTATAAAAAAAGCTTATATTGTTGGCCTTGTATTTTATTAGGTTGCGTCAAAAATAATTGGAGTGCAGGGGGCGGATATTCGGATTTAAAAAATTTTTCACGAGCAGTAAAATCGCATGAAAGTTCAAGAGAGCATATTAAAAATTCGGTAGCACTTACAAGACTGGAGCAAAATAGGGCGACTATTGCGGATGCACTACAAGAAAATGCAAGTCTTAGTAAAATTGTTTATAATGAAAATGTTCGAAAAAACCGTTTATTATTAAATTATTTAATTGATGTTACTATTACTTTGGGTAAACAGGACTTGGCATTTCGAGGTCATAATGAAACAACAGATTCTTTTAACCGTGGCAATTTTAAGGAAATATTTGCATGCTTAATAAAAAGAAATGCCGAACTTACTGAACATTGTGCTAAATTTAGTAATATTTTTACGGGACAATCTAAGACTATATAAAATGAACTATTTTGGTTGCATACATGACTATATTCAAGAATATATAAAAAAAGAAATCAATGACACCGATTGTTGTTTTTTTGGCGTAATTGCGGATGATAGTACTGATATAACAGAAAAATCACAGTGTTCGATAACAGTTAGGTATGTGACCAACGGATCTTTAAAAGAAAGATTTTTAGGATTTTTTGACGTTAGCGATAATAGAACAGCAGAGAGCCTTTTTCATTTAATACAAAACAGCTTAGAGCCTTATGACTTTAAAAACAAATTGGTCGCGCAGTGTTACGATGGGGCTAGTGTTATGGCAGGTGAAATAAATAGGCTTCAAACAAAAGTTAGATCTATTGCTCCTTTAGCTATGTTTACTCATTGTTGCGCCCACAGATTAAATCTAGTTTTACAACAGGGAACAAAACTGATTACCCAAAGTCGTATATTTTTTGCCACTTTATTAGGAATACCAAATTATTTTCACCAATCACCAAAACGGTCTTTTGTGCTTAATCAGATAGTAGGTAAAAGAATTCCGCGAGCTGTAGAAACGCGATGGTATACACGGTCTAAAATTTTAAACTTAGTGACTAATGAATGGGACAATTTAATTATAGTATTTGAAACTATTATTAATGACTTAAGTTCTGGAACAGAATCTATTAATGGTGCAAAAGGATTTCTAAAGCATTTTAATGATTTCGAATTTTGCCTTTTAACGCATATTTATAAACAAATTTTTAGTTGCACTGATGTACTGTTTCAAATATTACAGTTAAAGCATTTAGATATAAATTACTGCATTTCGCAAATAAACCTTGCCAAGCAACGAATTATTGAATTTAGAAACGAGGACATTTCAAAGAACTTTTCAATATTGCTAAAAAAGCCACTATTCTGCCAACTAACACACGTCGAGGACAATGTTCTAGCGACTTTGATATTTTTACTAAATATAAAATATTATATTTCGAAATAATAGATTTTATAATTCTTCAATTAGGGACGCGCTTTGAAAATTTAAATAATTTAAATTTCTTTGCTTTAGTCGATTGCACAAAATATTCGGAATATGTTAAATGCTTTCCAGACGACTTATTAAATAATTTATTAAAAAATTATCCAAACATTTTTGACAGAGATAGATTAAAGAATGAGCTTTCTGTATTGTATAGGGATGAACAATTTTCAAATTTAGATGTCGAAAAAAGTCTAGCTTTGTTATTTAAAGATTTTAAAGCAATTTTTGCGGAAGCATATAAGCTTTTTAATTTAGTTTTAACTATTCCCGCAACAAGTGTATCGGCCGAACGAAATTTTTCATATCTTAAACGGATCAAAACCTACCTAAGAAACACAATGACACAAGAACGGCTTTCGGGTTTAGCAATGATGTCAATAGAGCAGGAATTACTGTCAGAACTTAGTGAAGACCAAAACTTTTACGACCAAATTATAGATAAATTTGCAACCTTAAAAGACTTTTTTAGTAGTTTTTTTTTCTTATTTCATACAACTATTTATTTTAAGTTTTAATAAACTAAATTATGTTTTTATTATCGCAATCACCGCTATATTTTAGTGATAGGTGTACATATTTTACTTGTTTTGTTTACTTTTTATTTACTTTTTTTAGAGTTTATTTTTTTAGTTTTTAATGGTTTAGTAGGGCTATTGGCGATGACCTCCATTAAAAAAAAAGGTCAACGCGTCGCAGAATAATACCTCATGGGTGACGTGGAAATTTATTCACATTTAAACAAAATTAACCTCATGTAGCCTCACCCTTCAATATACTCACGAGCCGCCACTGTAACGTGTCACTGTTTGGTGTATTGTCATTGGAATCACTGGGCAGTTTTTCGTCGAAAACGGACAAAGTAATGCAGTGATAGACTCCCAAGTGACCTGGAGGGATCTTATTGAAAGGTCGACAAAATTAACCACAGCTTGTCTGTGGGCGTACAGACGGTCCTTTGGATCAACTTGTTTTGTATAATTGTTCCTGAGAGAGAACAATGGAGGGATCTCTCTCCTTTTCCTTCCTCAAACCGAAGGGCCTTATCTGGTTTACAGACAGGAGGAGGGATCTGGGGGAGGAATCTAGAGGGAGAGACCCAATTCTAATCCTCGCACTTGGACGGTATGCAACTATATATCAGGCTGAGATTACAGCAATCTTGGACTGGGTACAGGAAAACCTTTCCAGAGGATATCACGACAAGCATATCTACATATGCTGTGATAGTCAAGCCGCGATTCAGGCTCTGTCGCAGAACAGGGCCAATTCGCTGCTAATACTTGAATCCACGAGAGCCCTAAAGAGACTGTGTGAGTCCAATAGGGTTAGCCTCATTTGGGTGCGTGGTCAAAAGGGAATTGGGGGTAATGAGAGGGCGGATCAGCTGGCTCACCGTTTTGAGTCTAACAGACTTCTAAAACGAAACAGAGGCCAACTTAGAATCATTACCGGGATCCTAACTGGACAGTGGCTGGTGAAATATTACATCCATAAGATTGGATTCCACAACGAGCCATACTATAGGTTTTATGCTGAGGTAGATAAAACTACCGAGCATCTAGTCTGTCGATGTGATGCTTTAGTCAAACTCGGACTGCTTTGCTTGGGTGACATCTATGTGCAACCCGAGCTTGTGGGACGTGCTCGACCTGAAAGGTTCTAAAAGTCCAGTAAACCTAAGTGCTGTCCTTGTCGGGCTCTCCATGTATGTCTAACTTCTAAAAAGGTAATGCAGTAACGGTAAAAGGCGAACGTTATCGTGCTATGGTAACCCAGGTTTTTCCACCTTAGTTGTAAGGTATTACTGTCGACGATAAGTGGTTTCAGCAGGATGGCGCCACTTGCAATACCGGCCGCGAAACATTGACGGTCTTGCATGAGTCCTTTCCTGATTGAGTCATCCCCCGGTGAATTGGCCGCCACGCTCTTGCGTTTTGACACCTTTGGACTTTTGACTATGGGGTTATTTGAAATCGCAGATTTATGCTAGGAATCAATCGAAGTGTTGAGGGACGAAATTAGACGCTGTATAGACGAAATACAACCCCACGCAATACCGTTATTACTAGATGTCTTGTCCCATACATAATTCCGAAATGTTTACTTAGTAACACAATAAATATTTCAATGTTTTGTTACAGAAAACCATGTTGTTTTGAACTTTTGAATCTTGCACTATTATTGAAACACTCTTTATTTTTTATCACGTTATCTGGGACACGTTTCTTAGTTTATCTACAATCTTAAAAAATTCATTCCAGAATATTTTATATCATATACATATTATTTTCTTTGAACGCATATTGAGTGGAAAATGTTGGAAAAAGCTCGACAAAGTTTATTCGACCGGAGAAATTTCATTCTCAGGTAAGTCTTTTGCATCCATTTTATGTAATGTACGATTGTAAATGGTGTTTCTTGAAAATTTTTGGTATTTGAATTTGATAATAAGTACATTTTCTCTAGAAAGACTTATGGGGAACAAAGAAAAACTAAGTGAAACATTTTAATGTATCTAGGGTAGTGTGTTTTAAAACATATAGGATGTTGCCCGCTTATTCTAAATATCACATCATTAACCACCAAAATAAAATTAAGTTACATTTAAAAATATCAAAATTATTTTGTAAACATTTTTTGCCATTAGGTCAGCTTCTCAACTGGGACGAAGAAATTGAAGAGAACATCTTATGTGACAAACTATCGTTACAATTTGTGCTTGGGTCTGGGTAAGTGCAGAAATACAAATATAACAATTACTTAACGCAAGAGCTGCCGTTATATAAAATGTCGCACTTAAATGGTTTAGATCAGGTACGTGTCTCTTTTAACTAGTAGTAAAAATAAAATAAAGAAAAAAAAATGGAAATATAGGATTTAATACTACTATATACAAGGCAATAGTTAAAATTTAAATTGATATAACGTCCGCATGGAGTCATACATTCTTATTGGAGTGTTAAATTTCGTGTGTATTCATAATTTGCCTGTATATTTCAATATTTTATGCCTTGTTGTCCACAATAAGGATGTGTTTAACAAACCTCCTGTTGATGACTCTGATGACTGGTGTGGTTTTGTTCGTAAAGTTTGGCGCTAGTTGTACTCGTCTCTCATCTAGGTGACTATACTGATCAAGACCTTAAGTCCACGATTATCCAAATTTCATTGTGCTTTAGGGGTCATCTTAAAAAAGAAGTTCTTTTTTCTTCTATATAATATTTCGTGCCGCGTTATTCTTTTTCTACTTTTGATTCAATTACTCTTGGGTTAAGAGCCACAGGTGGCTGCTACGTGATAAAAGAGTTTCAAATCTAGCAAAGGTTTTGGATGTTTTCTTGGCAACCACAAATGTCGGTTTTGCTGATTTTGGTGATTCTGGTGTAGTTTTGTGTGTTAAGTTGGGTGCTGGTAATCCTCGTCTCTCAAATATTTGACTGTACTAATGAAACATGTGTCTAGAGTTGGCCAAATTTCATTGTGATTTTGCGGTCATCCTAAAAAAATCCTACTAATAGCGTTCACCAACGTTATCACGTAACGACTTTTGCCAAGCCATATGGGTTTTAAAAATTAAACATATACGTTATTTGCATTTATTCCTTCCTCTGCTAAACTTAATCCATCTTTTTGGTACAAAGCACAGTGTATTACCCAAAAATATTTTTTGTAATTTTTCTATAAAATATCTCTTGAATGATCCCGATACGTATGTTAAATTGTACCCCAAAATCCTTTTAGACCAGATTAACAGAAAGTAAAAATAGAGCACAAACGACTACAATTTTAAAAAATTCACTCCAGAATATTTTTTATCATTTATATAATATTTTCTTTGGACGCATATTGAGCGAAAAATGTTCGAAACAACTGGACAAAGTTTATTCGACCGGAGAAATTTAATTCTTAGGTTAGTCTTCTGCATCCATTTTACGTAATATATGATGTAAATCGTGTTTCTTGAAAATCTACGGATTTTTCAAATTGATAATAAGTACATTTTCTCTAGAAAGACTTATGGCGAACAAAGAAAAACCTAACTCAGTGAATTATTTTAAAACAAAGAGGATGTTGCAGTGATGGCGGCTCGCAGGTGAAAAAGTAAGTGAAGTGCAAATCAAGCAAAAAAATATCGCAATAATTTTTTTTCCAGAATTTTTTTATATGTGGAGGGGATAGAATATTTTTTTACGACTTATCTAAATTTTGTATGCTAAATCAATTCTCCTATCCTTCATAGCAGCAAATTTTTTATAACATCCTCATAAAATGGATGAGTTGCCCTAATCTCCTCCAGAAATTCCTTTTGAATCGAAATATTGCCAAGAGAAGTAAGGCTTTTTTGAGATATTGTATTTCTTAAAGTTTTTACACATTTAAAGCAAGAAAAACTTCTTTCCGCTAAAGCACTTGTCGACGGTATTGTCAAAATGAGGGAAAACAATTTATATGCTTCGGTAAAAATATATTTGTTTTTATTAATTTTTTTCACTTGCTCTTGCAGCCATATATTCCAATTACTCTCAAATATTTCCCCATATAACTGTAACAAATTTTTAAACGGGCCAGTCGGAAAATTTAAACTATTCGGAAAATTTAGCAGAACGTGCTAAACATGAAAATGTAAGTTTTTCACAGTCTTGAAATCTTAGTGTCATTTCCATTAAAATGTGGTCCAATATTTCATAAAAAAAGGGTTCTATACTTAGCCCTAATTTCTTCAGGAAAAAGCTTAGCAAGCTCACGTTTGTACTGATTTATTTCTGTAATAGAATTTGCTTTATCAAACATGGTAATAAAAAAATGTTCATTTCTTTTTTTACGAGCACCTCACGATAGCGTTTTATATTGGATATGCAAAAATGAATGTCAAGCGATTTTCTTTGAAGAACATCAAATAGTTTGTCCGTGATTGAGAAAATATCATTAGACACTAATGCCAGAAACGTGAATTCAAAATCGTTCATCTCACCTAAAAATCCTTTCGCAAGGCGGATTGATTTTTCATCAGATCTGTCACAGTTTGTAATAAATTCAAAGACGTCTTTTAATTTATTCCAGTCTTGAACAATCACATTTACTAACTTCGATTTGAGGTTGTAACAACACCATAAATAAATATAACACAAAACAGTCAAGTTAACTGCAAAGGAACTCATCGGTTGCAGCGAAATCCGCAAAAATAAAAGTAAACAACCACCGCAAACTGAACGACACGTGGGTGTAGTGTACTGCACCTGCAATTCACCGTCGTATGGCGCTAGGCTCGACGTCATCGAGTACGCGTTGTCATGGCAACATAGTAGGAAAATCGTATACTAAACATAGCACCTCCAGCAAGTCAAAGCGGTTTGCGCCACTGTTATAGTTGTTATAATAAAGTTCGATTGAAAGTTTTAAAAAGACATGCCGCCAACGGTCAACTAAAATATTTATTCAAGATGTACAGTTTATTTTTTACCAATTAGGCGAATAAATTAATGTAAAAACTAAAATTTTAAGAGACATATAATAAATATAGTTAGATGTTTGCTTGTTTATTGTTCCTGGTGAAGTAGCACTTCACCTACTTCACCTGAATAGCCGCCACTGGGATGTTGCCCGTTTATTCTAAATATCACGGCATCAACCACCAAATAAAATTAAGAGTATCAAAATTATTTTGGAAAACTGGTACGTGTCTGTTTTAACTAGTAGTAAAAATAAAATAAAGTAAAAAATTGAGAATACGTGTGCAGATTAACTGAGCTGCCGAATATCTGTTCGTGTTGTAGTCTCCCATGGAGTTTCCAAATAGATGTTTTATTTCTATGCACAATAAAACGTGAACAGTTACATCAATTTTCGTGGTCATTTTAAAAGAAACGAGATCCTAAGATTTAATACTGCTATATACAAAGCAATATAAAAATTTTTAAAATGATATGACGTGCGCATGGCATATATTTTTATGAATTGTGCTCATAACATCCTGTATATTTCAATATTTTATGAGCTGTTGTGCACAACCAGAGTGTGTTGGTGCCTCTGGTGTGGTTTTGTACGTAAAATTTAACCTAGGTTGTACTCGGCTCTCATCTAGTTGACTCTACTGATCAAGACGATAATCCAAATTTTATTGTGCTTAAGCGGTCATCTCAAAAAAGAAATGCTTATTTTTTACTATATAATACTTCTTGCCGCGTTATTCTCTATCTACTTTTGATTCAATTACTCTTGGGTTAAGAGCCACAGGTGGCTGCTACGTGATAAAAATGTATCAAGTCCGGCGAAAATTTTGAATGTTCTCTTGGCAACCACAAATATCGGTTTTGCTACTTTTGGTGACTCTGGCGTGGTTTTGTGTGTTAAGTCGGGTGCTGGTTGTCCTCATCCCTTAACTAGTTCACTGTACTGATGAACTACGTGTCTACAATTGGCCAAATTTAATTGTGCTTTTGCGGCCATCCTAAAAAAAAATCCTTCTAATGGCGTTCACCAAAGTTATCATCATCTAAGGTTTCTCTGACATTGTACCAACATTTTCAAATTATTCTTAGATATATCTAGTGTTAACGGATATTTCGATTGTCAGGTAACATTTTTTGCGTAGCTCCGTACCAGGCCATATGGGTTTTAAAAAATAAACAATTATTCCTTCTTCTGCTAAACTTAATCCATCCTTTTGGTACAGAGCACAGTGTATTTCCCGATAATATTCTTTGTATTTTTTCTATAAAATATCTCTTGAATGATCTCGTATATGGGTATGTTAAATTGTACCCCAAAATCCTTTTAGGCCAGATTAACCGAAAGTAAAAATAGACCAAAAACGAGTACAATTTTAAAAAATTGAGTATAGAATATTTTATATCATATACATAAATTTTCTTTGAACGCATATTAAGTGAAAAATGTTCGAAAAAGCTCAACAAAGTTTAATCGGTCGGGGAAATTTAATTCTCTGATAAGTCTTTTGCATCCATTTTATGTAATATATGATTTTAAATCATGTTTCCTGAAAATTTTTGGTTTTTCTAAATTGATAATTAGTACATTTTCTCTAGAAAGACCTATGGGAAACACAAAGGCAAACCTAACTCAGTGAAACATTCTAATATATCTAGGGGAGTATGTTTTAAAACAGAGAGGATGTTGCCCGTTTATTCTAAATATAACATCATCAACCACCAAAATAAAATTAAGTTACGTTAGAGTTAGAGTATCAAAATTATTTTGCAATCACAACGAAGGAGTTGAAAAGAAAATCTTAAGTGACAAACTATCGTTACAATTTCTGCTTTTTCTCTTTACATCGAAGAAATTTTCTAACCAGTTTGGGAGACCTTGTAGAAATGTTCACAACAGAAGGATCTCGGTAAGTGCAGGAATACAAATATGACCATTTTGTTGCAAACTTAATGCAAAAGCTTCCGTTAATAAAAATGCCGCACTTAAATGGTGTAAGATTTTTAGATCAGACACGTTTTGTTTTAACTAGTAGTAAAAATAAAATAAAGACAAAATATTGAGAATACAGTAAAACACCTATTATACGTGCGCGGATTAACCGGGCTTTGGATTATCCGTGCGCATTTTAGTCTCTCATGAAGTTTCTGGATAGGTGTTTTATTTCTATGCACAATAAAACGTAAATAGTGACATTAATTTTCGTAGCCATTTTAAAAGAAACAAGATTCTAAGATTCAATACTACTATATATAACGCAATATTATAAATTTTAAAATGATATAACGTTAAATCTCGTATGTGCTCATAATTTTCCTGTATATTTCAGGATTTTATGATCCGATGTGCACTACCAGCACGTTTCTCAACTAGTTGACTGTACTGATGAAATTTAAAATCAATCAATGAAGTAGTTTTTCAGGCTAAATTTTTAAATATTGTATTAAACCGCCATTTTGTTTTGCCATCTTGGATTCGTACCAAAATTTTACTAGTTGATTCCTATATAATACCCGATTTTTGTGCAGAGTCTGAGGAAAATTAAATCAGTAGTTTTTTGGTAATATTTTTTTTAATAATTCACTAGGCTGCAATTTGGTTTTGCCATATTGGGTTTTAAACAAAATGTTACCAGGTTATCCTCATATAACCCTCAATTTCTGACCAAAATTTGATGTCAATCGGGTAAGTAGTTTTTTAGCTTTGCCGCGAAGAGACAGACAGACCGACGGTATTGAGAAAACATGTTTTCAGCATCTAGGGACCCTGACACGTAAAAATCCGAAAACATCTCGAAAGGTGTGGTAATTAATTTATTGTTTTTAAATTATGCCATACATCTAAATTGCTCTTCAAAAAGAACGATATAAGGTTTTTTGGCATGATATTTAAATGTCAGTCGTACCGATATTTCTTAACCGATTTGAATCAACTTTTTGGATTCTCAAAGCGGGTTTCATGTAGAATCAGCGGCAGGACATGCGTGTATTTTCTTAAGGAAGGGTTTTCCTCATTATTATGTATTGGTATTTTGAAGTCAATATTCTCGGAACGTTTTCGGTAGTTTTTTGTTTACTGCCTTATTATAAAAATATACTCAAAAAAGAAATCCCTTTTCTACCATATAATACTTCTTGCCGCCTTACTTTTAATTTAACTTCTTGGGTTATCAGCCACGCTTCACTGCTCTGTGATAATAGATGTTTTCTTGGCAACAACAAATGACGGTTTTGCTCTTCTTGGTGTGGTTTTGTGGGTTAAGTTGGGTGCTAGTTGTCCTCGTCGCTCAACTAGTTGACTGTACTGATGAAACATTTGTCTATGGTGGGCCAAATTTCATCGTTTTCCTACTAATAACGTCAACCAACCTCTAACTGCTCTAAGGTTTTTCTGAGACTATACCAACATTTTTAATATATATATATATATATATATATATATATATATATATATATATATATTAGGGCTGCCTAGCATGGGTACACCGTCTGTGGTGTACACTATGTAAACGGTTTGATAATCGAAAGGGTGTCCTTTTTGTCAAGAACATGTGATTTTTAATTTTCTCTGTGAAATTTTGTTTTTTGTTTTTGGCAAATAAAAGATTTTGAATTTGAATTTGAATATATATATATATATATATATATATATATATATATATATATATATATATATATATATAATATTAATGGTTATTTCGATTGTCAAGCGACATGAGTTTTAAAAAAATAAACATATTCGGTATTCGCATTTGTTCCTTGTTCTGATAAACTGAATCTATCCTTTTGGCAAAGAGCACATTGTATTACAAATCAAAGTAAAAAATTAAAAAGTGTCTAGTTTTGATAATAAATCAGTGGGATAACTGATAAGTGATAACTATATATTCATTAAGTTACAATATTTAAGCAAGTTACAAACTTGTTGTTTAGTTATTGAAGTACCTTGTTAAAATCACAAAAATTAATTATTTGTTTGTATCCATTCTCTAAGCCATGCAGGGAATAAGTCACTGGCGTAGTAACTACCCTGCTAGCAGTGCGAGGGAGGGGCACTCATGTCTGGAGATCAAGGGAAACTATGGATGAAAAACATTTTTATTTTTTCCTATCTGTAACTATATAACCCTCTTAGGGCCACCCTACGTAGGATAAAATGTTTTTATGTGCAACAGTCATGGTTTGCATTTTTTTTTTCAATAATTAAATGCTTTGAACGAAAAAATAGCGAACTGTTTCGCCCCCAAGGCCCTTGGTATAGGACAAAGCAATAAGATTTTTAATGCAAAAAATCATCATTAAAAAAAATCTTTCTATACAAAATATTTTTGTTTTTAGAGGGCAGTTTCAGGGTCTTTGGATGATACTTTATTAAAAGGAAATATAGAAGCAAAGAAAATCGCTGTTTTTTAAAAAGGGCTAACCGTTATTGAAGTAAAAAATATTTCTGGTTTTTAAAAGAGGTTTTACCAACTTAGGGCAACCCTGTACATGAAACAAAATAATTTGTATGTAAACAAATATACTGCTTGTTTTGTTGTTTTATGACAGGAAAAATAGCTTATTCTCCTTCTTATAAGACAAAAAGATATTTTTATAAAAACAAAAACTTAAAATCCATCTGTACATATGCATAAAAAACAGCAATACAAATTGCCAAAAAATAAAATGATTAGCAAAATTGAAGTTCATGCTCCTAAAAACCTCGATATTTTAAGATAATCCTCTTTTTTCCTATTTCACTCCTCCCATACCCTTAATTTATTAACACAAGGACTCATTAAAATTTTTAGTAACCGAAATAGCTTTACAAGAAATTAGATCCCCCTCCATAGGTCTAGGGGGAATTATCTTAAAATTCCCACTAATTACTTTTTTGTTAAGTATACTTCATGTACTAAATTTAAAGCCAATGTATTGAAGTGAAATCTCTCACACAGAAAAATATTCAAAATGGCGCCATTTTATAAATATGGTTACTATGGGAACACTACGGCACCACTCTTAATACTTCCTAAAAAATTAGTCGAAATAGGTCAAACCATCACGGGATAATCGGAGTACATATATAAATACACAAGTCGGTGAAAAATTAACAGAATTTGTCGTGTTTCGCTGTCTAATTTTTTCAAACGCCAAACATTGAATCTGTAGTTCACAATATTCTTTTGCCAAAATAAATATATACCACCATAAGTGGCCTCCCCGAAAACTTTGAAAAGGAACTTTACTTCGCTTAACTTACCAGATAACTGTCGCTATATCCATACCTATTGATAACTATCGATAGCTATATATAACTATCTAAATATTAATACCTATCGAAATATCGATAACTATCAATATATCGAAAAAAATCCTGTCCCTACATTAACATTATAATAATTTAAACAATGAAAAAATAAGTGACACAACCATTTTCTGAAAAGTGAACAATACGATTATGTTATTAAGAACAATATAACTATGTTATTAAACACACAGTGTTCTTTACAACAGATTCACAATGAACTAAACATCAAAATAAGAGTAAATGAATGACATAGTGTGCTTAACAAATACGTAAAATTGGGCTATTTCCGTTAAAAGCCCAGCTTTGGTCATTTCTTTATTGATATGGACTTTTGAAGTCTAGGATATTTTATCTGTATTATTAAAAGTATTATCGACAACCTGAGAATAGCTTCACATTTACAAAAATGTCTAAATGTTTGTTTTGAATGTGAAATTTTTGATTTTTCTGTATAAACTAGTGCAACTAATAAGTTATTTAAGGATTTTTGTTCCCTATTTTCTAATTACACACATATATCAAATTTAATTTTTGTGAAAAACTTGGAATAGTTTTATAGTAATGATTTTTTTAACATTTCACTAGGCCGTCATTTTGTTCCGCTGTATTAGATTTTTACCAAAATGTAACCTATTCTTCCCCTTATGGTTTTTTACTAAAATTTGAAGTCAATTGTAGTTTTTGAGCTATGACGCATACAGACAAACTTACAGACCGACGGAATTAAGAAAGCATGTTTTTGGACATCTTGAAACCCTGAAACGTGAATATCTGTACAAATCTGGGAGGCAGGCACGTAGCCCGGTTCGGGGGAGTCCAAACCAGAAATTCTTTTCTAGGAGGGGAAGGGGGTGTTCAAACGGCCAAACCTATGGAAAATTAATGAGAAGCATGACTATACAAAAATATTTTCAAAGTTCCTGGGCGTTTAGATTCCTAGGCTATGTGCCTGCTGAGAGGGTCATTTTTCATTATTGTAATACTTTTCTTTTACGAGGGAAGTAAAAACAACTTCCGATGACCGAAATATGTTTATAAAATAATGCAGCTTTTGAAAGGTACGAAATTTGAGCTTTGATCGTTTCGGACTCATCTTGTAGTTTGCGAGGTTTAATGCAATCGCAAAAAAATGTTTCCTTAATCAATTAAGATATTAAAGGAAGTTTCAATGAACCCACAACCATATATTAAATTTGTGACTTACCCATAAGTATAGCTAATTTTAAGTGAGAATACTATTATAACGACCTTTCTTGCAGATGCTGTGCAAAGCAGGATAATCTAGTAATATGACTTAGTGCATAATATTTATATACCACTGCCTATTTTGATGTTTGTTTAACACCAAAATTAAAACATTGTTTCTATTAGTAGTAGTTCAGTAGTGGCTATATAAAAAATTAAAAATTAAATTAGCGTTCCGGTTTCAAGTTGGTTCACTTCATTAAAGGCATGTTGATAGGACAAAAAAACCCTTTTATTGTCTTTATCGTAATTAATCAATATTGTAGTACTCACCATAATATTTTCTCAGCGATATAAAGAGTCGCAATAAAACGAATACAGCTTAAAATACTGAACATAAAAATATGTATTCTCCATTTTATATCGGATCATAAATATAAATTTAACTTTATGACTATATTCGTCAAGCTTGATGGCGGTCAGATGAGGTTTTTCTAACCGATTCGTTTTTATTAAAGTAGGTATATAACTTCAGAGATCTCTTAGAAAAAACCCTTTAAAAACGAGCCATCAATAAAAAAGCTAATGTCCTCATATCATAAAGTAATTTCTAAGGACCATTATTTTTATTGGCCAATTAAAAAATATTTTATGCCCTATTGTGATTGATTTATGGCTATAAAATTGCTACTTCGTATTCTATAAATGTCGATTTAAGATCTTTAAAACAAGGGAAAATGGCAAATATGCGAGAATAACTGGTCAAGTTACTGCAGATGGACACAAAGCACATGCTAAAAGTAGTTCCAGCGTTTTTGTTTTTAGTGTCTAATGTCCCCTAGCAAAAATGTCAATTTCAAAATGGTTTTACATACTGTAATTCTGGTTTTTACCTTTCTAGTAAAAGGAAACCATGGAAAGGTCATTGGGGATAAAGGTATCTTTAAAGGAGATACGATCTGGCATACTTCTCTAAACCTTTTCTTTCGTAATACATTTTTAGAGCTACTAAAAAAAATCGGTAAATTTCCTTTACTCGACATTATCGTTCGTTATGATCTTTCCCTTTATTAGGAATACGGAAGTGTGATCCAATTTAGTTCAGTAAATAGTCATTCAGTAACACATATTTTTTATTGAGCGCCATTTTGTTCCACTATTTTGGATTCCTATAAAAATTTTACAAGTTTCTACTTATGCCAGACTTGATTTTTGAGCATAATTTAAAATAAATTAAATACGTTGTTTTTACAGTGACACATCGCCATTTTGTTCCGTCATGTTGAATTCCTACCAGTTTATCTCTGTATCACATTTAATCTTTGTGCAAAACTTAAAGTGATCGAATAAGGAGATTTTTTTACGTTGATTTTTTTAACCATTTGTAAACATTTTATTTGGCCGGTATTTTTTTTCGCCATCCTGAATTCTTACCACAGATTTACTAATTTATCTCTAAATCACATTGAATGCTTGCATAAAATTTGAAATGAATCAGTTACTAATCAGTTACTAGATTATGTTTTTCAGACTGATTTTTAAATATTTTTTTATGCCGCTATTTTGTTTTGTATCTTGAATTCGTACAAAATGTTACCAGTTTATATAATAATTGTATTGTATATATATTTTACTAAACTGCCATTTTGTTTCGCCATCTTGGATATATATATATATATATATATATATATATATATATATATATATATATATATCTATGTATATATATATATATATATATATATATATATTTCCGGTGCTATTTTCTTGGTTTTTGGTTACTTTTTATAGGAAAAATGTTTTTATTTTTTAATCATATTTATTTTGACTGACATTTCAACCTAGATTCGCTCTTTTTCAAAGTCTAAAATAGAGAACAGTTTTGTTTTTCGTAAAATTACATAGATTTTTTTAAATAACTTACCAGGAACGAAAATAAATCCAACCATCATATGGAACATGAACATACATATAACCTAAATTACATTACTTTTTATTTCAGCATACAAACAGAACAGACACACAGGACACAGGTGTTATTGTTACAGAATAAAATAAACTGACCCATATTAGTATTAATTTGTATTCAGATAGCAACTGTGGGTTTTATAAAATATATATATATATATATATATATATATATATATATATATATTTTTTGCTTAAGTTGTTTACATCTTTTTTATCATTGATTGAGTTTTTGTTTTTATGGATTCTACCATTTCTAGGAATTCCCGTTTTGTTAAAAGAGGCTCAGTTTTTAAAATTTTAGTGTTTTTAAAGTCAAAAGTATGATTTTTTGAGTTTTTGTGATTTGTTAGGGCAGTGCAATTTTTGTTATCATATTTATGGCCATTTATTCGGTTATACATGATTCTCTATATTCCGGATCGGAGAGGTGTATGGCTTGATCGGCTAATCCAATAATTACGGATTTTTTTTGTGAAATAGGAAGATTTGAGTTAAAATTCAAATATCTTGAAGACCATGTATTTTTAGTATACCACTTGGTTTTTATATTTTCGTTTATATGATGAAGGGTGATATCCAGAAAATGAATTTTTTGATTTTGTTCCAGTTCATATGTAAATTGTAAATTTTTGTGATACTTATTAAATTGTTTCACCATATTATTTATTTTATCGCTCGGTATTGCCATGATACAATCATCCACGTACCTATAAAAAAATGGATATTAAAATTCCACGCTTTTTAATACAGTTTCTTCCAAATCTTCCATGACTAACTGAGCAATGACACTTGATATTGAAGCACCCATAGCGCACCCTTCTATTTGTTTGAAAAATTTATTATCATATTGGAAGTAAGTGGAATCAAGTGTAAGTTCTAATGTTTTGAGAAATTCGTCTTTTGGAATATCGCTAAACTTTTTAATTTCGTCCCACTTCTTTTTAACAACGTTAAGAGCTAAAGAAATGGGGATGCTTGTATAGAGAGATACTACATCTAGCGAAACTAACATGTAATTTTTTAGAATTTGTACATTTTTTATTTTTTCTTTAAAATCTCTTGAATCTTTTGTGTAAAATTTATTTTTATAAGCTACATTGTTAAGTATTTGTTTTAGGAATTTTGATAAAGGGTTAAAAGGTGATTGTAGACATGACACTATTGGGCGTAACGGATTATTAATTTTGTGGAGTTTTAGTAGGTCGCAAATTTTTGGAGAAACCGCATTTCTGATTTTTGTTTTTTTGCCTGTATTTGGTGAAATGTAAGATATTGTTTCCCATGTATTTTATAGGTACGTGTATAATTGTATCGTGGCAATACCGAGCGATAAAATAAATAATATGTTGAACCAATTTAATAAATATCACAAACATTTACAATTTACATATGAACTGGAACAAAATCAAAAAATTAATTTTCTGGATATCACCCTTCATCGTATAAACGAAAATATAAAAACCGAGTGGTATACTAAAAATACATGGTCTTCAAGATATCTGAATTTTAACTCAAATCATCCTATTTCACAAAAAAAATCCGTAATTATTGGATTAGCCGATCGAGCCATACACCTCTTTGATTCGGAATATAAACAATCATGTATCAAAAAAGCTAAAAAGGCATTAAAACTAAACAATTACCTAACTTCTTTAATCAACAAAATATTTAAAAACAGAATTCACAAATTTTACAATTCCACATACTGTCCAAAAAATAAACAAAAAAACTCAACCACTTTCTTATCCTTGCCTTTTGTTGATAGTTTATCTCAAAAATTTCAAAACCTATTTAAACCCTATAATATCGCCGTCTGTCACAAAGGTTTTAATTTATTAGAAAAGAATTTTACTAAACTGAAATCGAAAACCCCTATAAATAAAAAAGCAATGTCATATACCAAATCCCATGTAATAATTGTGATGGTGTTTATATAGGACAGACTAGCCAATATTTAGAAAACCGAATAAATGGTCATAAATATGATAAAAAAAATTGCACTGCCCTAACAAATCACAAAAACTCAAAAAATCATACTATTGACTTTAAAAACACTAAAATTTTAAAAACTGAGCCTCTTTTAAAAAAACGGGAGTTCCCAGAAATGGTATAAATCCATAAAAACAAAAACTCAATCAATGATAAAAAAGATGTAAACAACTTAAACAATATATATATATATATATATATATATATATATATATATATATATATATATCGATTTTATAAAACCCACAGTTGCTATCTGAATACAAATTAGTACTAATATGGGTCAGTTTATTTTATTCTGTGGCAATAACACCTGTGTCCTGTGTGTCTGTTCTGTTTGTATGCTGAAATAGAAAGTAATGTAATTTAGGTTATATGTATGTTCATGTCCCATATGATGGTTGGATTTATTTTCGTTCCTGGTAAGTTATTTAAAAAAAATCTATGTAATTTTACGAAAAACAAAATTGTTCTCCTCTATTTTAGACTCTGAAAAAGACCGAATCTAGGTTGAAACGTCAGTCAAAATAAATATGATTAATATTTAATATAATTTAAAATAATTATTTACCCGATCGACTTCAATTTCATACAAATTTCCCACAACAATCAAGTGCTATGTAGGTATTAACTGGTAAAAATCCAAAATATTACAAAATGGCGGCTTAATAAAATATTTAAACAATCAGCTTGAAAAAACTACTTACTAAATTAATTTCAAATTTCGTGCAAGCTTTGAGTGGGGAACAGAGCGCAAAAAATGGCGGTGAAATAAAATATCTAAAAAATGAACGTGAAAAAATCTTCTTATTTAATCGACTTAAAGTTTTGCAGAAAAATTAAATATAATATAGGAATAAACTGGTACGAATTCAACACGACGGAATGAAATGGCGATTTTTACTGTAAACACTGCTTATTTATTACTTCTCTCTCAAATCGAAATGAATTATCTGTTTCACGCATAATATAATTTTTAATATTTGATTTCTGTAAAAAAAGGTGTTTATTATTAATATTATAATTGGAATCGTGAAAAAATCACCCTACCAGATTTTTTTTTGTATTTGGTATCTTATAATGTGAACAGCAGATTACCCAATAACCTGAATATCAAATAATTCGGTTGCAAAAGATTTTTAAAAAAATAGTAAAATAATATTTCACGTTCTCTCTTTTCTAAAACTTGTCTGAGTTTGAATTTATTGGCGACGCACAGCGGCATTCTTCATTTTAGTAATTAACTTCTAAGCGTAGTGACGTTTTTTGGGGTTCTCGATTTGCGTATTTCAAAAATGGGAAATATTGCAAACCATAAAGCTCTTACTATAAAAATCACATACTATTCAAGAATATCGTGAAGGGGTATCACTCACTATACTGGTTAGGAAATACCGAGTTGCCAAATCAATTATATGATCAATTTGTTCCGTAAAAAAGAAAGGTGGTAGGATTCTTGAAAGGGTAACTAATATAGTAAGACCTACTGTACTAAATGTACTTTAAAATCATGCAAATACTCGGAAATGGAAAAACATTAAAACAAATGGTTTCTTGGGAATGAGAAAAAAATCAATCAATAAGCAGCGACATTTTGAAACAAATGGTAATAAGAATTTTTGGCAATTTACAATATCCTTCTACAATAAAATTTAATGCAAGAGATGGATGGTTACAACGTGCTAATGTTCGTCACGGAATAAGTTTTATAAAAATAATAGGAGAACACTTCATCTTAGCCGGAATCGGTTGGGCCATTTAAAAAAAATTAAAAAATGTTATTGATAAATTTGGAATAACTAAAAATCAACTTTTTAATGCCGATGAAACAGTATGGTATTGGAAACTTCTACCAGATACAATATATGTTTCAGCCGCTAAGAAAACTGCTCCTGGAATAAAAATCTTCTTAGATATCATCACTTTATCCTAATTTTCAATAAAAAATAATAAATACTAATAAGAAAGCTATAGCATGAAATAGAGAGTGTACAGGGTGTAACAAGCGCCCTCTACATACTCTATGAAAAGAATAGAATTTAGGCGTAGTCCCCATCTCCCAACTTTATGTCTACCTATATCTCGAAAACAGCTTGAGTAAAAAAAAATAATTTCGAGATTTAAACTTTAACACCCTGTATCTCATTAACAAGCGACATTTTACTAAGGCATATTTGCTTCAATATTATTATTTTGACAAGTTTCATTTAGGACTGCTTTTTTGGCGCATTCATTACCGACCACCCTGTATTTTATTACGATTTATTTATATTTCAAAATATATTACATTATGTCATATAAATTTATCCCCCGAACTTGCTCTGTTTTAAGGAGTAAATATCAGGGATAGAATTTCAAATGATTCTTCCACCAATATATATATTTCACACCAACGTTCGTTTTGCTAGGGATTTACCGATTCGTTTTTCCGCATCAACTATTTTCAATCAAATAATGCTGTCCCATTTTTTACCTGTTTCGGAATAACAAAATATTTCTCTTTTAAGCTCCGAATCGGATCACAGAAGTATTGAAATACCGATTCCGGCAAAAAGATTTATATATTACACAATAGGAAATAACATTAAAAAGCTTTTTAAAGATACCTACACCCGAACGAAGCCAGACACACGTTACGACAGATTAGGAAGATTAATTCTTAGCGGAAACTAGGTATCTTTGTAGTACTACAAGCCGCTTGAATTTATTCGGAAGATCGGGTGATATTAGAGTTTAAGAGAAATAATTATAAAGACAGACATATATATATATATATATATATATATATATATATATATATATATATATATATATAATTAACGATGGTTTTCTGGACCCTTAATGTATATTCAGAGTAGCAGTTTTATTGGGTATTGTGGTCCTAATTTTTTTATATATAAACAAACACTTAGTTTGTGGTTGCATTTTTAAAATTTTCTCAAACATTTCGGAAATGTTTGCCTTCATCAGTGTTGTTATAAAACAATATTTTGGACTTACAAAGGCGATATAATTATTTAAATACATATACAAAGGACCCAATTTTATAATAATTACACATTTTAATTTACTTTTTCAACATACCTAAGAACGTAATTATCAAAATAATACATTAATAAACAAATAAAACATCCATAACCAAGGACTGAGCACAATTTACGGACTACGTTTGATCTAGAACGTCACATACAAAAAACAACATACTTATTGGAAGCTAAACTTCGGTTGATTTGGTCTAGATATGCATATAAGGTGTTTTATTATTCGTAGGTGTATTCTATTGCTTTTTTTGATTTGGGAAAAAAAGTAGATTTATTGTTTTAAATTGGCGGTATTTATTAATAATAATAATAATAATAACGTTTGACGTCCTAAAGTGGTCTGATGCCGACTTAAACGAGCTTGATAGGCTTACCCGCCGTCTAATGAACAAGTTTTGCTGCTTGCAGACCAATGCGTCGACTAGAAGACTGTACTATGCCGAACTCAGGAGAAGAGTATGCGTTATCGATTACATACATAAGCATTGGTCGAACATTTGGGAAAAACCAAAAGAGCATAACCCAAATACTACATAGATACAATCTCAACATGATCAAATTCAAACAACACAAATGGAATTTGACTCTATCACCAAGGAGGAAGTTAGTAGCTTTATTAAGGGAACGAGCAACTGGAAGTCGCCAGGAGTTGACCGTATTCACAATTTCTAGTACAAGAAATCTGAGGTCCTCCATAAAGCTAACGCCCGCCATTTTACCAAAATAATGCATCATCCGGAGACAAACTCC
Organism: Kuschelorhynchus macadamiae; assembly: GCA_030620095.1. Lineage (NCBI taxonomy): Eukaryota > Metazoa > Arthropoda > Insecta > Coleoptera > Curculionidae > Kuschelorhynchus > Kuschelorhynchus macadamiae. Next base: position 56,465 of record JAUTXW010002578.1, read on the forward strand.
GCATTTCTAATGCTAGGCACTGCAACTATGCCACCCAATAGGACGGAAGACCCGTCCCAGTACAGGCCCACCATGTACAAGATCCTGACAGGATGCACTTCAAATCAAATCTATCACCATATTGTCAGTCATAACCTATTAGCCGAGGAACAGAAGGGATGCATACGAGACCATAAAGGATGCAAAGAACACATTATTATCGACTCTGTCGTACTTAAGCAGGTACAGAAAAAACACCGTAACATATACACTGCTTTTATAGACTATAAAAAGGCATTTACCACATTCCTGGTCGATCGACGTACTAGGAATATACAAAATTTCACCCTACGGTCATCAATTTCCTCGCAACTATCAAGCACCAGTGGAGAACGAACCTGAGGATCTATAATGGCGATCAATCTCTTACCACCGATGAGATACACATTAATAGGGGAATTTACCAAGGAGTCTCGCTAAATCCACTACGGTTCTGCTTAGCGATGAATCCCCTCTCCAGACATCTATATGGAATTTGGAATGGAATGTAAAGCCTTAAATATCTAGCGATGAACCAAGAAGTGACCTACAAATACCTAGGATTGTTACAAGCTATACCGCTCCAGGATAAGCAAGGAAAGACCAAGCTGAAAGATCAGTACGTTCAAAAAGTGCGAGTTTTTCTGAAGACAGAACTGAACGCCGAAAATTTAATTACAGCAGTTAATTCCTATGCTGTGCCCATGCAGTTTCGAAGTCTTCAAATGGCCTAACACAGAGCTAGAGGGACTACAACGAACTACTCGCCTAATGATGTCCAAGTGCAAGTCACACCACCCAGGTTGACATCACCCATGATTCCTGTATTAGTTAAGTTTTCCAACAAATTTTTCTCTATTTCTTTCAAACAGGTTCTGTTTATATTCGAAGTAATATATATATATATATTTTTTTTATGTATTTATATATATATATATATATATATATATATATATATATATATATATACCCCGACAAATTTCCAAACACCACCAATAGTCACTTATGAGTATGAAAACGCCAGACTCATAAGTGACAGGCTGTGGGGGCCCTACTGTTTACTGTGGCCCAAATTAAAGGAGTACATATTCCAATCAGATATAACATTTTTCAATCTTCATCGATTTAATTAATTTTTGAAGCATTAATAGGCTGAAAGGTTCTTACTAAGATACACAATCTTGTTCAAAATATTTTAGACAGGACCGGACTTAAAAAACTTCTTCTAAAACGGTACATTTAAGCTCGTTGCAAACGAAATCGTTTTTAGTACAAATTGCGCTAATACGTTTTTCCGATTGCTAAACTATCGGAAGTTCTTCCTTACATAACTTATTAAAAAATAATTAGATGACAATAATAATAAGTAATATGAGCTTTTAATAACTATAAAGGCGTAACTACAATAGTGCGAGTGGTGCGATTGCGCCAGGGCCCGAGCCTTTGGGGGATCGGCGTGGCGGCCCGCTTAAAGTCTATAGAATAAACTATCAATTTATAAAAGCACACATCTAAGTAAGGAAATTACATTTACAAAACTACACGACTTTTATCGATAGGCGACAAAAACTGTGTCGACATGTGTATCGACTTTAAAGCGCACAAAGCAGGCAAACAGTCTTTTATTTTTACTTGGCCTTCACCAGCAAAATTTCTACGGGGAATTGAGAGCGAAGATGCAAAATAATTACTAAACTAATAGTTTATTTTAAGTTTTTTGCTACTGGTTTACAATGTTAGGCGTGTGAGGCCCGGGCCTAGGGCCCGTTGAAAAGAGGGCCAGTCGTCGCCTTGCTGCGACAAAAATCGTTTATATAATTTTCATTCCTTCATCTTATCAGTAAGTAGGTAATTTTTATATATTATTATATTATATATATGGAAGAGAGGACTTCCATATACAATATCCATACACTTATCCCCTCCATTAATATAATATTATATTAATATTGTATATGGAAGAGAGGACTTCCATATACAATATCCATACAATTATCCCCTCCATTAATATAATATTATATTAATATTGTATATGGAAGAGAGGACTTTTTTTGGTCGTCACTTTTTCCAACGTTTGGGCAAAAATAATTAATCCGGCACTGGCTGCAATATTTTTAAGGTATACGGCCGATAGGGGCCTTTAATCTCAAGTGGGCCTAAGGCCCTAAAAGTTGTAGATGCGGTAATGACTTTGAGTGCTAAGTTTCTGTGTTGGGTGTTAGACTAAAACAGGCGAATAATTGCAGTGATACTGATTTTATATTTTGTTTTGTGAGTATTCAGCGTTGTAGTTGCGTTAAAATGAATTGCAATACCAATGGGGAGTAAGTAAAAGAAAAAAGCTGAGAAAAACGAAGCAAAATTGAAAGAGCATGTAAAAATAGACAATTATTTTCAAGTTATAGATAAAAGTGTCACCAGTCAGTCGTCTAATCGTAAGTCGGTGTAATTAGAATCATTATGATACTTTAGAATGTAGTTTTGTTTAGTTGTTTCTTTTTTTATTAAGTTTATTTAGAATAGTTTATAAGGAATATGTTATTGTTGATATATAACTTTATTTTATTTTTCTATGATACCTATCCGATTTGCTGGAGCTATTCTCAATGTTAAAACAAGATTTCAATTATATGTATTTATTATAGAGTTCGGTTTCACGATCTGGCACCAGGGCCCAACGTTGTCTTGTTACGCCATTGAGGCGAAAAGCGTTAATAAATACTTACAAAAAAACATTGTGAATGTGATCACCACGATTTTCTACAACCGTTTGGAGTCGTTTTCTCCATAAGTCAATAGCTCTGTTGATTGTTGAACTGTTACTCGTAAAACATTTCCTCCAAAATTCCCTATATAGAATAGTCAACAGGGTTTCGATCTGAGCTGTTGGGTTATTGCAGTTATTTCCATGTCGTTGGGTTATTGTATCCGGTTCGATATAATTGGGGCATTCCTCAGGCAAAAAAAATCATCATATATTTCCCCAAATTTCCTGTTGATACGCCTCTAAATTGATTTTTACTTAAGCATCTACAACAACAATACTTGACTTATCCAATTTGGAAAACGCCACAGAGACCATTAGGCCGGCTGAAAAGTGGCTTCTCTCAATTAAAAAACTTTCCAACGGGATTTACCTTTTTATTCACATATACACTATTATTTTGTGTATTTTTAAGCGGTCTTTTTAGGTGACTTCAACAACAGTCATAGATAACCTGATTAGTTGTATACCATATGTGGACGTGGTTAAATGAAAATCGTTATTATTTTAATGCATGTATAATTAATAAAAAATCATATGAATGAAGGGCAAATTACAATTTCGCTTGTAACGATGAATTTTCGATAACTTTACCACCGGAAAAACGTATTATTGCAATTTTGTATAAAACCGATTTTTTTTGAAACGAGATTAAATGTTCCTTCTTAGAAGACGTCCTGTAAGTTAGGTCCTGTTTAAAATATTTTAATTCGTGATGCCCCCAGACGAGACGGGACTAAAGAAAAGTGCCCTCCCGTCTCTTGTAATAAGAGAGTAATTTCTAATTATCTAAAATCTGAAAACTAAAAGAAAAGACGATTTATGAAGAGTAATTGTCAATTCTAAAAATTTTTAATTATTTTTTAAAGAATTTTCAGATTTAAATTAGAAACTTTCGCCAGTTTTTTATCAACTTTGTTGGCCACTTACGCTTACTGCACTTGAAAATGAACTTTACTATCTCTTATAAAACACCCAACAAACCACCACTTCAGGAACTTTGCCGTTGCTACAGGGAAGTGGGATTTTTTTAGATTGTTATAAAATAATTTTCCAAGGCGATTTCGCAATGATAACCTTGAATATCACAAGAGAAACAATTTATCTGCAAATTTTTTTCTCGAGTGGTATTCGACCTGACTCTTTCACGAGAAAAATAAACAATAAACACCAAACAATTTATTCAATAATTTTTAAATTGTTATGAAAATAAAACTACCTAGTTCAACTAAATTTTGTCGCTGTAATTATATGTTGATTTTATCACGGTGACTCGTTTTACCAGTAGAAAAAGCTCATCGTCAAATATTTTTGGTATAAAGTACTCTAGTGAAATAGTAACAAAAATTTATTTTGTGTCTGTAATCAACGGATTTTCATTCCGGGTAATATATCTGTTCACTACTCTTGCTCTAAAAAGAACAGCATTTGGCATTTTCCTGTTCCTCGCTCGAATGGAGGCTGTCTCTATTCGAACCGACCTATACACCACATGTATATAAAAGATTAAAGCTAAAAATTAAACCATACAACGATCCTGAAAAAATATTTTCTTAAAACTTAAAATAAAAAACCTAATGAAAAAAATTAAATATTATACGCAATCACGCAGTACCTCCTTCATTTTTCAGACTAAAGTAAATAAAAAAGGTTAACTGAAATGAATGAATTCTTGGTGACGGTTAATCTCAGTATACAGGGTATATTGTATAAAAATGTTTCTGCACATATAACAAAATTAATTATCTTGCGTTTATGTAGAATATAAATTTTTATATTTCATTATATATCCTATATAATAAATTACCAAAAGTAACGTTTAACCTGTTAAATATGAGATCTAAAATTGAATTCGATTTCAAAAATATTTTTAAATTGATCTCACGCAAAGGTTATACTCTCAAGTAATAAATAAAACATGTAGTTTTCTAATTGGAGCAAAAATATAAGTTAATTCTATTATAAATATGTGTAAAAACAATTTGACATACCCTGTATATTGTCATTTGCTCACTCTAAAGCCCTTGCAAACGATTTCCATACAAGACAAAGAAACGCCATTTTCATTTTCATATTACAGATTAAACGAAGTTGTGTTTTAACGGAGATACGAGACATTGAAGTTTCGGGTACGTTAAAAATATACTTACTTTTATTTGGGATCAGTTTAGAGAAGCAAAATATTAAAAAAATAAAAAATTCAGATTTTGTATTCTCGAGGGACACGAGAGACCCCTAGAGGAACGCGAAATTCTCGACGAGAGAAGAACGCTCTTCTATCTCGTCTCATCTCGTGCTGCGAGAGAAAGGGACGAGACGAGATGAGAGGCGAGATTCTCTGGTCTCGGCGGCATCACTAATTTAAATCAAAATTCGGTATCTCAATAGGAATATATCAGCCTATGAAATTTGACCCACACTGTAGGGTCCATATAAAGAGAATGCAAGAGCAAATAGGCTGTCGTAGGCGCGAACTATTATGGAATTAGATAAATTATATATTTTTTACAGTGAAATAATTTTGGAAGCATACTGTATAAAAAAATGAATTTATTTAACTTCTAGTTTTTTATTATTTTTAAGAAACTAAAAGGGCGAGTACCCCCAATCTTCAATTACTTTCATTAGTACGCTGACACTGCAGGCAGCTAGATCGCTATGGAATTAGTTTACCGAAAACTATATTCGTCGTTATGCTGGCCGTCAAAGTTGACACTTTTTTCGCTTTTTAAGGCCGTTTTACATGCTGCAATTCTTCTTTGCAATATACAATAGTCTTGAACAAAGGCATGCGCAGTTTGACAAAAGGTACAAATGTCTTGCCACTTTGCATGCTTTTGTTCAAGACTATTGCAACTTGCAAGAAAGAATTGCAGCATGTAAAAAGGCCTTAAGATGCAATTTTGCATCATTTAAAAGTTGCTGCCTAGATAACACCGTATAAAACTTTTGGGCAGTATTATTTTGAGATGGAAAATATCCTAATCTCTCTTTTTTATATACTCTAGTACTTCTTTATAAAATTTTCCGTTGATTAACGTTACCCCGAAATACCCCCCAAATATCTAATATTATTTCATCTTTTTCACATGTATGTTAGTTTGGGTCAAATTAAGTAAGTTTATTTTGACTAACTTCTGCAAATCCGATTAACTTAATTAAATTTCGTAGGCATTTATAAAACGGGTGATAATGCAATATGATATTATAAAATTGACAACTTTCCTTTTTTTGAGGAGATGGAGGGGGGTACAAATCTGGTAATCACATTTTAAACCACTTTCCGATAAGCTTGAGACTTGAAATTTGGTATGTGCATAAGTTTCTGGTGACAATAAAATCTAATAATTTTTTGGCGGATTCAAATCTGCGAACTTTATTATTTATAGGTAAACCGATTTTTTTTGCAATTGAAACATCGAAATTATTTTCATCTTTATACCTCTGCTATCCTATGCTTACCTCATTTCCTGGAGTTTTACTTCATTTGTCATAAATAATAAGCTCATTCATACTACCAATAAGACAATTATCTGAGATTCAATTTCAGGAGGCGATCACAAAGATATAAAGAAATATCAATTACATTTTGCAAGAAAACTATCCAGAATCGATAATTTGCGTGATATCTTCAAAAGCTTCTTTGCTTCCTCAGATCTTCTTAACTCATGTAAGTGACCAATCATTCCAAAACGCAATAAAAGCTTATGCTCAGAAGCAATCACTCTTCTCAAATGTCCCAATGTAGACTATAACACAGAAAATCTCTACTTTTCAGATGCTGAATCATCTGGCGAAGACTGAGGGTAAAATATGTTTAGCAGGCGCGAATCCAGAGAGATATCTGACCCCCCTCTTTAAATAACCTGTGTTGTAAACCCACATCTTAAAAAAAAGCAAAGTTATAATGTGATATGCCCAATACGTGCAAATTTTTCTCTTTCACAACAACAACCAGAAGTATTTTCCCCAAGATTATTAAAGTAAATATATTGATAAAGATATAAAGTTACTTACCTTAGCCCTAAGGTTTATACTGGCTTTATGTTAATTAATATATATATATATATATATATATATATATATATATATATATATACATTTCGAACAACAAAAATACAGTACACTGAGACCAACGTCTACAAAACGGCAATAATAGATTTTAGAAAAATCAGAATGCAAAATTTGATTTTCAAAGTAAGAGCATTCAGTGGTATTTGCTTGGTCCCTAAAAAAATAACACTATGTAGATTTTTCTAAAACTTATTATGGGGGTAGATTGGAGACATTGGACCCACTATCCTGCCTGCAAAATTTAAATAAGTTATCTCTAGAAATGTACGAGGTATATCAAAAAACTAAAGTATAAAAAAGTATAAAAAGTATAAAAACACTCTGTATCTCGGACACTGCCAACATTAGTACTAAGGTCAAATTAGTTTAGATCATCATATACTAGCGTCAGGTATATTTTTTTAGATCTTTTACAGGCAACCTATAGATAAAAGATATTTTGATCTTATAAAAGCAATTATTTTAATTTTAACACCCTGTATAATACATAAAATTGAAAAAGCAGAAAAGCGTTTTGACAACTTATTTCACCAAACCAAACATAATTTACTCAGTAAAAACAAACAAAATATCGACCAGGGTGCGGCGTACATTTCGTAAATGTACTTATAAAAATTTAAATAAATGACTTATTCCTTCCGGTTTCAACTCTGTATACTTTTTTTCTGAAATAATTAGCGTATTGCTATCTGGTATTCATATAAGAGTTTATACAACTTTTAAATCTTCTATCGTATCTTACGCCTCTAAAAGTGGAAAAATAACTCTACTTTTGCGTTTTTATTTCACTCTCTTAGATCATCATTTAAGCCATCTGTAATATAAAATGTTGAACCAAATCCTGTACATTATTCAAATTACGTACTTATGTGGTTGCCGTAGTCATTCAAATAACTGCATTTGGGATTTTTTCCAAATGCCGAAAGCAAAACATACACATTATCTGTGGAAGCCATCACAATCAGGCCCACATAAAATCAAAAACTTTCGTCCAATTTAACCAAATTTAAGAGATTTACTTTCCATTTGCATTTTCTGACCGGCCGGCCCACAGAATTTAGTATGCAGTTCACAAAACGTGGGCATTTTTAGGACAGCAAATCGTGTATTATGTTTTATTGGCTCTTAGCGGACAGAGTGGCAGCAGTCCGGACCGAATATTATATCCTAATTTAATTAATGCTCAGAGGGAACGTATGCAATGTCATAAAAGACTTTGTACCAGAAAACTATTCTCATTACGTTCATTAAAAGCTACAAAGAAGCAGTCAGTCCGAAGCTTTATGGCGTCTAACTATAGCAGACATCTAGCGATGAAACGAAGACCTGGAGAAAAATATCCTAAATTCATCTCGGCTCCGAAAATTTAATTATTTTTAATTTCGTTTATGTTATTTTATTCTTTGGAAACTAATCTTTAATGCATCCCTGCTCCCTGGGCTTTCTCAAATTTGACAGTTCTGGATCTATAAGACTAAATTATTTATCTGTTACTGGTATTATATTATTCTTTACGCCAACATATTCATTATAGTTAGTTAACGTTATGAGAAATGGTAATTTACTTTTTTTTTTTTCAAAATAAGATACTCTTCCCAGATATATTTTTTCTCATTTATTGTACATGGGCTGTATGGGCTGTTATTAATGAGATCTTCATATTTCGTGCATTTTGTACTGAAAATAGTGTAAACAAGACCAGGGTTGGATATTCATTATGACAAATGGGTCAAGCATCCCCTCTGCTCTCAATCTCCTAGTCCGACGAAAACTAATCTAGCCTACAGTTATACTGCAGTTCACGGAAGAAGACAGTTGGTGAAGATCAAGAGACGGGATCCAGTAAGTCTATATAAATAGTTAATTATTCTCTAAGCTCAAAAGGTCTTTCGATGTAATTTGTTATTTAATAATTAATTAAGTAAAAATTGTGTATCAAACTTCCTTCACTTTGCTACTACTTGATATTATGTAATTTCTGAATTGGAGAAAAAACTACAACCTTTGGCCGGATTGGATATTTTTTTATTATTCGTTCACCTACGCAAATACTTTATTCAAAATAGTTGGTTTCATGCATAATATAGTAAAACTAGAGCACCACCTATGGATATCATACCCCAATCGATTTTACACGAGAAAATTATCCCAACTCCATCTCCATTCTTCACATTTAAAAAAACAATTTTAATATTTACTATTTTGTATATTTTTATAAACTAATTTTTCTGTGGGGCAGTGAGCGATCAGACGAAAATAAAACATTAACCCATGTTTTAACTAAATCTCACGATACGATATTATTCCCAGATTGACATTAAATTCTGACCCTAGATAGGCCTACATTGGACATTTTCGTTTATCACTGCCTAAAGCACTTTATTGGGTTCAAGTTTGATTGTTTCATGTAAATTATGTATCTGGTCCAAATGGTTGCAAATAAAAGATGTTTTTGACTTTCATAAAAAAACATTTATAGAACGGCCATGTATCTTTTCTCGTCTGTTCGTGTTATAAATGGGACAGGGAATTATCCATGTTTGAATAGCTTTAATTTATCTTTAATTACTAAATCTAGTAATTTTGTTATACAAATTATTATTAATTATGCATTACTTATGCTTTAAATATTCCGGTTCACTGTGTTCACTGTCCTAATCTTATTTCATCTAGTTTCTTCAGCTTATAACCGACCTTAACATCACAGAGAACTTATGTGATGTGATAAAAGTCATTGCACCAAAAGACTATTCTTATTACATGTGTAATAAGTGCAATAAATATTTCCAAACAGAAAATAATAAATAATTCATATTTTTTTAAATTTATTTTAAATTCGAAAATTCCTTCTATTATTCTAAGTGTGTAAACTCGTTGAATGTTCATGTTGATTCCGCGTCAGCCGCACTATCGATGCCTCGCACAGCGATCTCCTAAGGTCTCGTTTCGTTGGACCACGAGGCTGGCGGCTCGCGATGTCCTCGTGGTTATAAACGAAGGCGAGTTTTTCCCGAGTGTTCCTGATTGAATTTGCAAAGAGGCGCATAGGTAATATACGGCTTACACTGGCAAATTTTGGGTCAACAGCCGCGCCGAGGAAACTTAAACATTTTTGTCAATTGATGCGTTTAATGTGAAACGTGTGATAGGTTGAGGTTGCGTATTTTTATAGAATTTGTTTTATTCTCAAGAGTTGTTTGTTGATATTGTGGTTTAGATTAATTGGAAAAATCAGTATTTTAAATAATAGTAGCCACAGTGGTTTAGAATCTTAAGACTTCAAAAGCCACCAGTGTACTGAACTTTGAGAAATGTCTCGAATTTAAGGCCAGATGTCGACCTTTGCCGGAAAAATATGTACAATTTATGTGACTGGATATGTGATTGAGAAGGGATAAGGGTATTTTATTGTTTCGTGTCTTTGATTTTTTCAGGTGACTCTGTAGTGTGAAATATAATAATTAGGAAATTAGGTATATGTATGTATGCATATATATATTTATATGTATATATATATATATATATATATATATATATATATATATATATATATATATATATATATATATATATATATATATATATATATATATATATATATATATATATATATATATATATATATATATATATATATATATATATATATATATATATATATATATATATATATATATATATATATATATATATATATATATATATATATATATATATATATATATATATATATATATATATATATATATATATATATATATATATATATATATATATATATATATATATATATATATATATATATATATATATATATATATATATATATATATATATATATATATATATATATATATATATATATATATATATATATATATATATATATATATATATATATATATATATATATATATATATATATATATATATATATATATATATATATATATATATATATATATATATATATATATATATATATATATATATATATATATATATATATATATATAAACCCTCCGGAAAAGTTAACCATGAGCGGCCACTGGGTTAAAACACCAGAATTATATTTTATAAAATAGATTTCTCCCTAACGCAGGAGAGACTCTTATAACGCCTAACGGTAACATACACCAATCAATAAAATATTTTTATACGAGAAAAATATCCCAAATTCATCTTGGTTTTAAGCATACAAAAATTAATATTTACAATTTTTTTTACACTAATCTTTCTGTGGGGCAGCGCGCAGTGGGCAGACTAACGTAAAATATCGTGAATCATGTTTTGACTGAATCTTCCGTTCGATGGTTTAAGTAGTTTTAAGGATACGATTTGGAGTATTATTTCCAGTTTATCGTTAAATTCTAAAGTCTATTTAGTCATATATTGAAATCTTCGTTGAATATCTCCTAGAATATGTTATTGGTTTTAAGTCCAATTATATAAAGTGTGATTCTATTAGAATTCAAACTGTTGCCAAAAAATGCTGTGTTTTGACTTTGAAACTTTTGAACTTTGGAACACTTAACATATTGATAGTACGGAAATAAATCTGCTTTCAGCTTATTATAAATTAAAATTGTTTAAGTTACAGAAAGGCCAGGTAAATATACATTTTAGTTACTTTAAGATTTTTATCCTCTCTCGGCTCACGGCAGGATTGAATGTGTGTCTTTATTGTCCTTTTTAAGAAAATGTATCTCAACAGGTAGCTGTTTGTTAACTTAAATATTGAAAATCGTATTTATTGGAAATAAACAAAAAACGTTGCGGTCTTTTAAAAAAATATATGTTCTTCATTAACGATAACAAGAAATAAAATATATTATGTTCTAAATTTTATCTTAATAGGTTAAAACATAATCTAAAACAAAATTATATCAGATACCACCGCAAATCCTCACAATTCTTTAAGAGTATCAGCTCGATTCTCTCAAAAAACATAAAAGTAAGATTTTACATGCCGTCATAGAGAAATTGGTACATTTCATTTACCCGGAACTTAGATAGATAGAGATATGGAGAGAGAAGATAGATAGATAGAGATATGAAGAGGTGACTTGTGCCAACCTTTTAATTACGCCTCTCAGGTGGGCCCATAGTAACCTCCTTTAAAGTTTTACTCATCAAGTCAGCCAACAGCACTGATGTAGCTTAACGCTGTGGCGGCCGCGCATCCTCCGACTGTGGCCATTTCTGGCCATCTTTATTACCCCTATAATGGAGCTGGAGAGTAGCAAAGAACGTGTTCAGCAGTCTCGTTATCCTCATTGCATCCCCTACAAGTTGGATCAGGGCGGACGCTCAAGGAGTGAAAGTGTTTGTTTAGCTTACAGCATCCTGTTAGCCTTCTTATAAGTTATTTAAGATTATCTCGAGAGAACCTGAGAAGGTACCCTGTCCAAGCAGCCTCAGGGCCGCGTACAGCGGCACCTGAGTATCTGAACTGGCCCATCTCTCCCTTAGAACCTTTCTTGATTGCTCATTTATCTTAAAATTGCCGCCTTAGAGGACAGTGGCGCGAAGGGTTCTGGACCGCATGGTTTGCCCTTTGCTCCATTACGCGGCAATCTATCTGCTTTTTCATTTGCTTCGATTCCGCTATGTCGTTTAATCCAGGATACTGTAACCGTGTTCCCTTGGAAAACCGTCTCCAGCATCTGGTAGATACTCAAGGATTGGATGTTTTTTTATTCTCTTTTAATAATTTCAAAACTTGGTTGCTGTCCATGAGAATAGTAATATTTTTACCCATTTTTGTACTTGTACGGCATCTTGCAGATTCCCAAGCAGTTCTGTCTAGAAGAAGGTCACCTTTTTGCCTTGGGTCATACTAATTTTTAGGTTGAGTTTTCGTATACCCAAGCCAGCCCCAGATTGGATCTGCGAGCCGTCTGTGTAAATGTGAATGTCTGCCTCTTTTCCCGGTTTTTTTGAGCCGCTGATGTCAATTTCAAAGTTATTGAAAATGAAGCGGGGATCAGGGCATCCGTTCAATATTCCACAAGAGCTTGTCATGCGAAAACCTCCAGAAATACTCGAGCGTGTGTCAGAGCCCAGTTTTTTTCACACTACAGGTCAACGGCATGCAGCCTGATTGCCGTTCTCTCTGCCTCGTCTCTCAGAAATACATCAAGAGGCACCAAGCACAGCAGCACCTGCATTGCCATCGTAAGTGTGGATGTCATTGCGCCTGTAACCGCCAGTCATGCTAATCTTTGCAGCTGTTGCATTTTGTTTTGTGCTACTACTTCTTTGGCTTTGGTCTACCGCACAATAGCTCCTAACCCTTCATGGGGGCAATCGGAAAATCACGTGTTGAGGCGCAATCAATCTAATAGATTCGTATCAATAGATATCCACTCTGAAGCAACCAAAATAAATAGGAACATGCAAAAATTGTAATATAAAAAAAATCGAGTATTGTTATTGTTTTATTTTCTACACAAGGTACAGTACCCACCGTTTGCCTTTGTTTGACGATGTGGATGCTTTAGGTTCTTCAGAGGCCTTTGTTCGAAATACGGTAGAACTTTTCAATTTCTGTATAGCTTTTGTGGAAGATGCGACCAAATTTCATTGAATTTTTTCTGCTAACGTAATTTTTCGGCATCCTCTTTGTCCTCTGGATTATGAAACGGTGTCCGTCGTTCCATTTAAAAAAAAATGCAAAATAAAAATCCCCGTTGTAATGTGAACTATATTTTTTGCAAGTCATTCGCTGGCCCTTACTGTATTGCAAGGTATATTTTTATTTAGACTTACTTGTAACCCAATTTTCTATTATTGCATATTACAAAAATACTAGAAAATTCCATTTGCATGATATATGACAATATAAAGCAATTACTTCACACCACTGAATGGTATCTATACATAAAAAGACACAATGAATCTATTAGATTAACTAGGAACAAAAACTTATTATTTAAATATTGGGATAGAATTGTACTTATAGCATATTTTAAATTCTTCATAAAGGATGTAATTGTGCAGAAGATGATAACCAAAGATACAACAAAATACGGGATCAGGCCCAATGAATCTACCAGATTTAATATGGCGCTACTCAGTACATACACTAGCAACTTCAATACAAACATGGCTACAGATACCTTACGGCCGAAGAGGGAGATAGATAAGCGCGGGGTTGCCAATCAATTTGGAATCCAAAATTATTCCCAAATTTACTTGGCTTCAATGTCTTAGAATAGTTGAGCCAGACGAAAGGTTAAACGAACATAAGTCGGATTACGGTCACGTAGAACCAGAGGACAATTCTGGGTGGCAGATTTTGCCAAAAGCTCCTCTGCACTGCCAGAATGCTCTTGTAACCTGTTTTGATTTTTGATGCTTATTCCAGTTGACGGTGCTATCTAGAATAACTCCTAGATAGTTGACCTCTTTTGTCAGGCGGAGCTGCATGCCGCACAGAAATGGTGGTCTTATGTTGACCAGCTTTCTTTCCCTAGTGAAGAGTACCAGCTCGGTTTTTGTAGGGTTGACGAATAGTCCGTTTTCTGCGCACTATCTTTCTACCAGTCTTAAAACGGTCTGCATGGTTTTACACAGGACGCTGGACAGCTTCAAATTTTCCTGTTAGCGGAAAAAAAAGAGAAAACACAAACACATCGCTTTGTGTGTTGTTGCACTCGATATATTTACCGGTTTATTCGACTCGTCGGATCCTTTAATATTTTTTGCCCGCATAGTTTATCGAGTCGATTTTTATACTGTCTTCCCAAATATTTGTATTGGGTGCCAATTTGTTTAAAAATATTGAATTCTTACCTATATTTTACTAGTGTCTACCTATGACACAGCTGATATTTGAGAATAATTTAAAATAAATTGAATAAATAGTTTTTACACCGATTTGTTTAAGACGGCCATTTTGTTCCAACATGTAGAAATCGTACCAGTTTATCTTTATATCACATTTAATTTTTGTGCAAAATTTGAAATCAATTGAATAACAAAATTTTTTAACGTTGATTTTTTAAACATCTTATTTAACTGCAATGTTGAATTCGCATCACAATTCTTCCACTTTATCTTTAATCCAAATTCTTCAAGAGCATTAGCGCAATTCTCCTGAAAAACCATAGTATGGGGGAGGTCGAGCTGACTACAAAATAGTTTTCCTTCGACCTGTCATAAGGTCAGGATCAAAGATAGACTATGACAATAGGGGAGAGGTTGAAAATAACAACATAAGATTTTTACATGTTTCATGCAGAACAATTTAAAAAAACATTTGGGGAGTGGGTTGAATGCCCAACACCCTTTCCCCTTATCTACGGCCCTTCATAAAACAGCTTAGAAATGTATTATTTACGTATTTCTGAGTCCGCACATTATTACGAGCAGGGAGATCTTCTAATTTCTAAACTTATAATTACAATTAGATGTTGCAAAAGATCCATTTGTATCAGGAAAAATTTGATAGATTTTTTTTAAGTATCTTAAGGATTTACCTGTGACTCTTACTTGGCAATATCTAGACTTAATGTTGTCAGATCCGGATCACCTGGTAGCGAAATCCTAATCTCCTTCATCTTCCTTTCGTTATTTTGTACAGCAACACGCATTTAGTTTCTAGAAGATACAAACTAATCACTTTTGACATTTTTTCCCCAACGGTTAGTAAAAATAGAAGTATGAGCCTATTTGGGTAGACATTTACAAACAGATCGCTTATTATACGCAGGAAATTCACATTGTAATACAATTTAACAAACTATTTTTTTCCTGTTCTTAAATTTTAGCTCTTGCTTGGAGAATAGGTTCTTGTCTTGTTTTTTTTTTGGAGGAGGAGATAGATTTCTATAACACATGCCAATTTTTATGAGAATTTCCCAAATGATTTTTATATATAATTTTTAGAAATCCAAGGGGTTATCGAAAAAATTGAAGGCATAGTGCACTTGTGTGGATTTATTTTATTTGCAAATAACAGACATTATATTTAGGTTTATACTAACTATTTAAGGAAAACTTAAGAATATTCTCCAAAATACATATTTTTTTATATTAAATAATAAAAACTCAGAAACGCTACGTTACTTACACATATAATATTTTATACCGATTGGTCTTTTCTTTTTAATTGTGCTAATTTTTATTACTCTTGTCAGATCTAGCTTCGCATCTTAACAATATTAAAGTGTTACACCTTTCCTCAAGTATAGTCGTTCTTGAAAAGCTTTAATTGGCACATGTCAATACAAATACACACAATGACACAGTCAATACAAATATATAAAAATAAAAGGCTTGTTTCAGACAATTTTCAACTTGCCGATTCTTTAAAATTTGATACCGGCTTCATATCATATGAAATTCCTAACTTGTTTTGTGTCTGAATTTATGGATCCTAGAGAAAACATAGCAACAATATTTTCTTAAGCTTATAGGGTAATATTTCTTTTGTCAAGTGAAAATTTAAGTATGAAGGGAGAACTGCACGCAAAAAGTGAAAAACCAGCGACAAGG
Organism: Kuschelorhynchus macadamiae; assembly: GCA_030620095.1. Classification (NCBI taxonomy): domain Eukaryota; kingdom Metazoa; phylum Arthropoda; class Insecta; order Coleoptera; family Curculionidae; genus Kuschelorhynchus; species Kuschelorhynchus macadamiae. The sequence continues at coordinate 72,822 of JAUTXW010002578.1, forward strand.
TCTAGTCAAGTTCAAAGTAAGGGGAAAAGGTACCTACGTTTTAGAGAAAACCTCCTGCACGCCCGACCTCAAAAAAATGTGTTATGCATAGGCGATTTAAATTACATTTCGTTTCAAAATGGGTTCAAAAGGGTTCGTTCACGCGCTGCAGAAATACAAAGACATGAGTACGATTTACCATTTCAAATTTTGCAGTTATGTAGACAAAGGATCAATGCAATGCGTTAAAGAGCCATTTTGTGGAAAAAAAAATTATATGCGACGGCATTTACGTCAAAAAGTGGTAAAAAAATGGTCGAAAATGGACAAATCTACTTCTATTTTATAGTTCTAGATTTGATTTTTTCATAAAAATTCGCATTTAGCGCCAAACTATACATATTTCCCTATTAAAATTACATTGAAGCTACTACATATCTCTTATAGTTTTAACATAATATTGCAGCGGCGGAAGGGCTTGCAAATGATCCATAATACTGCGTGCAGTTCCCCCTTAAGTACAATGATTCAGGCGTATTTTTAAATATGTTCAAAATGTTCATTTAATTGTTTTCTATAAAATGATTTTAAATCGGGCTTAACAGCGCAATTAGTTTTCCTCAAGTGTCTTGGGTAAAACAATGTGCTTATGATATCTTATAAAATATGTACGAGAATAAAAACCCAACTTTTTCTCAAAACTAATAGCACCTTCAAATACACTATCTAAATGACTGTAGTTATTGCGAATTAACTCTGGAAAGTGGCCTTCAATATGCTATCAATTATATTGAAATTTTGTCGTTCTATCATCTTAGTTAGAATTTTCAGTTTTGAAAGAATGTAAAAGGCATACTACAAAATCAAAAATTAAATATCTATTTTTGTGAAGTCCTAATGCTTTGGTTCTTGTGGAGGCAACAAACCTTCCGTTTTTGGTTTTGAACAGATTTTACGCTTTATATATATTTATATATTTCTTTTTAATTATTTGTAACTGCAAGGGTAAGTGTAAAAATTACATACATATCTTTAAGTACACTGAAAAAAAAACCCATCAAAATGCCCTGATATATTAAGAGCAATGCCGTAGGTTAAAATGGAAGCTTCGATGTATCAATTTTCAATTCGTCTAAATATTTAATTAAATAAATCGACTATACCTTGACCAGATTTACCGCAGCATTAAACAGTTCCTACCTAATAGGACTTTAGAAAATAGTACCCTCACTATTGGCATATTAAATTACTAGATAAAATATATCATTATGGGATAAATTCTGGAGTAGTATCAGCAATTTCTGTAAAAAGTAAACTTTGTTTAATCTATAACAGTTGTATTGTAAACGTACTCGTATTTTGTTTATGTGATAGTAATTGTCATATAAATTACAAATTTGCTTATAAAATTTACAATATTTTAGTTTACTAACTCGTTCAAGATTTCTCTCTCTTCTACTGACACTCCTGATGCATGCGAACTGGTTTAAGACTGTTCCATGTTCGTCATTGAGTCATTGATTTTTTTTTTCAAATCGTTTAGGAGGATCATTACGCAAAGTCTTCCTCGTCTGATGTCGTAAAATTTCTATGACCTTCAAGTCGGGGCTACTCGATGGGCACGATGAAACTTTTAAATTATGGTCCCCAAACCATTTTTTTTTGCAGTGTGGCAGGTCTAGCCAAAATATGAAAAGAAAAAACTTAATTAGGTTTGATTTAAACTGTTTTTTTTTGTCGCCCTAACTGAAAAATCAAGTCACATTCTCTTTAACTAACATAAAGTCGGATCGTAAATATTAATTATTTTATTTTGCATAAATTAGATAACAAAATAACAGAAACATAACAAAGTTGCTGACAAATAAATATTCGGACACACTTGAATGTTAAAATTTAAATCGAATATTATAATAATATAATTTAAATCGAATATATAGGTTTTCGCATGGAATCTACTGAAGTCTTGCAATATTCTGAAGTGAAGGAATCTCAAATTTGCATGATTATTTAATGTCACTTGGACTGAGGATCATTACGCAAAGTCTTCTTTATCTGTCGCCATAAAAATGCAGTGACATTCAAATCCGGGCTACTGGATGGCCAGTGTGGCATTGCTGAAATTGTCATTTAAAAAACTGTATTCTACTGTTGGAATCAAGCTTCGTAATAAAATTTGTTGGTACTTTTCCGCATTTCCAGTACCATCAATGAACTTACATTTACCAACTCCTTTACTACTCATACATCCCCATTTCATAACGCCTTGAGAAAATTTTACGTTTTAGACAGTCTTTATATAATGCTTTTGATTTCGTACGAATCATAATTTTTCAAAAATCACTTACGCAGGCATTAAATTTCGATTTGTCGCTGGAGATAACAATCTTCCATATTTCTCTTGTTCAGGATATTTTCGATTTTGCCCAATTCAAACGTTTTTTCTTTTGAATAGCTATTAATAACTTGGCCTTTAAAGAAATTGGATAAAAGAACATTATTCACTTTTATATTTTACCACGAAAAATTACAAATTTACCTTATGCAGCCATAATCTACAACATTCCGTGGAGATATTTAATTTTGCCTGATTTCATTGGGCTTATATTTCGCGTAAGGTACCTCATCTGTTAGTTCTGCAAGACCAAAACACGACGTTCTCTATCAGTGATTCTACGAGTTCGGCCTGGACTTTTACCACGAGCATTAACTCAATAATGTTAATTTTTCAGGAAACAGGTTTAAAGTTTCAAGGGTTTTTCGCAATAACAATGCGATCTTTGAAAAATAAATATAAAATTAGGTCACAGTCTAAAGATGATATATAGGAATCTTTTCTTACATGTTTTGTACTTTAAAAATACTTAAAATTTAAAGAAATGAACATTAAAAAGATACGGTGAAATTATTTGATGGTTTTGAGGTACCTAACATCTTATCTAATGTTACGATGTATCTATTTGCTTTTTTTTTATTATAAATATCTTAACTAAAGACACGAGTTTACCATTTTTTATTTATAAAGTGGGAAATTGCCTATCCTAAGATACACGTAGGGGACGACATGGTCAGTAAATATATTTTTTGTCAATGGTAAGTTGCCCTTCCAAAGATTAAAAACTTTAAAATAAGGAGCATTTTAAAAATTAATACCTAAAATTTAATATAATGCATGATATAGAAAAATATATTTTTAGGTTAGGGGATATAAAACAATGGCTTAAAAATTACAAAATCTGTGATTTTAGGAAACAATAACCGTGACATAAGTACTACTTTTAGATACTAGCTAGACATTTTTTCATCATCTTTATCCTCATCCGCTTCAATTGCTCCTTGAGGAAGGTTTTTAAGTAATTATAACAATAAACAACACGCAAAACACTCCGTCTCTACAGGTTGTAAACAAATATTACTATAATCGTAACTGATGAGTAAGTAGCATCTTTACTCGAATCGACAAGTTTACGCGAATGGTATGAATAATAAAATCGTATTGTACATATACGATGCTATTTTCATCTGATATCAAATAATTTTTCTTGCAGCTTAAGATACGATTAAATTATTACGCTTTTTAAATGTAGTTACATTTTATGTCGGTTAATTTTGTATTTTGTACAAAATCGAGATAGGCTGTTCCTATTTGCGAATGTCGACTTAAATTAGTGTTAGAATATTTATTTGTCAGCAAATTTGTTATGTTTTTGTTCTTTTGTTATCTGGTTTATCCAAATTAAAATAATTATTCCTTACGATCAGACTTTACGTTAGGTAAAGAATATGAGACTTGATTTTACACTCACGAAGACAGAAAAAACAGGTTAAATAAAACATAAAAATGTTTTTTTTCACATTTCGTACATCGTCCCAACATACCTATAGTTGTTAGTACTCGTATATTCCCAACGTAGCTTAGAAAACATTTGTATCTACCCTTTTCAACAGAAAACCGTATTCAGTAAATTTCAAAGTACACTTACGAATTTTACGTGCTTCAAAATCTGACGGAATATGGTCGGACAAAGGAATTTTTAGAGTTAAATGTCCCTAGTCCCGCATATAAATGTGTCACTTTATAGAGCGCACCTGTGGATATAATTACGCTGAATACACATGCATGCAGATAGGGAGGACGTTCCGCGTACGCATACGAATTAGTAGTCTGGTCGTATATGTTATTAAAATATCAACTAACATTAATTTGATGTTGAACGGATGCGACAAACTTTTTAAAGGTTTAGGAGGAAATAATTCAATGTTTACTTTCCCCGTAAGAGGAAAGTATTGTAATCGTGAAAAATATTACGTTTTAGGGGATGCAGAAAAATAAATTTTCTTAATCCCGTCGGTCTGTTCATGCTTCTGTCTGGCTGTTCGCAGCATACAACTTATCCGATTGACTTTAAATTTTGATGAAAAATTAAGGGTCCCCATATAACATAAATATGGCGAAACAAAAAGGTGGCCTAATAAATTGTTAAAACAATTATGACTAAAAACCGATTTATCTAATCTACCTTAAATTTTGCCTAAAAATCAGGCGTGACATAGGGATAAACTAGTAAAATTTTGGTGTGGCACCATTATGGTAAAACAAAATGACGGCCTAATAAAATGTTTAAAATATCAGTATCAAAAAATCACTTATCGAATTAAATTGAAATTTTGCACAAAAATCAAGTGTGTAACAGGGATGAACTGGTAAAATTTTGTAAATCCTATATGGCAAAACAAAATATTGGCATAATTAAATGTTTAGTTTTGTCATAAAAAGACGTTCTTTTATGACAAAAAACTTAATAAAATAAAGTCAAATTAATAGCAAATTAAAACAAAATTTAAAAAATGGTATTCTGGGTGAAGCTGTGCTTTAACTAAGCAGGTACGGTAGGTTAAGTGAATGTTTGTATGTTCGTATATATAAATAGTTAGTATGTTATATATATATATATATATATATATATATATATATATATATATATATGTTAGATCTGGAAAAAGTTTTGGAGATGAAATATTAATTGTATTGTTATAGATTCTTATTTGCACATGCGCAAAATAACTATTTAAGAAAACGGTGACTTTCGGCTTGAGAGCCTCAATAAGTATAATAATATAGGAAAAAACGATAGAAAATATATACAAAATAAATTTGAAGAGAAATTAAATTAAATAAATCGGTAAATTTGGTTTATATTCCTCGTAACGAATTCCAACACACACAGCTAACAGAAGTTATACATACATATATTTTGTTGGCAGTAAATTTATAAATAATGTATAAATTATAGTAATACCAGATTTTTAAGATTTTTATTATAAGGTTATCTGGGTATTAGTAGTTAAGTAAAACTTTCCTCTTATCAAGAAAAGTGACACACACACACACACATAATATATATATATATATATATATATATATATATATATATATATATATATATAAACCTATGTTGTAATGCCGTACACAAATGCATTATCAGAAAAGCTTAAGTATGTTTTAGCAAAGCAGGATATCATTGTTTGCCACAAATCCCAAAATCGCTTATCCCTTCTATTTACTCCTTTAAAAAGCAAAGTACCAAATAAAAAAAGATCTAACATCGTATATTCAATACCCTGCCTAAACTGCCCAAAGAAATATATAGGAATGACCACCCAGTACTTAGTAGACTGAATGGACATGGACATGGACAACAACACTTTAACCGCTCTACACGTGCATGAAAAGAGTGAAAGACACGAATTCAATTTTTCTGACACTGAAATCTTAACGCAAGAACCCACTTACTGCAAACTACAAATAAAGGAAATGATACACATCAAAAAAGAAAAATATACTGTTAACGACAAACAAGACATCCATAATTTAAGTCAGGTATATCATAATCTACTAATGTACTATCTACATATATATATATATATATATATATATATATATATATATCTAACTTAGCACGCTGACCTTAAACCAAGAAAAATAAAACCAGAAATATATATCTATATATATATATATATATATATATATATATATATATATATATATATATATATATATATATATATATATATATATTTTAAGAAGTTTTATGTACCACAAAGCAGCAAGTTGAATCAATAAATTAATAAAAACTACTTAAGTCATTTATTCATACAATAACTTCCATGTGAAGCCTACCTAAAATCGATCCAGGTATGTAGCTAAAGTGAATTTTATTTTTGTCCGATATACATTGTCAAGTGATTTAAAAAAAAATGTCCTAGTATATAATTTTCTATTAATGTCTTTTTAGGTAGTATGATAATTTTATACATTTTTGGGTAAGCCTACTTTGTAATGCGAAACTTAAAATAGAAAAAAAAAGGATGAAGGCGTTTCATTTCACATAAACCTAAACCCAAGAAAATTTAAATAATGTATATATATATATATATATATATATATATATATATGTATTATCTAAAATTTATTATTATATTATAAAATTTAAACAATTTAAATTAGACAATAATATTAAAAATATATTTTTCTAAACTAAAATTGTTGTTTAAGTCAGATATTTCTACATAAAAAAACATAAATTCATGCCGTCCAAGTTCTTGGTTTTTAAGTATGAAAGCTTTTACAACAAAATTATTTGGTTGGATGAGGCACATTTTTCAAGTTCGGGAATTTTGAACCGACGCAATACGTGCTTCTGGACACATCAACATATTGTTTTTCATAGAAAACGTCAGGGGAGATTTGGTTACAATGCTTCCTGCTTTATTTTAAAGAGAAAGATTGTTTATAAAATTTATGAAGGAAATCTAAATTCAAATAGGTATCTACAAATCCTACAAGAAAATTCTATGCGAATTCTGGAAGATATCCCCTTGGCCCAACTGAAAAATATATTTTTCTAGCAAGCCGGGGCTCCAGCCCATAATGCAGGAGCTTTCCAAGAAAATGGATAGGACCTGTTCGATGGCCACCACGGTCTCCAGACTTTTTGGTTCTAGATTTCTGTTTGTGGGACTACTTAGAAAATAAATAAATATTGTGCAGGGCAATTAGACAATATAGAGCAATTAAAAGCGGCCACTGAAAATGCATTTGAACAATTGCAAGGACAATCTTTTATATCTGCTGTTTTTTTTACTATTATTCCATCAAATAAGTTTGTTACTCCCGCATTAGTAATTTTACTTTTATCATGGAAAATGTTTCCTCTAGTAAAAAAAAATATGATTTTGATTTTTGCGTAACCATGGTTAAATATCCATGGCCGCCTACGTAAAAAATTGGAAAATGCATTTTGCGGCGTTATTTATTTTATATATATTTTTTTAAAAGCGTTCAGTGTGCCTGATTTCATAAGAGAAAAAACATAAAGGGTGTCTCATTTAAAAGAAGGCAAGTTATGTCAATACGTCAAAAAGTATGACCTTTGAAAAAATCTGGATCCTGCTGAAAAAGTTCTATAAAGACCAGGCATTTTTCACATTTACAATAACTTTTAAAATAACCGAGATACAGAGGGTGCCTGAAAACGACAAACAAACGTATAAATGAAACCTGGCGAACAAAGTGGGAGGTCCTTGGTCTTTGCAGTTGGAGCATGAAGGGCTGCATGTGGGTCAATGCTCATGTCTCCCTGGCAGGAATGACTATGGAGGGCACAATGAATGACATTTCATCAGAACTGGATTCGTGGTAGTAGCCTGTAAATTTTCTTTAGTCTGGCATTATCGCAGAATTTTGAAAACCAAGGCTTATTTTTATGAGGTCTTGTAGTCTAAACAGAATGTGGTATAAAGATTTCTATACCTAATTGGATTACATCCGAGAGATGTGAACATATTTTGGATGGGGTTCCAAAAATATATTTTTTTTTATTCCGTTGGTCTGTAGGTCAGTTCCCGGCGTAGCGTAAACTAGACATTATATATGTGTTACTAAATGACTATGTGACGAACTAAACCGGGTCACACTTTACTATTAATAATAATAGGAAAAGTAATAATGAGAGAAGATCTAAGTAAGTGAAATTTGCCGATATTTTAATACATAATTTAATAATATTGCTAAAATTTGTCATTCAAAATATCCAATAGGCCCAATTAAGTCAAACGGGAACAACCTAAGCTATCTGATTAAATACTAATAGAGACATAAATATTATGGTTTGAACTCAGTACGTACTGAAAACGCAATCAATCGGAGTGTAACGTTATTAATTGGGCTTGCATTGGCTAAATGCGGTATTGTTACGCACGATGAAAACTAAATGATATACTTCCTCTATTTTTTGAATAAAATTTACATTTGAATACCTTACAAATTGACTGTAATTGTAATGTCATTGTATCTAATGGCTTTGGGATTTTTTTGGGTGTAAATCGTATGGATAATGGATGATTCTTTTTATTTTAAATAGTTAAAGCCGATTGTGTTGTTTGGTGATATATTGCGATGACCATGACAGTTAATATAGAAATATGAATATGAAATAGCAAGAAAATAAAAATAAGGGACACTTTTTTAATTTCAATTTCTACAAACTATACCATTACGTCAAATTTAATTCAGTACTCTAACATTTCTACGTTTAAAGGATGCCCAATTGAAATGTTATGGTTTACCAATATGATGGAAGGCGGTAAATAAGTAAGATATGTTAGTCACCAGAAGCAATACACTCACCTAATATCGACCCAATATTATCTTTTAATGATGACTATTGCTAGCTCTAGTCGGGTAGGTTCAGATTCTTCTTTCTCGTTACTCTACCTATACTTCTATATCACAATCTCTTACTTTAGGTCTATTATTTAAGTTGAGCGCCACCAAGTTTTAATTTAAGGTAAACGAAACTCGAAAAAAAAAGTAAATGCATTGAATCTAACCACTATCAAGAGGTAAAGACTTATCTTGATCAATTGAAAACCAACACGTTGGAAATAAATGACTTTTATTGTTTAATTCACAATATATTCGATGACTTATCCCCAAGAAAAAAAAAAATATACTGACCAAAAAAATAGTAATTGTTAACTCAACTCCATCCACCAGGGAGCTTAATAGCATCCCAACAAGAAGTAAAGGAATTAAGTTTTCCCTAACAAGAGTTTAAATTTATTGTAAAGTTACACTAACTGAAATCCCAACTAAATTATTTGATTTGGGGTACGTAAATATAAAACCCAGAAGCTTATTCTTTAACTATACCACTCCAGATTAATAACATTTGGATTACACGTGTAAACAATAAATAAATCAAATATTTAGTTTAGAATCCCAATAAGTTTCTTTCCCCCCTTAAATGATTGAAGTTTAACTTTAATTAAAACAAATAATTATGTTACATACGATAATGGTTAGGGTTAAGTATTAAAAGAGAAATTAAATTTTGATTAGCCACACGCTGATTGGCAGCACAATAAATATCTATAAAATGTCTATTACGTAGATTTGAATGTCATAGATATTACCAATAAAACTGCAGTAAATAGCTAACGCTACGAAGCCGGCTACGTTTCACCTTACAGATATTCTGCACAGTATGCTATATATTAGACAAGGAGATACCAGTAATTACCTAAATTAATATGCATAAATAGTTTAATTAACAGAAATAGTAATATGTAATGTACATATTTAAGACTATACTTGTTCCTTCAGAGTACAAAAAAAATGAGTTTGTCAACTATAAACTAGTAGACGTTAAACTGGTTGATGTGAACCATACTAGGTAAGGTGCGACCCTTCCAGAACAAATATTAATCCTTAGAAAAGTACAATCTCTATGTTAAGTTTCCAAATACCAGTGGCGGTATTCAGGTGAAGTAGGTGAAGCGCTACTCCACCAGGAAAAATAAACAAGCAAACATCTAACTATATTTATTATATATCTCTTAAAATTTTAGTTTTGGTAAAAAATAAACTGTACATCTCGAATAAATATTTTACTTGACCGTTGGCGGCACTTCTTTTTAAAACTTTCAATCGAACTTTATTATAACAATTATAACAGTGGCGCAAATCGCTTTGACTTTGCTGGAGGTACAATGTTTAATGTATGTTTAAATGTAATGATGTCGAGCCCAGCGCCATATAACACTCTCGGTGAATTGCAGGCGCAGAACACTACACCCACGTGTCGTTCAGTTTGGGGTGGTTGTTTACTTTTATTTTCGCGCATTTCGCTGCAACCGGTAAGTTCCTTTGCAGTTAACTTGACTGTTTTGTGTTATATTTATTTATGGTGTTGTTACAACTTCAAATTCGAAGTTAGTAAATGTGATTGTTCAAGACTGGAATAAATTAAAAGACGTCTTTGAATTTATTACAAACTGTAACAAATCTGATAAAAAATCAATCCGCCTTGAGAAAGGATTTTTAGGTGAGAAGAAAGATTTTGAATTCACATTTCTGGCAATAGTGTTTAATGACATTTTTTCAATCACGGACATACTTGCTAAACTTTCACCTGAAGAAATTAGAGCTAAGTATAGAACCCTTTTTTATGAAATATTGGACCATATTTTAATGGAAATGACACTAAGATTTGTTTGGCATGTTTGGCAGGTTCTGTTAAATTTTCCGAATATAGTTTAAATTTTCCGACTGGCCCGTTTGAAAATTTGTTACAGTTATATGGGAAATATTTTCAAAAAGTCAACGACTTAGAAATGAGCTTCGTCTTATTTTTGCCAATGAGAGTAATTGGAATATATCACTACAAGAACAAGTAAAAAAAATTAATAAAAATAAATATATTTTTACCGAAGCATATAAATTGTTTTACCTTATTTTGACAATACCGTCGACAAGTGCTTCAGTGGAAAGAAGTTTTTCTTGCTTCGAATGTGTAAAAACTGATTTAAGAAATACAATATCTCAAGAAAGACTTACTTCTCTTGGCAATATTTCATTTCAAAAGGAATTTCTGGAGGAGATTAAGGCAACTCATCCATTTTATGAGGATGTTATAAATAAATTTGCTAGTATGAAGGATAGGAGAATTGATTTAGTATACAAAATTTAGGTAAGTCGTAAACAAATTATCTACCTCCTCCATATATAAAAAAATTCTAGAAAAAAAATTATTGCGATATTTTCTTGCTTCATTTGCACTTCACTTACTTTTTCACCCGCGAGCCGTCACTGCCAAATATTATACTACTACTTAGCTAAATACTCTAGTCACTGGTGTAGACTGTAAATGGTGGTAAGGCAGGTAACATCCAAGTGCTCCTCAGTGATCACTATGTCCTACAGCTCAGCTACTTAGACCGTATCCAAGACATCATGTCTATTCCATCAAAAGAAAAGTTCCAAATTCCATAAATAACTAGCAGTTAGGAAACCATACAAAACCTTGTTAATGGTTTGTCTTTGAAGTTCCAAAATAATCCCAAATGAACTTCAAAGGTTCAACCTTATACAAAAACCCTGAAACAAGAATTGCCCCATGTAGAAAAATCTAAATTAGCAATATTAGCTCGCCGATACGTCAAATCAAGGACTTATAATAAGAATGAAAAAGAGAGAGACAATACTTCCACTTCTATGCTTATTTCGACTGCATTATTCTATCGATTGAAAGCATGTGGTTTTGAACTGACGTATCATAACCCCGTGTAAAAGTCTGACAACTGATAAACAATAACAAAATAAATCTTTGCAGATTTCAAAATATGTAATAATGAATAAATTTACCTTACTAATTAATGCAAAATAGTGAATCAAGTTATTAAAGAACATTTGTGTTTAAATTTACGTGCTTGTGAAATTTCCAAACAAAATGTGGTATGCTATTTGACATGTAAACAAAAAAATTCTTCTGAACTAACTGATATAAACAAATGGAACCTTAGCATATTAACGCAAAAAAAACTATATTCAGGTAGATTTTTGAATGTTCTATTAGATTATCTTATCAGAAACATATGTCACTTAGATTTTTTACCTTCATTTAGTGGTCTTATATGATTGTTGACCCAGTTCTCGAGTCACAGCCTTTAAAAAATGCTAATTCATATTAATTGGAATATCTGAAAGTGAATTTTAGGTATAAAACAGTAATTATATGATAATACAGTACAATATGAAAGCATATTACTTTTGCTCTATCAAAAATAAAGTAAATTTACATAAGATTCTAATTTTGCACCTTTGCTTCCGGCTATTTCTGACAAGAAATTTCTGAAACTAGCATTATTTCTGTAACTTAGGTATCAATGTTAAATATAAGACTGAATATAATATAAAAGTGTTGTTTAAAATTATAAATTAGATTAAAATGACTTAGATATTATAAATGATATAATACTAAAAAAAAAATGGAAAAGTGTCAAGCGAAGATTTATTTTAGTGCATTTTACTGCCCTATGTACTGACAGACATATATGACAAATCTAACTGTAACAATATATTTTGATGTGTAATTATATCGACGAGACATAACATACTTGTATTGAATGATATTGTTAGACCATGTCTTTCCAAAATTTCTCTTCAAATTTATTCTTAAACTGTGAGATTCTCAACATATAAAATCTTTTTTCTAATTCCTGTTAACGATCTTTCTCTAACTAATTTTTTCACGGTGTTCACTCTCTTGGCGGATGATACCTCTCTCTCAATACATGGGGAAGCACCCTGGAAACAACTAAGGAGTTGAACATAACCGTCAAGAGGTTCGAAACTCGGCGTAACCAAATCCTAAGCTAGAAGTTTAATATATCCTATTGCATCTGGTGGGTATTTTCAGATGACTACCGATTCCAAAACATAACATATTATTGGCGCCTAGTGGTATTTTAGCTATACGAAATATTTTAGTATAGAATAAATGCTACTATTTATGATCGAAAGGTGCTACTACTGCCTCAAGCAAATAAAAATTGATACAGGGAACCATTTTTATCACTTTTATATTGATTGTTTTTATCAAATATTGATATATAATGATATTATATCTATGGCGGGTATGAATATTTGCAAAGCCTCTAAAAATTCTTTGTAATAGCATAAAATAGAAAAAATAATGATCTAATTTAAATATTTGATGTTATATCTCTTCAACCACAGGAATTCTTGGTGTTTGTTGTACATTACAGTGAGTTTTCGTTGGAATGTTTCAATTGTTTGTTTACTGAATTATTGAAATGTGGCCAAAATTGTTAAAAAATTCACCAATGGAAGGTATAATTTTAGATTAGCTCATGGGGCAAATAAGAATGACTTTAATAATATATTTACTTTTTCAATATTTTTTATGTTTACATATGTTTTACGTTTTTTGGCAAACGTGATAATCATTGGTAAGTTATGCAGGGAAAGAGGGAAAACCTGAGGACTAAGAATTGAATTTTATTAGAAGTTTTGAGGCTATATAGAACTGTAATTATTTTAATATATATAAAAAATACTGAGAAACATTAACATATTTGAAGCTATACTGAGTTGGGACCACTAGGGCAGAATAAAATTGGGTTATTCTTGGGGTGCTATGTGAACGATGAGCCTTTGGATAAAATTCTGACAGATGATAATACTTTTGCTAATGATTATGTATCAGGGGATGAAAACAAAATTATTACAACTAGTCATCTGCCTAGTTATGGAATTAATAGAAGATATAATCACTGTAATACTAAGAATTATCAAGGCAGAACAATGTGGCCATGAAATAAACTGTTTTAAATCAAATCATGAGATTTAAATACTTGGTGGTACCTTAGAATTGCACCAATTTTTATTAATTAAAATAAACACGATTGTCTGTTTAAATTAGTTTGTATTCTAAAATAAGTCTGAAAATGGTAATACAGAGAGAAGAAACGGACTGTATGTGTCTTGCCGGGGACATGTAAAAAATATGCCTTTCTAGTGATTGTTGTTATTTTGAGGAGATGTAAGATATTTCATTGATATATCTTACATATATTTAAAAGAAACATGCGGGATTACAATAATTTATATGCATTAAATTTTGTCAGTTCAAATTGCGGAAATTTGTAAAATATTTTAATAGAAGTTAGTAAAACATTCTGCGGTATCTTTAAAAAATCGAAGAAATTATATTTTGGCCCTCTACTTAAAGTTAAACAGATAATTAACCTCTAACCAATTGGCAGAGTCGCCAGGAGAAATTCCGAGCCTTGGGGAGTGATGTGCGGCCCCAAGGAAAATTTTGACGTTTAAAAAAAGCGAACACTTTGTATTTTCATTCCTCGCCTTCCGGAAACTATTAATTATAAAACAGACTACTAAATGCATGGTTTTCGAAAAATTTCGAGCTTTTTTGGAAAATCCAGGATAATATCCTATTTTTTGTTATCAAAAAAACTAGTTTAACCATATTAATCTAGTCACAAACTCAAAATGGTGTTAATTCTTGCTACTGCTAAATATAAGAGTAAGGGCTCATTTGATTCGAAATGACGTCTAGAAAAATGCAAAAGTTTCAAACCCGCACACAAACAATTTCAAAAGTTATTAACAAGTTTAGTATTTAAATAAAATAGTTCAGTTTTTTGCAGAAACTATTAACATTTAAGAATTTTTAAACAATTTTTATTAAAAGAACGGAACTCTAGTTCTAATGTTATTACATTTAATTTAATATTGAAAAAAAACTTTAAAAATTCAAGGTATTATCTAGACACTTTGCGATGTTTTTAATTGTTATAATCCATTAGTTATTAATAAGTGATGTTAACGAAAAATCTTAACTTTTTAGTTTTTTTGTTAGCTTGAATAATTAATAATGTAGTGGGTTTTAGGCCATAACTATATTACAAAATCAGAATATTAAAAAAAATTAAAATTTTTATCTATTTATTTTAAGTAAGTCTTAAGTTCTGCGTCCACTATGCAGGTATCCGAGGGACGACACATTCATTGACATTCTGTCAGAGATTAGCCATTCCGATTATATTTCTGATATAAAACATAAGTAATATACTGCCTTCATGGGCGTCGTTTTTTTTGTTATAAATACGTAATAAAAATATATTAAAAAAATATTAAAATCGGATACAGATTATCGATTCGCCTATTTTTTCGTGAGTGTTGCCCTTAGAAAGTTTGTTTTGTTGAAGAGACTTATAAATTCGTTAATATAACCAATTTCAACTAAATACACTGTGAAATACAATCTTATAGGTAAAAAAAACGATCTCAATATAGTCCAACAAATTCAAAATACCATTGGCACCATTAAAGAAATAATAATTTTTGTTTCGGGATAGCCCCATAAGAAGAAATCTTGTAACAAATATTCCTCTTTTGTAGGAAACACGTTGAACATCAAAATATAAATGTTTACGAATATTTTCAGAAAATGTTTTGGAGATAAGAGCAACTTTAGAAAACATATTGACAGACCATTAATTTAGTTGACAGACTAGAACAAAGGCTGATATTCTCCTTACAACTGTGTCCAACTCAGTTTTTCTCGTCTGTCTTTAAATCATATCTAGGTATTCCGCACTAATTAACTCTTTTAAATGCCGTTTTCAGAAGATTCTAGTACTGGTTTGTCTCTAAGTCTACTTCATCCAAAAAACATACAAAATGGTGATATGTTGACACCAGATCAAATAAAAGATATAGTTGAGAAATGTGGTTTAGAACATTTTGAGGATGAGTATACAACGTGGGTGGCTACATGGAAATGTAAGGAGCTACCTGAATATGACTTAGATTTTGGTGAATTATTATCAAACGAATGTGAGTTTTATCCGTGCTTTCAGAAATGCTTCAAGATTTTTTGCCACTTCCACCAACTACTTGCTCTATCGAACGATCGTTTAGTACTTTAAGACGCGTAAAAACATGGTTGCGGTCAACAACAACTGAAACTATATGGCCATAGACCCTTTTTATTCCGAAAGGAGAAATTTAAAATTTTTGTTTTCTTAGGAAACATACTTAGAAAAACTTTTTAGTGCAATAATTATTTACTTATGTGATCTTATAAACCTTTAAACTTTTGATTAAAATTTTATTGTAGTTGTGTTGGGCCAGCGTTATTTTTTTTTAGTTTTCTTTTTAGTTTTTTTTTGCAATGCGATGTTAAGTTTTTATTTTTTAGTTTAGAAGTTTAAGTTTCTTATGTTCCTATTTTTTACTATTTCACTTTAATCGTTTTGTTTTGCTGTCCGCTCGAAAATTATGTTCTTGTTATGTAATATTTTAACTATGTTTTTTAATAAAATATGTATAATTAATTGGATATGTCATTGCCCTCCCCCCTGAAAAATACCGAAACGACGCCCATGACTGCCTTTAGTTTTTTATTTTTAGTTTTGCTGAAGACGGAGGTAGACTTTCCCCCGAAAGTTTTTATTTTTTAGTTTAGAAGTTTAAGTTTCTTATGTTCCTATTTTTTACTATTTTACTTTAATCGTTTTGTTTTGCTGTCCGCTCGAAAATTATGTTCTTGTTATGTAATATTTTAACTATGTTTTTTAATAAAATATGTATAATTAATTGGATATGTCATTGCCCTCCCCCCTGAAAAATACCGAAACGACGCCCATGACTGCCTTTAGTTTTTTATTTTTAGTTTTGCTGAAGACGGAGGTAGACTTTCCCCCGAAACATCCAAAAAAGTAGTTATTTTTCAGTATCATCATTAAATTGTATGTAATAGAGTTTTTCAAATCTTCACGTTTTAACGCCCTTAGATGTCAAAAAATATGTTTTATCAATTCCGTCGGTCCGTCCGTCTATCTGTCTGTTTGCGGCATAGCTTAAAGACTACTTACCCGATTGACTTCAAATCTTGATAAAAAATTAAGGATCATATGGCGATGAACTGGTAGTATTTTCGTAGAAATCTAATATGGGAAGACAAAATATCGGCCAACTGAAATGTTTGGAAAAATTATTATTAAAAACTACTTAAAAAAAAGTACTGTTCATTATTTCGTTAGTAAATTACAAAAACAAAAGCATTTCCTATGTGACATACAATTTTCATTATGAATGTGCGTACATCACACAAAATGAAATCGTGGGTAACCATTGTCTAACCTGAAAAAACTTATAGTACATTTTTCTTAACTTGCTAGTTACATATTCGTTATGATGATTCCACTTCATATGGGGATCGAAGTACAGATTCAGATATTTGTTTTATCTGTTGACAAGATCGTTTGCTCACAATCACAATTATCCATATTTGTACACTCCGATTTGTGTATTTTTATAAAACTTTTAGCGGGAAAGTTTTTTTTATTTAAACTAAAACACGTGAACTTACATTTGTCGATATTCAGAGTTAATAAATTATTATCTAACCATGGTTTTACTTTACTTATGGCTATTTCCGATTTCTTAAAAACTAAATCCCATGTTTGATCCTCTAACATTATTACAGTGTCGTCGGCATAACAGACCACGCTCCCATGAGGCAACATTCGAATCAGGTTGTCAATGTATATTGTAAAAAGCAAAGACCCCAGTACTGTACCCTGTGGCACTTAGACTTAGAGTTTCACAGATTTTTACTTGCTGTGTACGATTTTCCAAATATGTTTTAAATAAATTATGTGGGATTCCCCTAATTCCAATACGATGTATTCCGTCCAACAGAATACGGTGTGATACAGTGTCAAAAGCCTTTGCCAGATCTAAAAAAATTAGTAGACACTCATTACCTCTGTCAAGATTCTGAGAAATGTGATCCGTTACCCTAACGAGGGCATCGTCCGTACTCAGGTTCTGCCTAAAACCATACTGCGAATCTGAAATTATTTTATTAGAATTCAGTCTTCCAGCCGAAGTTTTATAGCTTTCTCAATTATTTTACTTAAGTTGCTAGTTGTTGCTGTGGGTCTATAGTTACTAATACATTTTCGAGAACCACCTTTATGCAATGGTATGTATAAATACCATTTTGAAAAATCAAATTAATCAAATATAACAACGGTTCAATAAGATACTTATGAAAACGTTTCACAAAATTAATTCTGACTCTGTTATTACCGGTACATGAGCTATTTTTAAGCGAGTTTATAATTTTTATTAAATTAAATTTTGTAATAGGTGTCTATAGCTGTAACATAATTAGTCAGCAAAACATTTCCTTTAAGAGGAAATATCCTACCAGCCAACTCTTGTCCAATATTAGAAAGGTAATTATTAAATTCGTTTGAAATCTGACTTTCATCCAGGATTTCTTTTCCTTTGTTGTTACATATAGTGGATATTTTCTGAGTATTTTTTAGATTATTGCTAGAGGACTTTATTAGGTTCCATGTTTCTTTAGGATTTGTTTTATTTATTTGAAATAAACGATTGTAATAGTCAACTATAGTAGTATTAATGAGTTTAGTTAAATGTTTACGGTAATCTTTGTATCTTTATTGATAATGCTGTTAAATCCTTTCTCATTCAGTAAATTTAAATAATTTCCGACATGGAAATTACTTGAATCTAAAATATTTATATTTATATCTTCACAGAATATATCTACATTACAAACGTCAGAAAGATGTACATTCAAAAGAGTATCCAAACAATTAAAAAATGATTCAATGTTAGTAGATGGGGGCTTGTATATAGCTGTTAAACCTATGATGACATTATTCTTGCGTAAGATAACATATAAAAAGTCACAAGAATCAATTTGAAATATTTTTGATCCGATAATATTTTCACTTTTAACGTACACTACATATCCATCACATTTATGGTGTCTACTTTCATTATACACTATTTGGTACCCATCAATATTAAAGTTATTTGGATCTTCTATGAGATTTGTTTCTGAGCATACTATTATGTCAAATTTCAAGGTAACATACCAGGTTCTCGTAATTTTTATTTATACTTCTGACATTGACATGAATCAGATTTAAATCAGTTTCAGGACTGTTAAAGTATTTAACTTCATCGATGTTTTCACAAAAGACGACCTCATAATTTGAGTCATCATCACAAAGGTTGTTGAAAGCCATTTTTATTATACCCTAGAATATAGTTAAAGGAACATACCCGATCTAGCCGAGTGAATCAACCTGATCCATGGTCAAAATTTTTATTACCTCAGAGGTTTCTGTTTGCTAGCGAAAATTCTACCAAATTTGCACCAAACAAACTTGTAACCTCTGCTTTTCAAAATTTTCTCATGGAGGAATAATTGCCTAACTTCTTTAGTCAAATCTTCATTAAAATATATTAATCTTTTTTCACCAGTAAATCCACACTCAGCAGTAACCAGAGAGCGTTCCAATTTTCTAATTTCCATGATTTTGTCTCTTAAATGGGTATTTTTTAGAGACACCAATATTGGATTTTGGTTGTTTTGCGATGGCAGTGGTTTTATTTCCAAATTTACCAACTGGAGCAAGTCATCTAGGATTTTAAAGACTTTTTGGACGTCTTTATGGCAATCTGGTCCTTTGGGTATACCCACAATGACAATATCCCTGCCTCTTTCCAGTACCTCTTCTCTCATTATTGTTTTTAATGTGATCCATATCCTTTTCGAGTTTTTCTATTTTGTCTCGGAGTACTTCATTTTCCTTTTTTACTTGTTTGTTTTCTCCTTGAATATATTTCGTTATTTTAAGTATATCTTCAATATATTTCCGTTAATAATTCAGAGAATCCTCCAAGCCACTAAACTTTTGGGCAAGAAAATCTAGAACCTCTTTTGATAAAAGGATTTGGCTTAATCGTAATATCGTTGGGGTTTGTAGCTGCTTGTATTATTTCATCATCATCCGAACTGTTTTCGCTTATGTCTGAACATTTGGTGCAAACCCATTTATCATCAGTTTGTTTGCTTTCATAGGCACTAAACTCCTTACTTGTAAGGCCACTACAGCTTTTATGGTAGTGTTTGCCGCACTCTCCACTGCAGACAATACTATAGTGGGTCTTTGCAACAGCCTTATTGTAGGACCTGCAAATCCAAGTATTTTTATTGTTGGTTTTCTTTTTCGTTGAACCCATTACTTATCGAATGCACCTTGCGAAAACTCTTCAACAGTCGAATCAGTAAGAATGTCTCGGATCGAAATTCAAGGCAAAAACCAAATTCTCATATATTGCTATCAGAGATGAAATGTTTATATTGAAAGTTCTTTAATAGGTATTTAAATAAAATGGCAAATGATTTTTGTCTTCTTACTACTGTTTGTGTTCAAATTTCAATCAGTGTGATACACCATTAGATGTGTATACTGTTATACACTGGTTGATCAAAAATGCACTAATTAACGGCACCCCTAACCTGGCAAAATTCACTTTTATATGCAGAACCACAAATACTTAACTATCTTTAAAGGATATATATATATATATATATATATATATATATATATATATATATATATTTATATATATATATATATTCACTCTTATCACTCTTGTCCAAGTTATCTCAAATTTTGCACAAACATCAAAGATTTATGTTAGAATCAACTGGTAAAATTTTGGTACAAATCTAAGATGGCGGAACAAAATGGCGGATTAATGAAATATTTAAAGATTCAGCCTCAACAATTTTACTAATGGTGGTATAGAGGTCAATTAGTAAAATTGTGGTACTAATTCAAGATGGCCGAACACATTGGCTGCCAAATAAAATGTTTGTAATCGTGAAAAAATCAGCTTCCCAGGTTTTTACATATTTTCACGTTTTAGCATCCCTAGTGCCAAAAAATATGTATTTTCAATTCCGTGGGTCGCTCTGTCTATCTGTATCTCTGTTCGCCGCGTAGCTTAAAACCTACGTACCCCGAAAAAGTCATATGGGGATGATCTGGTAATATTTTGGTAAGAATCTAAACAAAATGGCGGCATAGTGAAATGTTAAAAAAATATTAATACAAAACTGCTTATCAACTTTATCTCAAATTTTGCACAAACATTCAAGTATTATGTTGGAATTAACTGGTAAAAATTTGGTACGAATCCCAGATGGGGGAAGAAAATGGCTGCATAATAAAATATTTAAAAATTCAGCCTGAAAAAAGTACTTAATGGATTGATTTCAAATTGTGTGCAATAACTAATTGTGATATAGAATAAAATAGCGGCCAAATAAATTGTTTGTAATCATAAGAAAAAATGACCCTCTTAGGTTTTACATATATTTACGTTTTAGAATCCTAGGTGTCAAAAAATATCTTTTTTCAATTCCGTTGGTCTGTCTGTCAGTTCACGGCACACAGTAGTCCCATTTTAGATATTAGGTGGCAAAATTTTATTCAGAAATTGAATAAAAATGGATGTAATAAATTTAAGTACCTAAATACTTAGTCAAAATTACCCAAACCAAAAGGGAAAGACCATGCCTACATACACAAGGTGTTCAACTAAGGATGGCTCTACGCCATATCTTAAAAAGCATTAATCCTAGAATCTTGAGGAAAAAAATTATGTGGTTAAATCGGCCAAGAAAAATCTCTGGAAATTATTTTCAACTTAAATTCCCGCTAGAGGGCGTAGCAGCAACTCAAAACTGGAAATGAAAAATGAATTTTTCAAATTAAGATTTGACGAAAATATAAGCATTGTATTCTTCAGATATTATGCAATATTTTGTTATTTATCATTTTTTGCTATTTTCAATATTAAAGTGGTGGGGAAAGGTCAATTTTTTTTCTTTATATCTCTGCTTTCGATGAATCGATTACAATGAGCTCGACATCATAAAAAGCGCCTTTTTTGCTCTTCATGTAGTGCTATTAACTGTAGCGTTCTAGTTGTCACTAGATGGCGTTTTATCGTAATTCTTCAAACAATACGGATTTTCTCAAAAAAATCAAATCGTATGATATGACTTTTTTGCCATAATTTGTTTTAAGGTTATAAAAGGTATTGATTAGTGAAAGTGAAAATTATTTTCATCTACCATTTCAACTAGGCCTACAATTTTAGAAAAAGTAAAAAAACTAAATTTTTGTTTTTTTTACTTTTATATAAAACACTCTGTATATTATCAACAGAAAATATTAACAAACTTTTAACGCTATAATCGGAATGTTTTCAGCCGATATAAGCATAATATTAATAATGCATATATTAATAATAATATCGTCCAAAGAAATATTTTAAAAACTACCAAAGCAAATATCAATAAACCATATATCGTTGGAATCGGGATAAAAAACTTTATCATTCTAGTCGATAATATACAGAGCGTTTTATTTAAGAAACCAAAGTTGATGTTCATTCCTGAAAAACGAAACACCCTGTATATCTAAAAACTACACCATAAAAAAATTTGTCCAATTTAAAGAAACTTTTGTATTTAACTTTTTTTTGTATCTGTAAAAATAAGAAAGTTAATAGGGGGGGTGCATTTATAACCAAAAACCCTGTACTTTGATTGTGACATTATGTACCGCGGTCGCGGGTGATCGCAGACCATTTTTGGATTGATTTTAGCAAGTAGGTTCGACACGTTAAAAAAATGTATATTTTAAACCTTTAATAATAGGAGTATTTTCTTGGTAAATGCTAAAAAGTAAGAAACAATTCGGAAAATTAAAATTGTTTTAAACTCAAAGCCTGCAAGGTATATATAACAGTTGTTTGTTACCTTAAAGAACTATGTTTTGACCTCTAGATATGTTTTAGTGCTAAACAATTCTTATAGTATTATTTTTTCAGAATGACATCTTTAAAAAAAAATGTTGTTGGAAACATTTTTGTCCACCTAATTTATATTGCTGGGACTACTGTGCGGCATAACTTAAAAACTTCATACCAGATTGATTTGAAATTTTAGTAAAAAATTAAGGGTCGTATGGGGATGACCTGGTAATATTTTGATACAAATCCAATATGGCGGAATAATGTAATAAAAAAATATTACCAAAAAACTAACTATTCGTATATTTTGACCTCAAGTTTTGCTCAAAAATCAGGTGTTACATAGGAATGTACTGGTAACATTTTGATATGAATCCGTGATAGCATAACAAACAACTGGTGTCCCAATAAAATATTTAAAAAATCAGCCTAAAAATACTACTTATTAAATTAATTTTTATTTTTGTGCATTAATTAATTGTTATAGGGATATCCACTCCTAAAAAATCAGAAAAATTAAATATGAAAAATGGATAAGCTGGTACGAATTTAACATAACATAACAAAGTTGCAATATGTGTCAATATAAAAACTACGTATTGCATTTATTTTAAATTATGCACCAAACCTCAAGTGTGACAGAGATATAAAGAAACTGGTAAAATATTAGTAGGAATCCAATATGATGGAACAAAATGGAGCCTAATAAAAATGTTTGAAAAGACAGTATATGTAACACATTTATACTGTGACTATGCACTTAACTAAATGGGTCCACACTTAACTATTCCCAACAAATGAAAAAAAAATCATAACGAGGGAAGTTCTGGGTAAAGGAAATTTACCGATTTTTTTCAAATATTTTAATTTTGTATTGTGGCGTAAACCCCAAAAATAGTTCTCTTATTAAATTAAAAACATCGCAGTGTCATATTATTATGCATAGTTCTAATAAAGTCTCCATGAAGCAAAATAATTCTAGTGGCTTTCATTTAGGAATTATCCCACTTGAAATATAATTGAAAAATCTAAAAACAATTGTTAATTAACAATAGGCTCATTTATAAAAAATCAGCGAAAAAAACATGTTCATAGGGATATTGTTATTTTTAAACGAATATTTAATAGATTTTTTTTACTTGTTACGGCTGATTTTGGAGCACTTAAAATTATTGATAATAGAGGTAGGGTTCCGGTTGCCCGGAATTTTTTGTAATGGAAATTTCTTCCCCTTTAAGAACCTTCTTTTAAAAATTCTTAAATGTTAATTATTTTCAAGTTATTTGCAAAAAACTAGACTTCTTTCTATTTTATCTTTGTTTGTTCATAACTTTTGAAATTGTTTATGTGAGGATTTGAAATATTTGCACATTTTTCTAGACCGAATCCCATGAGCCGTCAGTCATATTTTTACTAGCAGCAGTAAGATTTAAGATTATTTTTTGTTTGTAAGTTTTGTTTGTAAACTAGACTATATCTGATGCAAAAATTATAGCAAACCCGCTCTACTTTTGCCCGGTATACTGCCGTCCTATGAAAGACCCCCGTATCTCCAGACAACATGAAACCGCGTTTTAACATATTTTCTTTTGCCCTTTAGTTATCAAATATTCTAAATGCCTAAAATTTACTCTAATATGGTTTTTAAGGGTTCTTAACAAGAATATTTAAAAAAAATCATTTAAATTAATTGCTTATACCCAAAAGTGGATTTACGAGTTTTACAATTTTCAAAAGTTGGTTATTTTGCTTAGTGAAAACCCCGTAAGTCGTTAAATTTGTATTTACGGGGTTATTACTACGTAAACTGGTAAATAAAACTGTCTCTTTTAAGGAATTAAAACAAACACGTTTATTTTAAATAAGCATTTTTAGCATTGAAGAAACAAACATTAAATAAAAAACATTACAAAATTAAAATTAACACAAAAGTGACAACGTAAATTAAAATTAAATCCTAATCTGCACATACAGAAATATTTTTCCAGAAATCCTGACGATTTTCCGGTATAACTTCACTTAAGTTTTTTAAAATATTTTCTTTTTTGGCTTTCGAAATACCACATGGAGCTTGTTTAGGATCGGGTTCATGACCAAAGCCATTTTTAATTACTTTTAGTTGCAAAAAGTCTAGTTCTTTTAGCTCTTCATTATAATCAGTCTGTACTTTTAAAGTAAAAGAACCTTTCTCTACTAGAATTTTTGAAATCTGGGAAAGATAAATCCGTGGAGTCACTTTTTTTAATTTAGCTTGTGAAGAGAAATCTTTCACGAAAATCAGAAAATGCCATCTTTTTAACATCTACGCGTCCAGAATTAGATTTTTTTACAGCCTCCATGAAGTCGGAAAAATCATAAACCTTTTTCATTCTTTTAAGAGACAGTTCCACCTGGTGGTGGAAGCTGTCGGCGGACATGAATGAATGGCCAGGTTCAAAGTAATTAATAACAATGTCGTTTGCCACCAACTTGTTAGAATTTATTATGTACACCAAGAACGATAAAAACGACCAATTTTTGTTCTGATAAGAACAATTATCCAGCCAAAAAACAAAGTGTTCAGCATCACGGTTATGTAAAAAAAAGCGTAAAAGGTGCTTATTAAATCTTCTTTTGATCTCCCAGATATACCTTCATGCCACAAGGCTGCATATGGTTTACTAAGTTTTGACTTACCCAACGGCACAAAACTTTCATTGTAAGCAACAATTCTTTGTGTAAAAATCACTTTTATATCTATGCGTGGAAGCATGATTACTTTTTCCAAGTCAGCAGAAACTTTAATTGTATTTTGATCAGGTATTTCTTCAGCATCTTTTCTATATAATTCCCTTGAAAGCTTTGCTTTGTTAATATGTTGACTCCAACTTTGACACTTTTCGCAGGACTCAATTAAATTTTCTGCAGAATGGGTCGCGTTGTGTAACTTAAACCCCTCACAACTCTCACACTCCTCATGGCCCAAATTCGCAAAAGAAATATTTTTGAATTTTACTACCTTTCTATAAACTTCATAAGAACATTTATTTTTGGGATTTTTGTCAATGTAGTCTTTATGCATTAAATTAATAGATATATCACTCGGAAGATACAAACGGCTTGGGGCATGTTCCCTGCGATAGTGTGAGATAGTGGGGTTGAATTGTGCAATGTGTCGTTCAATGTCGTCTGTAGCAATCTTAGCAGGCTTCGCATGCCTTCCACGGTTATCTTTTTTTGGTGCAATATCACGATTTTTAAACACATCTTGCTTTACAAAACTATAAATAGGCCAGTTGTTTGTTTTTTTATAGCCCAAGGTTGGCAGGAAAAATGTTTTACAAACATTTTATCTCTCACCTTCTGAGTTCTTAAAACAGTACTTAAAGCTATTATTTTTTATCACTGGGTCGCCCGAACGCCGTCGTTTAATTTCAGTTCTAGTAAGGCAATTTAAAACGTATGTTTTTTTCTCTAACCAGTTTAAACCCCAGTACATTTTATTTATTTCTTCTCTTCTATTTTCCGGAATTTTGTCATGGCATTTCTTTTTGCACTTATCGCATGGCTGACGAACGTTATGTATTAACTTCACCTGTTCATACTTTTCTTGTTTTCTTGTGGCTAGTGAGGAAGAAAAAGTCTTCCGTTTCCTTACAGTTCCTTTTTTTGTAAAACGCTCTACCTTCTGGGCTGCAGTTAGATTGGAGTGATTGGACACTGTGTCATCAATGGATGTTTCGAACCCCTGTTCTGTATCTGCAAATAAGATTATTTTTTTTAGTTAAAATGTCCCTATTGTTCTTTACTTTTAAATGTTACCTTCAGCCTCTACGTTGTTTCTGTTTAAAGATTCCATTGTCAAGTCATCAGTCTGCTCAGATATTTCAACACTTTGTTCTTCGGATACAGCATCTAATTTTTCGCACCCCTGTTCTTTATCTACAAATGGTGATATTTTTTAGATAAATTAACCCCTATGTTCTTTATTTTTAAATATTACCATCCTCTAGGTTATTTTTGCTTACAGATCTTATTTCCAAGTTGGTCTCCTCAATTAGCTCTATATTTTTTTCGTTGGATACAGAATTCAATTCTAAAAATTCTTGAATAAAATATATTTTTTTATTTTAAAAATTTAGTATTACCATTGAAATTTTCTAGTAGCAGTGAGTCAGAAGATTCACTCAATTCGCCATAAGGTACATTTTGATATAAAATAACTTTAGTTTTTTTCATTTTCGTCCTGCTCAAGGCGAAAACCATCACAAGTAGTTGTAGATATTTTTAGGAAGGAACCATCAGTATTTAGTACCTCTTGAGAAACAGGGGTTAAAACTTCTAATTCATTGCACGTACCAAAAATCGAAGTATCACCAGAGTCGACATAATTATTGAATGTTTCTAAAGCTCCAATTTCAACATTATCTTCAGTGCATATTGGTATATTTTTATAGCTTTCCTTTTGAGCTAAAGCCACCATTAGTTTTGCTCTTTTGGAACCCATTTCTAAAACAAAATAATAATATAAACTGCACACAAGAATTTCATTTAAAATCATTAAGTACCTTTAGAGTTTTTTATAAAAAAATGTCATTACCCGGAATACTTCTATTAAAAATATCTAGCAAGTGTGCCAAAAATAAAATACTAATTTAAATAAAATATCAATATTATTAACTTAATTTATAATAAATTTTGACCTGTGACAACGTCAGTTCGTTTCTACAGAAATAATAAACTCTCCACATCACGTCATGGTGTCTAAAGTTCATTATCTTGTATTTTTTTTTGTATTATAATTTAGATTATTTTTTATCTACAAATTTTAATTTTTGGCAGGTACCTACGTGGTTTTGTGCGGTTCGATACTTCATCGATTTAATAGTATTAAAACAGAAAATTTATTACTTAACTTATTTTGTAATAACTTACCTTTTAATTAAAAGAATGTATTAATCAGAGCACAATATCACAAGAATTAAACAATTTATTAACAAACTAATAGCAAATAACTAAATTAAATCACCATCAAAATACAAAACCTTTAAATCATAAGAGCGCCGCATAATAACTAATAACTTTACTTAGATAAAACACCGCGTTACAGGTCGAAACAAATCACCACCAAGCGCCACATCACTTATGCTAAGCAAAAACCCCGTCAAACCAATCTGCTTCGCTAAAAGCCCGTATTTGCTTGTATAATACGGGGATTTTACTTAAAAATCAGTTAATACGGGGTTTTAATTTAGCATTAGGTAAAATTATGTCACATACGGGGAATCTATTTTATATTATAAAATTGGGAAAAATGAACAAAAACGGGGTTTTTGCTATGTAAAACAGTAGTAAACCATATAAAGAACCGGTATAAGGCAATATCTCATTTTTAAAAAAAATTGGAGCTACGGGGTTTTTGCATAGGACGGCAGTATACTTGTATTGTGTGTATTTCAGGTATATGCATATGTCGCCACTAAGTGTAAAATATTCTTAAATAATTACATAATGTTATGGCGACAAAAGTAAAGATCCGTTTTTAATGTTCGTATACATATCCTTTTTGAGAGTTTGCCGTCAGGCGCCAAATATAATCTAACCCTGATAATATTTATTTAGCACTTCCACTGTCGGCAATGATTAGCAAGTACTTGTTACCTATCTAGAGGCTCATACATTCCAAATAAAGTTTTATTATCTTAAAACTATTTTTGGGACTCTAAAATAAACACGACTTTTAAGTTTTAAGTTAAAAGCTGAGTATACATTGTCACTAATAAACTTACGTCTTAAGATATTATAGGCCCAGATTTTTCTATCCCATTTTATTTATCTTTTATTTATTTATTTATTACAAACTCAACAGATTTACAATCCAATTACAGAATAGGAGCAATATTCTTAAGTTTAAAATAGCAAACATTAATATGAAATTATTTTTGAAATAACTCGCACAGTTTTTTCTTTAGTCTAGGCATACCTATACTAAATAAATCACAATCACAACGAATTTGATTATATAAGTTACACATAGTAATTATTGGAGAATTTAGGTAGTAATTCGTACGAGCACTATCTACATAAAAAGTCAGAGGATTTCTGGTTCTATAACTAGGTACATAAAATCTAATTTTGGCTAATATATCAGGATCGTTAATCAAATTATTCAAAACTTTATATAAAAATATAATAGAGGCCATATTCCTTCGATTCTCTAAGCTCTTAAGATTATATCTATTCATCACATCCGCTTCTGGTATATGTAGCTGGTATATGCCAGTTTCTTTATAGTATATATACCTTAAAAATCTATTTTGAATTTTTTCAATGGAAAATTTATGGTTTTCATAATACGGGTTCCATATTATAGAACAATATTCCAAGACATTTCTTACATATGAAACATATAAAGTTTTAATACTCGAAGTATTTTTAAAATCCTTACAGTTTCTAACTATATACCCATACATTTTAGATGCTTTATTTGTTATGTTTGAGATGTGCGCCCTAAAAGTCAATTGAGAATCAAAGGTTACTCCCAGATCCCGCATCTCAGCAACCCGTGACAGTACTGTTTCATCGATAACATAACTATAATTATAATTTACATTTTTTCTACTAAAACTTAGTACATAACATTTATTAATATTAAAGGGTAAGCAATTTCTAATTGACCAATCATACAGGTTACTTAAGTTTTCCTGAAGAATCCTACAATCATCCATACTTTGTACTTTCAAATACAATTTCAGGTCATCAGCAAACATTAATATTTCACAACAATTGGTTTCCTTAACTAAACTATTAATATACAAAAGGAACAGCAGCGGTCCCAGGTTGGAGCCCTGCGGTATCCCAGAGGTAGCTTCAAAGTATTCAGAATAATGGCCCCTAACAACCACTCTCTGTTGCCTTTTTTGCAAGTACGACCGAAAGAAACTAACTAAGTTTATATGAAATCCAAATTCTGTATGGAGCTTATGCATGAGGATGTGATGTGATACTCTGTCAAAAGCTTTAGCAAAGTCAGTGTAAATCACATCTACTTGGCATTTACTGTCAAGGCTTTCGGCTATGTACTGGGTAAAGTTACATAAGTTGGTGCCAGTTGATTTTTTATTTAAGAAACCATGTTGCCTTGCTGTGATTTTATTGTAAACAGATGAATATACAAATTTATATATAATGGATTCAAATATCTTTGCTGGACAAGATAGTAAAGCAACTGGTCTATAATTTTGTATATCAGTTTTATCACCTTTCTTCAGCACGGGGCATATCTTAACTTCTTTCCAAAGTTGGGGAAAAATACTAGTTTTTAGTGATAAATTGAACAAAATTCTAAGGGGTTCACTAAGGAATCCTATCATACACTTAAAAATAAATGAAGGTATGTGATCAGGTCCAACCGCTTTATTGATTTTAAGGTCCCTAACAGCATTACACACATCCTCATAGCTTACCTCTGGAATACACAGAAAATCTGAATTTAAGCATGTCGAATAAGTACTCAAATTATCAGGATAATCATTTACGTATACAGATTTAAAAAAAGAAGCAAATGCATTCGATATATCTATGCCTTCAGAAAACTCGTCGCCATTCATGTGCATTTTTTCCGGAATTCCAGTTGCGTTTTTGGTATTTTTAATATATTGCCAGAACGACCTCGAATCCTCACTAATATCAGATTGAATTTTGTTAAGATATTGCTCATATGCTATTTTGATGTCTTTTTTAATTTTGGCTCTAAGATCTAAAAACTTATTATACGTTTCTAAGTTGCCAGTTCTTCTGCTTTGTATTCTTAACTTATCTTTGGTTTTAATATCCTTAATAATGTTTTTGTTAAACCACACAGGATATTTACTATTATGTTTACTCTTTGGTACACATATATCAAAAATTCCGTATATTTGATTATAAAAACTTTGTACAGCTATGTTGACATCACTGAAAGATTGAAGGTCATTCCAGCATGAATTTTGAAATAACTGATACATCGCAAAAAAATCAGCTTTTCTAAAGTTATAATTAGTTAAATTATTACTGTCTTTCAGACATTTCTGTTTTGGGTTTTTAAGATTTAACTCAATTGTAAGAGGGGGATGGTGAGAATCACTTGCAACGAAACTATATGTACTCTCACAGACACCACATTCGTTTTTCGTCAGAACTAAATCCAATAAGCGGTTGTTGACATTTGAAATATGATTCCTTTGTTTACAATTATAAAATTTTAAAAAATTCATTAACATATCTACATATTGATCTGTATAGTTAGTTTCATAATACTTATTTAAGTGTGTAATATTAAAATCTCCTAAAATAACCAAGTTACTTTGATACAGATATTCTAAGCTTTCAATATATGAAAACAGCTCATCTCTTTTTAAGGCTGAGCAACTAGGAGTAATATAAACAACACCTATGTATAAATAATTAGTATCAGTAGTATATACTTTAACTATTAATATATCAATATCTGGTACCTTATAATCCAATTTTAAAGCACTACATTTATAAGTTTTTTTAACTGCTAGTAGTACACCTCCTCCACGTTTTGTGTCCTCCCTATTGCGATTTTTAAACACTAAAAAGTTGTCTGGAAATAATTCATTGTCATATACACTATCTGACAGCCATGTTTCACTTATTGCCACTACATCATATTCATTTTCAGTTAAACTTACTGAATTATAAAAGTCAGCCGTTTTGCTATTTAATCCACGTACATTCTGATAGGAAATAATAAAAATCATATCTTCTCTTTCAGGTTGTCCTCTACTACTATCCCTGAGAGGTTGACCATTAATGCTTTTACCTATGTCTTGGATAAAAAACTGTCGGTAGTTAAATAATTTGTGCACTGTTGCATTCTTTTAATTCTTTGTATATAAACGGGACAATTTGAATCGCGAGCTGTATGATCACCAACAGGTAATTTTGACCGTTTGCAGTTAGGACAATCTAAACTCGATGCCGTGCATTGTTTAGCATCATGCGAACCACCACATCTAAAACAACACTCACTAGCTGAGCAGTATTTCGCAACATGACCAAAGTTGCAGCACTTAAAAGATAAAGCGACATTTGTGTACTCCTGGATATAAACGGGACATAAATCAAATCTAAGGTTACTGTTCCTAATAATCCATTTAAATATTTGAGGGGGTGTCTGAAAAATCCAGTTTTCCTTAGTTGTATTCCTGCATTCTTTTTTAGTTATAAATTTAAATTGGTTAGTAACATCCTGGCCAAAAGTATCTGCGATTTCTGGGTTTTCAGCAACAAACTCTTTAATAAAATTATCCGGCGAAAACCCTTTGAGAATGCCTGTTATCATTATCATGGGATCAGTATTTAAAATGTCTCTAACTTCCATATTTTTTTTACTTAAAGTGTCTTTTAATATTTGTTGCTGATTTGCATTTGCACATTCAATAATAATACTCCCACTTTGTAGATGCTTCACCGTTTTAAACCTTCCTTCAGTTCTAGTAGCTTTCAGATTTTTCTTAACTTCTTGGAGTACCACTCTGGAATCACTCTGGTCCTTTATTTTTACAATGGTTTCATATTTCTTTTTTTGTGGCGGTGTTTTCCAAATAGGTGCATTAGCTAAGGGTTTATTACTGGCTGGTACGAATTTAGCTACGTCGCCCCCCCACTATTAATAGGCTGAGGTGTCTTGGTGGTGCCTACTAGTTGGTCCGGAGCGCAAAAAGGAGCATCGATTTCCGTTAATTCCTTAATTCTGTTATTTAGTTCCATATTGTTTTTTTCAATTTGACCAATTTTAAATGCTAAAGATGTTACATGCCTATGAACTGTAAAAAATGCAGAATTGAAATCCTTTGTTTCACTTTGACATACAATCTCTGAAATCTCTTGAATCTTTTCAAGAGCATCAAGAACTTCATTCAAAATGTCTTCTGTTGGTTGCATAATAGAATTCTTTGCTCTATTCAAACTGGCCTCTTCAGTGCTTAAATGTTTCCTTTTTACATAGTTCTGACCCAAAGATGCTGGGCTTGAACCAGATCGAGGACGTTTTTGAGAGCTAATGTGTGCAAAATACATAGATTCCTCACTAAATACTTTGTCTGCATTACAATTCGCACTAGGTGTGTTATAATCTAACTGATAATTTGTTGTTAGTAATTGTCTGGGTGGAGTACGTGATACAGAGTTTCTTGGTTTGAAAATGGAATCTATCGGTAAAATATCGTCGGTCGTGCTAATATTCCCTAATAGTTGAGTATCATTCATATCAGTTGAGACATAGTTTTTTGACCTGCTAGGTATTCCGTTATCAGTGTTATCATGATTAGCATTATTAACTGTATTATTCTCATATGCATTTACCTGCCTTGGCTTATCATGCTTCTGTGGGTTATTTAGTTTTGTATCTACGCCAGTAACGGTATTTGTTTCAGCGGAAGAAAAATCCTTTATTGATCCTAATGAAAAGCTTCTTTCCTTTAGTTTTGGATTATTTATTATCTTTTTTTTAACACCATATTTACAATGATCACTTTTATCACCCATCACGTCTTTCAAATAACTTTTAAGTCAAACTACACTACCGAAAAACGTTAAAAAACTCGGAGAAACACTCTTACTAGTGTATCTGCTCGCTGACTTTAGTTTAGTTTTATCAGTTTACAATTGATTTTTAATAATAATAATAAAATATCTTATATAATTAAATTAAGTAGATATAAAAACTCAATATGTTTTTTACATGAAGTTATACGATAATGTAAAGACTGAAAACTTCTATAGATTAGGAAGTCATCCCATTTCGCAAGCCGTTGCATTGGAAAATGTTCTTTAACATTTAAGTTGGGACAAACAAGATTAAAGATTGATGGGTTAACTGAATCATTTGACATTCACAGACAAGGTTTCAATAAATTCCAACGTACAAGAATTAAAAATGATGCTAAATTAACCTATAACGCTAAGAAAATATGACTAAAGATGAACGTAAGTTAAATAAAATTATGAGTAACAACCACTTAACAATCAAGATCGATTGCCTTGAACGAGGCAGGCCAATACACTTGCCTCGGGAAACACACCAAATCGTGGAAGTAAAGCACTGTGTAAAAGTGAAAAATGAAAGGAAGAAAATTATCTGTTAGCTGCCAGTAGTTACTTGTGGATTGGATAATGCCAATCTCGAGGAAAGTCTTAGAACAATTAAGAGTCAATTGAGATACCTCTGAAAGACAAAGTGCGAAACGGCGATATACAACATTTAAATTATTAAATTAAAAATAAGGATTTGAATTTAAATCTCTGATATATATTTTTCTAATTAGTTAAATAGTCAAAGTATATTCAATATAGTTTTGTGCTTTTATTTTAAATATTTTTATATTATTCAGATCTTCCATCTTATTTGGTAAATTATTGTACATTTTGAGTATATAGTTTTGTAAATAATTCGTTTACTTAAAATCGATATACAATGGGGCTGTATTACTTCTACGCTGATAAGAGATAATAAAATACTAAAGTGTTGAAAATTTTGAAGTTTTATTATATTTGCATTTTGAAATGGTTATCTTTAATGTTCCTTTTTCATTAATTTTTTTTAGCCGCCCTCTTGAAAATATTTATCCCGAAATATATCAAAAACAAGATTATTTAATCTGATGTTGAATTGCGCCAAAATTCGAGTTTACATTTTGACTGGTTCAAAAATTAAAAAGGGAAGGAGAGAATAAAGAGCCTCTAAAAATCATTTCTTCGTAAAATCGTTGCATCGTAACATTGTTCCTAAAGCTCAATTTTCTAATTTGTGTAGTAGAAATTTTACCTTATTTCATGAAGTATACTACAATAATAAAGATGGATAAAAACAGTGTATCTGTACAGGGTTTTTTAATAAACGGTTCAAAAGATAATTTCAATGCCTAAGTTGCTGCCGTACCTTCCTTACTTTTATATTTTTTGGCAGAATAATAAAAATACACTCTCTGGTGTTGTTAAATTAGTGTCTTCTCCCCTGAAAGAATACAGCATTTGTGTTTTCTGCTACATTTTAGTTTATGAACGAATTTAATTATCTGAAAATCCACAGAATTGTATAATTTTTAATAAAAAAGTATGGTTAAATGTTTCACTGACTAAGATATTATCAAACCTATATAGTAAAAACTACAAACTAACAATAAAAATATGATTTGACACAATATTTATAAAATACTTACCAAAAGATCAAACACTAAACACCTCACAAGGAAATGCCCATCTTCCAGTTCTTCGCCTTCATATGTCCAACCCACTGCTACTGATTCTATTCTGTATATCGCACTTTGTCCTTCAAAGTTATCTTCAACATGACTCACTCCATGACTCTTTGGGTGACTTAATTGTTCTGATCCTTTTCGTAATATTGACATTATCCAGTCCACTAGTAATAGTAACTACTGGCAGTATGTAGCTGTCAGATACTTTACTTCAATTCCTTTTTAACTTATTTTACTTAGTAGGCATTACCTCGATGAGCTGGTTTGTTTCACCTAGACAGGTGTATTGGTCTAAGTATTAACTATATTTCCCAATGGCAGTAAAAAAGCTTGCGAGAGCGATATTGAGTGACCCTCTTATCTCTAGAAGTTTTACCTTTCACGTAAAATGAGCGTCTATATAGATTTTTCCGATCAGTGTGGAATATCTTGATACGGCTCTGGCAGTTTTATCACTGTCAAATGCTTTGTGGTAGTCGATATATGTTAAATGGATGGGAACAACTTGAAAACAGTTACTGTTCTAATAGTTTGAAGGTGGTCTGTGGTTCCAAACCCCTTTCGGAAACCCGCCTGCTCCACTAAGAACCCATTATTCATTTTAGTTAATTAGAGCGATTAATTTTAGAATAAACTTATAATAAAGTGATTCTCAAGACAATATTTTGTAATGAAGTGAATTTTTCGATACGTAAGTAGTTGCTTTTGAGTTTTTCGGCAAAGTAGTTATTACTTTGCGAATTTAAATTGTGTGTTTTTTATCCAGGAAGAATGAAAACACAGAAATTTGGACAAGAACTGAAATGAAAAAGTGTGTGGGCTTTAACTTTAATTTTCTACTACTGACTTGACACCTAATCACAGAAAGTATGCCTATTGGGTCTTTGTATTTAGCGTCATTACTCGCGAGAGGCCTTTTCACACTGTACTATATAGACCACTGTAATGAGTAAGTTTAGGAGCAAACTTCGTAATAGGACTTGTGGTCGGCCAGATATCTTTTGATGTAATTGAAGAATTTGTCGAGCTACTTAATAATCTGATGATTAGTATAGTTGGTACTTATCAAGAAAAAATGTGGAAGACTATAATATAAATATTTCGAAAATTTGAATAAAAAATTGATTGTTATTTTGGTAAGAATTAGGTTCGTGTGCTGAAGGCAATTTAGGTTTT
Organism: Kuschelorhynchus macadamiae; assembly: GCA_030620095.1. Lineage (NCBI taxonomy): Eukaryota > Metazoa > Arthropoda > Insecta > Coleoptera > Curculionidae > Kuschelorhynchus > Kuschelorhynchus macadamiae. Next base: position 108,774 of record JAUTXW010002578.1, read on the forward strand.
AGAAATTATGCAGCTGCTATGATTCCGTTCATGAGCCTGTTGAATTTCATAATTGCAATTTTATGCAAATTGTTATGGTTATGGATTTTTTTAATCTAGCAGTTGCAGAATTTTGTCCGCAGAAAAAACAAACAAAATGTCAGTCAATGGTGGAATCTACGTATCGCAATTTACCTAATTTAGCGGAATTATATTGTTATGTGAAAAAAATACAGTTTAAAATTACAATTATTGGAAAAGAAACCAGCAACAGCGCAACTCTAACTTTTAATTGGTTGCCATTGTCTTACACGAGGTAAGGTATGCTAAATAAAAATCAGGGCGGCAAATCCAGGACTTTTTCACACATCCAAATCTCCAGTAAGTGGTTCCTGGTATAAACTTATTATTTCGAATTAATTGTCATGCATTTAAAGATCCTGAAACAGATTTTTTAGATTATCAACAAAATTTACAAAGCGTAACAAGCGTTTCTCATTTATATGCCTCTCATGCCATGGGTTCAATATTCCTAAACATGGTCAGCAACGTACATCCTCACTGCCATAATAAGCAATAAAGCCATCATATTATTCACTCAAAGTTATGGATTTCTGGTTAAATAACAATAATTCGTTTTTGCATTGATTCGGTTAGGAAAATTATTGTTCTGGTTACAATTAAGCTGTATATTGTGTACAGGATGGCCCACATAAGATGACCCACTACCTTATCTCATAATCTGTACGAGATAGGGAAAAAAGTTTTATACAAAAGTTTCTTGGGTTTATCTAAATTTTTTAAATATTGTATTTTTATATATACAGGGTGTGTCATTTTGCGTTGACAGATGTCAACTTTGTTATTTTAAATGGAACACCCTGTATATTATTATGGATTTGGATAGCTCTCTTAGAGACGATTTCAACGATGTATTATAAGATGGGTCTACGAGGGACCGTTTCGGAGATATTTACGATCATCTTCAATTTTTGACATACTTTCAACTTCTTGTATCTCTGGTATTTATCAACTTTTTTGTTTCATTTTTGTGCAGGAAAAAACATAATTTTATGCTTTATTGGACGTGTAGGTAAAAATATTGAAATTGAAAAAAATGTTACAGCGTTGTCACGTTTTGCGTACCATCAGTTTTCTCAAGATTTTTAAATGCAACCCCCTATATTTTATAACGGATTTAAATAGATTTATTATAACATAGGTTTACAAGTCACGGTTCCCGAGTTTTGGGGATTTTCTTCAGGAATCAATTTTAATATTAAACAATTTTTACTAAACATAACATAAAATATTAAACATGACATAACAAGAACAAAGACAAAAAATAGACATTACTTAAATTAAATTTTCTATATAACCACCTTCCTGTGCTATACATGTTGTATAAATAATGTCTAATTTTTTTATTGCCCTACGAACTGCTCCACTCTCATTGATCAAATGGATCTCTTCCATTATTCTCCCCCTTAAATCGTCTACGTTATTAACTTTATTCTTATACACTTTGTCTTTAATATTTCCCCATAAAAAAAAATCTAGTGGAGTTAAATCGGGACTCCGAGCTGGCCAGGGTATTGACCCAAATCTGCCAATCCACATTGGAAATCTTTCATTTAACCATTCAATTACAGGTCTTACGGTATGGTACGGCGCACTGTCTTGTTGAAATACAAGACCATCTTTAATTTCATCCGGTAATTCATTAATAAGAGGTTGTATTTCATTTTGCAACAAACTGTGGTATCTCTGTCCGTTAAGAGTCCTATCATAAAAAACCGGCCCAATCACTCGGTCCTTTATTATTCCGCACCAAACATATACACTTTGATGTCCCTGCTTTCTGATGGCTTTGATTTTATGTTGATTTTGCCTTGACCAGTAGTGGCAGTTCTTTCGGTTAAATATTCCCGCGGTGTTGAAAATTGCTTCGTCAGTGAAAAGAATTTTGTCAAAAACCGGTTGATCAAAGTGGCGGTCCATCATATCCATGCAAAAAGTAGCTCTGTTGTCAAAATCAGCTATGGATAGCTCTTGTACCGGAGTGAATTTGAAAGGATGGTAATCGTTGATATTAAGTGTTCTCTGAATACTTGCTCGGCTAATATGCGGTATGTCCCGTGCGGCATCCCTTTGGGAATTTTCATTGCTTTCCTCAAAATATAAAAGAACATCAAGTTGATTTTCTTCTGTAAGAACTGTCCTAGGCCGGTTTCTTTTATTGTTTATCACAACGCCATTTTCCAGATCTCGTGTAATTCTTACGAAGATTTTCTTACTTGGAATTCTGCTATTTGGATACAGTCTTCTATACTCCCTTAACGCTAGTGCGGGACTCTTATTGTTTCTAATGAAGCACTCATATAAATTTAAACGTTGTTGAATAGTGTAGTTCGACATAATTATTTCTTAAATTTACTAATTTAATCAAGAAATGCAACCAAGCTGTCAAATTTCATGCAAATAATATTTCGTTTGTTTCCATGGTTTTGAAGCACAGCCTACTTAAAATTGTTGATAGGGTTGTGGAAAGGTTGGTAAATAATTGTGAGAGAAAAACACGAAGCCAATACTTAGCTTGAAGACGTTTATTACTCGACTGACTTTCAGACGCTCTATATAAAAACGAAACAACAAAAATGATTAGTAAGCAAAGACATTTTGCGGCACCATTATCGACACAGTCGCCTTGGCCGTCTGTTTCGGTAATCGCTAATCATAACATTGATAAGGCTTATTTAGTATATGGGAAGGAAACATAAAGAACTATTTTTAAATAGATTCACACTATTTTAACAGAAATACACATTATGTATTTAACTGATTTTTAGAGAGTTTTACGTTTGATCTGGAAAACGGCGTGGTAATAATTATTCAAAGCAATTAGAAAATCTAATTTAGATATTCTTTAGCATATAATATTAATTTTGTTGTCTTCGTTCATGTCATGTCACGTTTAATAGTTTATATTATGTTTTAGTAAAAATTGTTTAATATTAAAATTGATTCCTGAAGAAAATCCCCAAAACTCGGGAACCGTGACTTGTAAACCTATGTCATAATATATCGTTGAAATCGTCTTTCGATGCTCTATTTAAATCCGTTATAAAATATAGGGGGTTGCATTTAAAAATCTTGAGAAAACTGATGGTACGCAAAACGTGACAACACTGTAATATTTTTTTTCAATTTCAATATTTTTACCTACACGTCCAATAAAGCATAAAATTATGTTTTTTCCTGCACAAAAATGAAACAAAAAAGTTGATAAATACCAGAGATACAACAAGTTGAAAGTATGTCAAAAATTGAAGATGATCGTAAATATCTCCGAAACGGTCCCTCGTAGACCCATCTTATAATACATCGTTGAAATCGTCTCTAAGAGAGCTATTCAAATCCATAATAATATACAGGGTGTTCCATTTAAAATAACAAAGTGGACATCTGTCAACGCAAAATGACACACCCTATATATATATAAAAATATAATATTTAAAAAATCTAGATAAATCTAAGAAACTTTTGTATAAAACTTTTTTCCCTATCTCGTACAGATTCTGAGATAAGGTAGTGGGTCATCTTATGTGGGCCACCCTGTACATCCAAAAATACACGTAATCTAACCCAATGCATGGCCACCTTGCATGCTATACTACTTTCTAATTAACTAAATTTACTTATTACTTACCAAACAGCTAGAGCAACATCTAAGATCACAGTATAAAAATAAAACTAAAATCTTCTCACTTAATTCGTTACAAACAAAACTTATATTCTACGACGCGTCGCACATCTATTAAATACACATAAAGTAACAATATGAGTTGTAGATCGATAAAGTAACAATAAGAGTTATAGATCCTAACGTATTGAAGTATGGACTTTTTACTTTGCCTACTTGCTAGAAAGCCAAATGTACCAACCATAATTTGGAGAAGATAGAGTTTTTTTATTACTTGGCCAAGCGAGACCAGGAGGATCAGTAATGTCAAATAACGGAAACACTTTACGCAGATTTTTAAAAAATATAGGTAAAACATCAGATGTTACTGGCATTACCGAAACATCCATAAAACATTTTAAAGGTATTTTTTTATAGCGCTAATACTCTATGATATCTGAATTATTCATAAATTTAAGTAGGATCTGGTAACATTTAAAACACAACAAATGTGTATTTTTTAAAATCATCTGGTAATAAATGAAAATTAATTTGAAATAGGGGTAAAGAGAAAAAACCTGACAGATCCTTGTTGCTGTAGAATGTTAACCAAGTTCAACAATTCCATGATCACAGGAAACAACTGCTTATATTTGAAGTTTACATGCGGCTTTAAATTAGAAATTACAAGATCCAGAAGTCAAAAGTAAACTATGTAAAATGTCCTCTTTCTTTGAATTTCGCGATGACTTTCTTGCATGACTTTTTCTATAATTGCGAAATAACTTGTGATTTGCCTCTTGTGTATGTTCTCTGAGTAGGCCAATAGGAACAAATGCATGTTGACTTTTGCCCGGATGCAGGCATACAATACTAATTATACAAAGAAACATACTACATACAATAGAAACTCTGCAGTTTCAAATGTAATTTTTTAAAATTTAATAAAAAAGTAAATTGTAGACTAAATATGTAATTTCAGAAAATATTTTTAAATTATAAAAAAAAATCTAGCTGTATTGCCGTCATTTCCTGAACCCTTGCCTTGTTTTATCTTATCAGCCAACAATCCCAATCCGTTTTGGATTTCCTGCTTTCTTAAAAGCCATTGCTGCTTATGCTCGGCATGTTTCACAGTCCAGGCCCTAAACGGGATATTATAAGAAAATGAAGAACACACTCGAAACAGCGAATCCAAGCATTCAGTGGCGACAAACCAAATGAATAAAATTCTTCCTTGATGGTTTTTCTTTTAATGGATTGAATGTTATTCGTCTCTTCAGGGGAAGCTTGACAAATATGTAGCATCTCATAGAGGACTGCGTTTTTGAAACGATATTGCAAAATTTTCCGTCTATCGTTCTCAGACAAAGTTTGGGTCCAACTTTAACTTTATCTTCACTGTTACTTGGAAGTAAATGTTTGATTTGATTAATAATATTGTCAACTGTATTATTAATTATTTCGTTACTTTTCTTAACAAATTTAAATGAAATTGGTCGGCACAACCTGACTGAAGATGATTTTTCATTTACAGAAATAACTGTATTAATATCCGAATCAAAAAGTCTAATGGGTACTAAACTACAGATAAAAATACTACTATCGTTACATTTGTTATCATTAAAACCGATTTTATACTGTGATTGGTCAGATCAACTTTCACACCCCATTTTGAAACTAAAACTAAATTTTTAAACTCTATTTATTATGTTAATTGTTTTTAGTAATCTTTCAGCGGTTTTGTCAAATAAGCTTTATAAAGTTAATGTAGCCGAAGATTGTGTAACTGTTAGTTTCTATGGAAGGGTAGTAATCATTTTTTTGATTTGAAAATAACTTGGAAAGCATTTTTGACTCAAATCAGTTGTGGCATTTCGTACTAAATTATATTGATATTTCGCCACTTTGGCAGTAACAAATATACTCAACGCCTTGTCTTTACTCAGGCATACCTTTGGTTTTTTAAATTTTCACAAACATTTCTTATTGTTTCTATATGTTCGGGGTGATTTTTAATAAACTCTAAAATAAATTATGAATCTACAGATTTTAAGTTGCTTTTGCCACAAAAAATATATGCTCGATAGATAAAGTGCGAATATGTTCTGTTCGTTTTCTTTTTTTTTTGGCGTTCACTAAGCATATCAAAATCGTTATTATTTTTTGCGTGTTCGAAACGCTGATTAGTTTAGTCTGTTGTTTTCTATATTTAACAATGAAATATGAATATTTGTATCTAACCAGTTCTTATTTTTAATAATAAAAGGAGATTCTATTCGAAAAGCTTCACTTCATTTCATTTGCATAAATATATTTTCTAGAATCGTGGAAAAATAATTTTACAGACAAGAAAATGGCAAAAAACTTATGTCAGACAATAATATTTTAAAACTATCTGCTAGAAAATAAATAACAATTAATTAAAAAAAAATTTAAAGAAGATTTCGTTCTGTGATCTTTATGCATTTTAGATATAATTACTTGGTTAGTAAAACTTGTGTTTCATATGATAACAAAAAACAATAGTTGAGTTACTTATCCAAATTCGCCTTTTAGTAATTAAAGTACATATTTGAATATGAAAATAACAAAAACAATATTTTAAATAAAATGGTAAATTTGGTGTTATGTCCGGCTTTTAACACTGAAACGTTCCAGTGTGCGCTGTATCTCTTTTCGATGTTTGCGGCCTTACCAAAAGTATCAGTTTACGGCGGAATTGTTGATATTCCAACAACGCGAAGAAGGGTCATAGCTCTCCACCAATACGCGAGTAGCAGTGGCAAATGCAAAGCATCGCGTCTATTTTTAAACTCAAATTTAAATATACAAAATACTTGATTTAAAAGGTTCAAAGTATTTGAAATATTTTTATAGGAGTTCTAATGTTTTTAAGACAACCTCCTAGCACCAAATTTTGCATAAAGCGATGTTTTTTTCCGAACATGTTCATAAAAATTTATTGAGAAATAAAATACCGAAATACTTTTTAGGGAATACTTGACATTTAAATACAATTACCATAATATAAAATATGTTGGTATATTTCAAATACCAAATATTATTTGACTTCATTTTTCCTAGTATTTGAATTGAAGTATTGAAAGTTCTGATCTCCATTAAGTGATTCCTAGTTATAAAGTTGTTATTTCCAACCGGCCGTCATGCTTTTTAAGATCCTGAAACAGATTTCTTAGATTGTCAATAAAACTTGCAAACCACAACAAGCGTCTCTCATTTTTACGCTTCTCATGCTTGGTAATAGGTTTTGTGTTCAATATTACTAAACACGTCTATCAACGTACGTTCTCACTGCCATAATAAGCAATAAAGCCGTCATATTACCCGCTCAACGTGATGGGGTTTCCAGTTCAATAACAATTCGTTTTTGCATTGGTTCGTTTAGCAAACTATCGTTCTGGTTATAATTAAGCTGTATACAATTGCCTTTATGCAAATTGTCAGATCAATCAGACCTCTCTCTGTTGCAGTTTGCACCAGTAATTGAATTGTTTTGCAAGAAGTTTAACGTCTCTTTGTTATTCACGAATAAACAAATTACCAGGCTTGGGTACACTATAATTTGCAATTTGTCGAACTAACAAGCCCACTCGCTAAATTCTATGGTCTGTCGAGTGACGTATAGGGTATTCTTCCTGGAGCTAAATTAATACAGTGAAACAATAACGTCGACTGAAACATAATCGTGTGGCTTAACAACTTAATTAGTGAATAATGTCCTTCGAGTTATTTCGTATATCAGAATAGATCTAAACCTTACTAATATGTACACTTAATATACATTTTATCATAACACCATTTTAGAAACTGGGCCTTCCATATACACCACCCCACATGATTAAATTCACATGAGCGATATAATTAAAAGAAATGATTGTTGAATATGCTGAAGCTGAACACCAACTTTTGACTGGATGTATTACATCCGCAAATCAACCAAAGTTGTTATGTTCGTTTTGGAACTAGCAGGGCATATTCTCAAAATTCCAAATTTAAAAATGTTCGTTTTTTGTTTCCTCCTACACCAAAACTAAAAAACCATACTTAAGATGTTTTATTTTCTTTAGGTTTTATTAATTTTTTGAAACTTTTCATTTACGGTACTTGCTAATAAAAAATAAATAGTTTTAAAATAAGTTATTAATTTATTAAAAAATTGTGTATAATAAAATAGAACCAACTTAAAAAAGCAATAATCATCCAGCATCCTTTTTAGTTCAATTTATACAATGTTTCAAATTTTAAAGCTTAACTTAAGGGGGAACTGCAATATTATGTTAAAACTATAAGAGATATGTATAAGATTCAATGTGATTTCAATAGGGAAACATGTATAGTTGGGCGCTAAAAGCTAATTTTTTATGAAACAGTCTAATCTAGAATTATAAAATAAAATTAGATTTGTCCATTTTTGACCATTTTTCGACCACTTTTTGACGCAAATGCCGTCACATAAAATTTTTTTTTCCACAAAATGGCTCTTTACCGCCTTGCATTGATCCTTTGTCTACGTAACTGCAAAATTTGAAATGGTAAATCGTGCTCATATCTTTGTATTTCTGCAGCGCGTGAACACTTTTGAACTCATTTTTAAACGAAATGTAATTCGCATTTTTTTGAGGTCGGATGTGCATTTCACTTTTTGCGTGCACTTCTTCCTTAAGTTAAAATTTTGGAGGTCCATTTTCAAAATTTAAGAAGATTAGCAAAGTTGAACTTCGTGTCATTAAAAACCTCGAAAATAATATATATATATATATATATATATATATATATATATATTATATATATATATATATATATATATATATATATATATATATATATATATATATATATCTCGGCTCCTATTATACCTACAGCAAAGGTTAAATGGGGAAAGTTTTAGAGGAAACTTATTGCATTTGATATCTGGCTTCAGATTTACGATCGATCAATTGTTTTTGGAAATTACGGGAAAAAACCGAAAATGGCTGATTTCGTTTTTGGCCAGTATATCCAGAACGGTAAATTTGACAGCTGCCAAAATGTGACATTATTCGGATACATTTTTAAGACAAATAAGATGGCGTATACGACCCGTCTTCATTGTTTTTTGTTAACCCGCCCGAACTTTCATTTTTCTTAGGGCTGCCATATTGGTTGTTTCGATTTTTGGAAAGAGCCTAAAATTTCCAGTCTAGTGATATGTCACAAGTGCATTAAAGATTTTAGTATAATCGAAATATTACACTTCGTAAAGTTAGGTTTCAGTTTTTTTCTAAGGAGGCCATGATTTAAAGTAATTTTAGCTCTCAATGCTTTTCTAAGGAGGCCATGATTTATCTGTAACAAAATTGGATTTTGGCTTTGACGTTAAGTTAAATAGTTGAAAGTATCAAAGCTGTGTTTTAATAAGTAGTAGGTACGCTTTTATCCCAATAAAATCAAAAATCTGACACATAAATTGTCAAAACCTATAGAAAATGGCCGGCATTCCGTATTCAAATGAAGAAGGTTGACATGTTAGCTCTGTACTTTCAATCATACAGAAACACCGACGTTACCTCAGCAAGGTATTTGGAGATGTACCTCAAACGACGGCAGCCTCATAAAACCCAGTTCAGGAAAATCGTAGTTAATTTAATTAACCAGGGTGCATTCGAACAACCTAGAAGCGGATACAATAATAACAATGAAAATCGAGACAGAAACATTTTACAAGCTATCAACGAAAACCCTAGTGCATCGATAAGAACTGTAGAACAGGAAACTAATGTGCCAAAATCAACAGTACAGAGAGTTTTAAAAAAGAATAAGTACCATCCATACAAACCGATAATAGTACAATGACTTAAGGAAACTGATTTTCCAAGACGACTACATTTCTGTGAGTGGTATACTATGAGATGTAATGAAAATCCTGATTTTGTAAATCATGTCTTGTGGTCCGACGAAAGCAGGTTTACGAATTGTGGAGTCTTTAAAGTCTTTTGGAAAGAAAATATCTACTTTTTAATAAAGATAATTTTCCCTTTATAATTTATAGTTTCTAGTACCACCCGGCCGACCCTGCCGCCCTTGACTGTTGGGCACCTATTTATAAATTATTAATCATTTCAGGAAATCGACTTATTGGACCATTTTTGTTTGACTACAACCTAAACGGGCAGAGGTACCTAGAGCTTTTGCGAAACCAGGTTGTACCAGCCTTACGAGCTATTCTAACGGAAGATGAATTAAGAAGAACTTGGTTTCAACAAGACGGATGTCCGGCTCACAATACCATTCAAGTCAGGAACTTCTTAAGAGAGCAGTTTGACGAATGAATAATTTCTTTAAATGGTCCAATATCTTGGCCTCCTAGATCCTCTGACCTGTCGCCTTTAGATTTCTACCTCTGGGGTCACACGAAGAATGAAATCTATGAATTTGATCCCCCCGTGACCATAGAAATCCTGAGACAAAGAGTTCTCGACACATTTAGAAATATTAACCGAAATACACTTACCAGGGTTGTACGAAAAACAGTCACCAATTGTCAAAAATGTCTCGATGCAAATCGACTTTTGCAGATTTGTAAATTAATGTTACCTACTTACAAAGTAGTTAAAGTTCATTTAGATTTTTTAAGTCGTTATTTACGTTCATGTTGTATTGAAAATCCAATGCGTTCAATACATTACTTACTTATTAATGTAATCTTGTAACAAATAAATCATGGCCTCCTTTAAAAACATTGAAACCTAATTACGAAGACTGGAAATTTTAGGCTCTTTCCAAAAATCGAAAAATCCAATATGGCGGTCATAAGAAAAATGAAAGTTGAGGCGGGTTGCAGGTTAACAGAAAACAATGAAGACGTGTCGTATACGCCATCTTATTTGTCTTAAAAATGTGTCCGAATAATGTCATATTTTGACAGGTGTCAAATTTACCGTTCTGGATATACTGGCGAAAAACGAAATCTGCCATTTTCGGTCTTTCGCCGATATTTCCCAAACTTATTGATCGATCGTAAATATAGAATGCAATAAGTTTCCTCTAAAACTTTCCCCATTTAACCTTTGCTGTAGGTATAATAGGAGCCGAGATCCCTATATAGAGAAGCGAATCTGGGACACACTATATTTATATATATATATATATATATATATATATATATATATATATATACATATATACAGTGTGTATCAGCCAAATGGAATAAATTCGATAATAAAAAAATGGGGGCGTGTTCGGAAAAACGCTTGGACCCGTCGATTGGTATTTTTAGTTGCTCATTTTCTCCAATAAAAACTTTTTATACAGGGTGTGTCCTGTAACAGTGGTCAATGCCAACTTTCTTATTTCAAATGCAACACCCCAGATATTATTTAATTTTTGAATTCTTTGGGAGATTCTAAACATATTTTATGTTCAATGTCCTATACCTATCTTCAACTATTTCGGCAATATTAAGTGTTTTCAAATTTATTGCAAACATTAAGATTAAAAAAATAAAATTATTTATTTCTTCATAATGTATAAACAAAAGTAAAAATGTATAAACAAAAGTAAAAAGTTAATTTAGGAACTTAGCATCTCAGGCGTGACCGATCTAATCGCAAGCGTTATTCGTCTTCTTAAGTCAGCTAAGTCGAGGGGTTTAGTTTTGTATACAACATTTTTAATATGTCCCCATAAGAAAAAGTCTAATGGCGTCAGATCAGGGGATCGCGCTGGCCATTCTATCGATCCTCGTCTCACTATCCACCGATTTGGAAATATTCCGTTGAGGTACTGCCGGACATTAATTTGGTAATGGGGTGGTGCTCCATCTTGCTGAAACCATATCATATTCGCTGGAACTTGTGGGTTTGCTGGATCCGGATACAAATTTGTCAAAGTTGGCACGACATTATTTTGGAGCAGTGCTAAATAATTATCGCCATTCAAATTGCCGTCAATGAAAAAGGGGCCTATGATATGATCCCTAACAATTCCTGCCCAAACATTAACCTTTTCAGGATATTGAGTACGTTCTTCGCTGATCCAGTGAGGATTTTCCCTAGACCAATAGCGAAAATTTTGACGATTTACATGACCGTGAAGTGTAAAGGTGCATTCATACGAAAACAAAACATGTTCTAATTGAATAACATTGTTATCTAACATAGCCATCATTTGTTCACAAAAATAAGTTCTCCTATCATAATCGTCTTCCATGAGCTCCTGAGTTGGTATCACTTTATAGGGATGCATTTTATTTTCTTTTAATGTTCGAATAATCGACGAATGGCTAATATCGAACATTGCGGCGGCTTGTCGACTAGAAATATGTGGGTTTTCCTCAAACTCAAGCATAATATCCAATTTAGTATCATCATTTATTGAATTGGCAGCTGCTTTTTTTATCTGCCTCACATGTCCAAGCTCGCGAAACTGCTTTTCTATTTTACTAATTGTCCCTTGGGATATATGCGGCAAATTTGGAAATTTTTCATGAAATAAGCGAGCAACTTCCACTTGTGTTCGTGTGTTATCTCCATAACCAATCATTAGTAGAATTGTTATTTTATGCATTTCTGTTAAATGAACCATTTTTCTGATATTAGGTATTATGCAGTTAACGAAATTCAAAAGACTATGACACTGACACTGACAACTACTGTCTTGCAAAGAGAAAGGCCAGGCATTTTTCACAAAAGTAAACAAAACTTAAAAGTAAACAAAACTGGCTCTTTTTGTTCCATATCAATAAAAAGGAACGCTAAAATGGTTTTTGCTTACATTCTTAATATGAAGACCTAAATGGTAAATAAGTATTGAGTGTGTTGTAGCGAATTTTTGTAATCAAATAAATAGTTCAGTAACCAGAGCCACTTTCATGAATAATAATAAATTCGAAATAAATAAAATAAAAATAAATTTGAAAACACTTAATATTGCCGAAATAGTTGAAGATAGGTATAGGACATTGAACATAATATATGTTTAGAATCTCCTAAAGAATCCAAAAATTAAATAATATCCGGGGTGTTGCATTTGAAATAAGAAAGTTGGCATTGACCACTGTTACAGGACACACCCTGTATAAAACGTTTTTATTGGAGAAAATGAGCAACTAAAAATACCAATCGACGGGTCCAAGCGTTTTTCCGGACACGCCCCCATTTATTTATTATCGAATTTATTCCATTTGGCTGATACACAATATATATATATATATATATATATATATATATATATATATATATATATACATATATATATATTATATACAGGGAGTACCAAATTAAGTGCGCACTATTACTAATTTGTTTATTAGGGGAACTATAAAGTCGGTTAAACTAGCAAACTAGAGGTATTTTTTATTTGATTTAGATAGTAAAATAAGAAAAACAATCGAACATAACATAATAATAATAATAATAATAATAATGATAATAATGATCAGTGAGTTTGCACATTTATAGCCATCAAAACAATCATACCAAACTTCGAGAAGACGCATTGAAATACCTACGACAAAATTGGTCGGAACTTCAGATATTTTCGTTAGTTCACGACGACGACATGAAGGACTTCGACAACTATTATAAGTTCATGAGCAAAACCACTACATACGGAACGAGCCTAGAAATATTTGTTTTCTCGGAAACCCAGAAGCCCATCTTCCATATGTTCTCAAAACCAAGAACAACAAGAACAAAACAGATGTGCATTAAAGAGAGACCAACAATAATAGGCAAACAAACACACAATAAAATGATCTACCTTCTACTAACAAGCGATCCAATGTCGGGACACTTTGAGCTTCTAACACCACAAAACATCAATCCAAACAACAAAGCATCGGGCGAGCAGCGTAACGGTCGAGGACGCTGCGGGAAAGGACAGCTCGACTGAAACGATCACGACCAGGCAAAGGAAAATAGACCCACCGAAAGTATTTTGCAGGCTAAGCTGGCACCCACGAAGGCGGGAAAGGCAGGGCAACGCATGAACCGCATTACAGAATCGAGCGAACCGATCATGCGCTGCCCAAATGGATACATAAATAAATCTGACACAGATGCTAACCAAATAAAACAACTTGAGCCCATTACAACAGCGGATATATCGCAATGACTACCTGCAACTACCAAGGCAGGTAAACCAAGGAAGAGGTTAAAATGGACAGATGAAATGAATCGAACGGTGATGCATTCCTACTACACCGCTACCAAACTTGAGACAATTTCATCAGGATACGGACATAAACTGCATACACTTTTCATAGCACAATATCCAGAATACAAATCATTTATCACAGAACAGAAAGTAATAGATCAAAAAAGAGTCATCACTAAGACCAGTAAGCTCACCCCACTCGCATTGAAAAACATCAAAGCTATGGTAGCTGCTGAACTAAACATTCATCAACCAAACATTGAGGACAGTGGGGCAGATGCCGAACCGATCCCACATACAAATCAGCCCAACTTTGTGCTGCCACCACTCAATGCTCAGTGGGGCGAAGCACTCAGCAACAACCCACGACAGATGACAAGCACCATACAGCACACAGGACAAGTAAATCATTCGCCCAAAGCACCATACACACAGCTACACCTTGGACCGTCTCTCACACAAGCAATCAAAGTAGAAATAAAGTCACATCTAAACAAATGGTCAGGCTCCGATCCTACAACAAGAAATCCTATTCCTCGTGTAATCTTCAAACGGGACACACATAAAATCCTAAAGACCATCAACGAACACATAATTTCCGAGTACATAACGAGTGCGAGCACAATTGAGGAGATTCATACAGTGATCTACGCAGCAGCTATAACCACGATAACAGAACAATCAGAAACTCCCGCCACGAAACAGAAACACCAACAACTTAAAACCAAAATTCAAATGGCAGATAAGGATCGAAAACAAAATTAACAAAATTAGAAAAGATTGGGACATCTTACCCAATCCATGAACGGCAACAAGTCAAAACGTATAACACAAAGTGTAGAGAAAATCAAATCTGCATCTCCTGATTACAGGCTTATAGAAATCCTTGACACTCTGAAGCAAAAATTATTGGTGTATGCCGCAAGACTCCGAAGATACACAGAATCAAATGAAAGAAAGGACGCTAACAACCTGTTTCGAAGAAGCGAAAAACAGTTCTACCCAAAATCATGAGCAATGAGGAGGCACGGGTAATAGAACCACCGACCAAACAAGAGATCACAGAATACTGGAAAAGTATTTGGGCAGAACCGAAACTACACAATTATAACGCTTCATGGATTAAAGCGGAAGAAGACAGACACAGGTGCTTAGAGGAACAAGAGGAGTTTGCAATGACAACACAAGAAGTTGCAGAAACAATCAAATACACGCATAACTGGAGATGTCCTGGAATAGATAACATTCATAACTTCTGGTACAAACAGTTTACCTCTACACATGAAGCTCTCACTCGCCAAATTAATGAAATTATTTTAAAACCTAGCACACTCCCCAGTTTTCTCACCCAAGGAATAACATACCTTAAATCCAAAAATTCAGACAATAAGAACCCGTCAAATTACTGACCTATTACGTGCCTTCCAACCTTATATAAGATCATCACAGCCACAATTACCAGGAGAATAGAACAACATCTAGCACACAAAAACATTCTAATGGCAGAACAAAAAGGGTGCAGGAAAACCAGCCAAGGATGCAAGGAGCAGCTCATTATAGACAGCGTCATCATGGAACAAACCAGGAAAAACTATAGAAACCTTCATACTAGTTACATAGGTTATAAAAAAGTCTTTGATTCGATACCCCACAGTTGGCTAATCAGAGTACTAGAATTATATAGTCAATAAAAACATCAGGCAATTTCTTACGCAAATCATGACTACATGGAATACTAAAATCAACCTGAGAACACAAAAAGAGCACATCCAAACAGAAGAGATCTACATTCACTCGGCGCTTTGTGGTTCTGCTTCTGTCTCAATCCACTCTCAAAAACACTGAATAAGACAAACTTCGGATTCCAAATTAAACATCAAAAAAATAACCTACACAAAATAAACCATCTCTTGTACATGGATGACATAAAATTATATGCAAGCACAAAGGCACAGCTAAAGAAAGTCCTTAAAATAACAGAAACGTTTACCCTGGACATCAACATGGAATTTGGTATAAGCAAATGCAAGCTACTTTATATCAACAAGGGACAGTGAAAAAAACCCTACGGAGGAAACAATCAACAATGAAACTATAGATAACATGCTCAAAAAAGAAATGTACAGTTGCCTAGGCTTCCATCAAAGCACCAAAATTAACTACACTCATATCAAATTAGAGCTCAAGACGGAATTTAAACCAGACTTACAAAGTTTGGTATCATTAAATGGTCACACACAGACATAGAAAACATTCACATCCTCATACGCTCTGAATTCACTAAACACAGGAAGTTACATCCCAATGCATGAAAGGAAAGACTCACTATCGAGAGAAAAGAAGGAGGAAGGGGAATTATAGATATACAATCGCTAAATAAACAACAAATTTACGAATTCAGAAAATTCTTCCACAGCAGACAAACTAACCTTCACAAGGCAATAGTGAAGGCAGACAAGAATTAAACACCGCTCGACCTGTCTCAAACGAGCCACTCAGCAGACGCACACAGTCACATCCACTCACGACTAGAAAAGATGAACACCTGTTCTTAAAAAACACTTCACGGAAAACACAGATACCACATAAAGCAAGACCATATACATAAAAAGCTTTCATATACGTGGTTACAAGAAGGGCAGCTGTTCCCTGAAACAGAAGGCTTCCTGCTTGCCATCCAGGACAAAGTCATAGCAACCAGAAATTACCGAAAACACATCATCAAGGACACAACCATTGAAGACGAGAGGTGTAGGAGATGTCACCAGCAGAGAGAAACGATCGATCACATAACGAGTGGATGTAGAATAATGAGCAGAACTGAATACACCGCGAGACACAACTCAGCAGCGAAAGTCGTCCATCAAGCATTAGCCACAACATACAAACTAACAGAGAACACAGACCCTTACTACCGTTATACACCAACATCCATACTTGAAAACAAAGACTACAAGCTCTACTGGGACATTGACATCCACACAGGTAAAACAATCTCCGCAAATAGACCCGATATCACCTTTCAATCCAAAAAAGAGAAAAACACTTATTTAATTGACATGGCTGTCCCCAACGACGAGAACATTCAAGCGAAATACAGGGAGCAGATCGCCAAATACACCGACTTGGCAATGGAAGTAAAAAGGCTGTGGACACAGGAAAGAATCATCATTGTTCCTCTCGTCATATCAGTAACAAGTCTCACCCCAACAACGTTTACACCGCATTTGGCTCAATTAGGACTTAATACAGACTTCCACAGGAACATCCAGAAATCGGTCATTTTGAAAACATGTAGCATTGTTAGATCATTTCTTAATACACAATAGTTGTTTTTTTTTTCAATTCCTTTTTTTTTATTTTTATTTTTTGTACTGACTTGGTATAACCCGTCAGTATAAAATACAACCACAGGAATACTGTGAGACAACAAAAAATATTAATAATAATACATGTCTTTATTCGGTAACATACAGGAAATATTTAATACAATTTACATTTAATAAGAAAAAGATAGTTACCAAAAAGGGGAAGTTCACACTTGGAAAAGTGTGCTTTAACATTTAACCCTTTAGAGTCATAAAAGTCTAATCATATAAGCATCGACACAGTTCGGAAAACAATGACACAGATTAGGATACGGTTGTCACAGCCGGATATAAGAGTCACTATCGTAATAATCTCACTTACAACATAATATTACAAGCGAAATTTATAATAAAACGATTAATTATTCCACATTTATAACGACAACTTAATAATAAAATAAAATTAAGATAAAAATAAAATAAACATATATGTATATATATTAACATAGGAAGGTAGATAATATTTCAGTTTAGCTGACTGTTGAACAGCATTTTTCGAGCTTCCATGCGAAACTTTTTTTGGCTAAGGGATTTAAGTCTCTCCGGTAACGGATTGTACAGATGTACGGTGTCATAGCTAAAAGACCGCTCAAAGAGTGCTGTTTTGTGCGCTGGAGGGGGAGTTGGCTCTTGTATCTAATGTTGATATTGTGGCCATTGCCTCGAAAAGTGAGCTTATTAAAAAGACAGCATGAGTTTTGTGTTTGTAAAATCTTATGGTAAAGAGTGATAGCGGAAAGCTTTCGTCTGTTTGACATATTAAGAAAATTCAGCTCAGTAATTTTGTGTGGTATGTGCTCAAACCTTCTTATACCATAAATGAATCTGGCACAAGAGTTTTGAACTCATTGTATTCGGTAACATGTACTTTGGTCTAGTCCAGGGCCGTAGACAGGCGCACAATAAGTAAATTGCGATAGTACCAATGCCTCGATAGATATTACAATGCGCCAAATATTAAGTTGAAGTTCGTCTAATGTCAAATTGTCAAATCGAACCATTTGTTGTTATACATCTATTTTGAAGAGTCTGTCAAGCAATATTGTGACTTCACGAACCATATGGGGGAAATATATTTCATTGCGTGCTTGTAGGTTAACATCACCCAAAAAGTCTTCCAGTATTTCTGACAACATATCGTCTGCCTGTCAAAGTACCCTCATAAAATATTGGCCCAATTATTTCGCTGCCTAGACCAACCAAACATTAATAGTGAATTGTATTTGCGGATTTCGAGGATGGGCTGTGAATAAATTTTCTCTATTTGAAAAGTTGGCTTCATCACTCCAAAGAATGCGCTTTAAAATACAACACGTTTCGTCTAAAACACTTTACTTACAAATACAATTCAGTATTAATGTTTGGTGTGATCTAATAGACAGCCAAATAATTGGGCAAATATTTTATGAGGGTACTTTGACAGGCAGAAGAAACGTTGTTATGTTGTCAGAAATACTATAAAAAGACCTTTTGGACGATGTTAACTTAGAACTACGCAATGAAATATATTTCGAACAAAGTAGAGTATATAACAGGGTGTCCCATTTAAAAATAAATACATTTTTTTAAATTGATTCAGAAACGAAATATATATATATATATATATATATATATATATATAATGTATTTTCATTCCGAGTGTACTTCCGTTCACTATACTGTCGTTCTGAAAATTTCCTTTCTCGTCCGAATAGAGGTGTGTCTATATATATATATATATATATATATATATATATATATATATATATTTTGGTTCTCGCGCTCGCCTAAATAATCAAAAATATCCTGAATAGTCCCATAGTCCCTGAAATTGTTATCCAAATTGGTCAAACCATCGCGAAGTAATGGAAGTACATATATAAAAAAATACAATTCTCGCAACCCTTTGATGTTTTAGAACCGTATAAAGCATTGTATTAAATTGAGATATTTAAAACAAAATATATTAACAGAATTGAAACAAATGTTTTAAAAAAATAATGTATGTCTATACTTTTCGGCCATCTTCTAGTCTAAAAGGCTTGTAGAACTCTTGTTTTTGGTGCGGTGATTCTAGACAATAATGGAGTATTTAAAAAAAAATTATATGAATAAGTATATAAAAAGCAGCAGGCTATTATGTAGGACAAACCTGGACCAACTAAGCAAATAATTTAAAAAAGTTTGAAGGAGAAAGAAAGTTCCTTGCCTAAGGTTAAAGGCATTTTAGGGACTGAAGAAAGGATAATGATATATGGTAGCGGCAGTGGTTCAGCCAGAAATTTATTTTAGGGGGGCATACTTGTTATATAATGATTCATGTGTTAGTGCCTATCAACTATATAGTAGTAAGTAGGTAATTAAACAATAAGGCCTTGGCTTATATTTATTTATTAAAAAAACAAAAATTTATAAGTACACAACAATTCGTCGCTTGGTTCAGCAAAATCTATTAATCATTTCATTAATGTTGATTTCAGTCTCTATGAATATTCATTAGAGCTAAACTTGTGAGATTATCACTCGAATGATTTTTTAAGTTTTCAATAGCTTCAAGGTTGAAAAGCGTTCTTTCCTCTGTAGCTGTAGTCACTGGAAGAACGGAGAGATTTTGTAGTAATACAAGAATATTAAGAAGTGAGTGCCCAGAGCATATGCTGGTACATTTGATTCATTTCGCCATTTCACTTTCCACATGTCCCACTCTCCTAGTAAAAACCAACATTTGTTGCTCTTTAAATCTTCCTCGTAAAATTCAAGCACATTTTTCATGTGGGCGACTGGTGACAATTTACCACTGTTTTATGTTTGGTCAATCTTTCATTTAAGGGACATATAAAAATAGGGTATAAAATGAACCTTCCAAAATATTCTTCTGGCATGCTGGTTATAATATTCGATCTATCTTCGAAAACTCAGTTTCATAGTTGCTTCTAATATTTTTAATGATAATTAAAGTTTTATCGACAGCATCCAGGGCAGAACAAAAATTAGTTGACTATTGTTGTAAATATTCAGAAAGTGGTTTTGCACATAGAGTGATCTAAAGATTTGGCTTTATCGTCACGATTTATCAAGTCTTCTATTATTGGTACTATATATTTTAACTGGTTCTTCTAAAGTTAGATTTCCACAGTCCCTATGTCTCCTTAACGCTATCTCTTACCGGCCACGGAGAATAATGGCTAATAGAAGCCAGAATTGCTCTATTTCGTTTTATTTCTTCTTCATTTCGATTAAGAAGCATTTGTTCAACATTTCATGTTTTGCCACTAGTTGTCTTCAAAAATTTTCTGTTAAAATGCAAGCTTTTTTATGGTATTGGTTCAATGCGTGATTAGTTAAACTGCTCTATAGCATCTTTCCAGTTCTTAAAATATGACACAACAAAGCTTCCAGTTTTCTGATGTTTACCATTACCAATATCAATCTAATGGTGAAAAAACACGCAACTTTTACAAAATGTTCATCGTAAAACATCAGAGTAAGCAAGCCAGATAAATCTTTCCAACCAGTTTATTCCAAAATTTCGCTTTTATATTATTTAAAATATTCAAAAGTTCAACGTGATCATTTTCTCTATCTGTTAGTTCAATATAGAGGCCATGCCTATTGAGTAGCAGCTTACGGCTTGACCTAAAATTTTTCTTCGAAGTTGGAACATTCAAAGTAGGTGTTCTCTAAGTAAGAACTCATAATCGTGAGAAATAGATGTAAAAACTTTCAGAAACAAATAAGTTTGTTTTATGGTCCAAAACTATCTGGATCTTTTTGCCATGGCAAATTGTTCCACAAGTCACTAAACGGTAAACGATTTAACAATGTTTGGTTCCAACAAGATCGCTAAACTGATTATAACTTTATTTTGTACTAGTTCAGGAATACTTACATATTTCCAAACCAACTTATAACAGCTGTTTTATCGTATAGCCAATCCAGCCGGATTTTCGGATCTACCATTAAACGATTTTTCTTCTATAGGGATTTGTAAAAAAATATTTCCGAAGAATGAGGCCAATAATCTGGAAAAATTGAGATTTAAGATATTTCAAATATGCTTAACAATATCATTGAATTGCAAATTTCATAGATTTCTTCATAATAATTTTTGTTTGGTGGTAAACATAACTAAATTCGTACTCCAAATAAAGCGAGATTTAATGAGGCGAAATCCATTTCTAAAAGAAAACATTTGTAAACTTTTGACTTGGCATTTGTTTTTTCATAAAAATATTCCGCTGAGAATCTTTACATAAACCACTTTGCGATAGCTCTAAAAATAAGTAATATGAAGAAACATCCCGTTTCAGTTTATCAGCTGCAGCAAGCTGGGTTTGATATGCCAATTATTCTAGATGGACATAATTGTTATTAAACGTAATTTAAAAATCTTTTTTAAAACAGATCATTTACCCTACTCTATAAACTGGCTGTATATTACAATATGTAACTATGTTATGTTTCAAATGTGAAATTTCTCCGAAACCAAGTTACTGATTTTTATAACATAAAACAATGGCAGCGAAATTAATCAACCGCAGAAGCATGAATTAATTACAATATTATATTCATTGTGTTATTATGTCAGGTCAAGCCTAAACGTTATTAATAGTTTAATAGAATGTTTATTCGTAGCGGCTACGTTGGCTGTTTGTGGGAAGAAGTGGATTGATTTAATTTGCATTGAGTACATAAATCTAATTTTAGTAATTTAATCTCTAGTTTTTTGACTGCACTGGACAAATCCATGCTAGTGATAATTACTTTAGTTAAAAAAGTTTCCCATACCTTCTTTAAGAGATAATAAATCTTGTTGATAGTGAGAAAACTTTAAAAACTCTCTGAAATAATATATATATATATATATATATATATATATATATATATATATATATATATATATAATGTGTTTTCATTCCGGGTGTACTTCCGTTCACTATACTGTCGTTCTGAAAAGAACAGTTTTGCTGCCGTTTCGCCAAAATCAGATCTGGTACTTTCGAAGCTTTCCCTCTCGCTTCCGAATAGAGGTCTGGCTCTCTTTCTCTCTCTCTATATATATATATATATATATATATATATATATATATATATATATTGGTTCTGAACTTTAAAACCTATCTGAACTCAATAATGTATTTAAAAAATCGATAAATTTCCTTTACTCGGAACTTCCCTCGTTATGTTTTTTTTCCATTTGTTAGGAATAGTGAAATGTAACCCAATTTAGTTCAGTACACGGTCACAATATGTATGTGTTACATATATTGCCTTTCCAAACATTTTTATTGGGCCCCATTTTGTTTCATCATTGGATTCCTACCAATATTTTACCATTTTCTTTCTACCTATGCCACTCGTGACTTTTATGCATAATGTAAAATAAATTCAATAAGTAGTTTTTACATTGACACATACCGCCATTTTGTTACATCATGTTAAATTCGTACTAGTTTTTTCCATTTTCATATTTAATTTTTTACAAAATTTAAAGTCAATTAAACAAGATTTTTAAAAAATTCTATTTGGCTGCCATTTTCATTCGCCATCTTAAATTCGAACCACAACTTTACCAGTTTATCTCTATACCACACTTAATTCTTACACAAAAATTGAAATTACTTCAGTGAGTAGTATTTTCAGGCTGTTGTTTCAAATATTTTATTTTATGCCGCTATTTTGTGTTGTTATTTTAGATTCATATCAAAATGTTACCAAAACTTGAGGTAAATTGGATCTTTTATTTTTTGACATTGTTCCGCTATTTTTTCCAAAACATTACCAGGTCATTACCATATGGCATTAATTTTGACTAAAATTTGCTAAGTAGCTTTTTGCCGTCAACTGACACACAGACTGACAGACGGACTGACGGAATTGATAAAACATATTTTTTGGCATCTAATGACGCTAAAACGTCAAAGACATGTAAAACCTGTGAGGGTAATTTTTTCACGATTACAAACATTTTATTTGGCCGCTATGTTGTTCGGCAATCTTTACCTAGTACCAAAATTTTACAATTAGAAATCAATCCATTAAGTAGTTTTTTTCAGGCTGAATTTTTAAATATTTTATTAAGTTGCCATTTTGTTCCCCATCTTGGATTTGTACCAAAATTTTACCACTTGATTCCATTAAAATGCTTTGATGTTTACGCAAAATTTGAAATAAATTGGATAAGCGAATTTTTAATAATATTTTTAACATTTCACTAGGCTACCATTTTGTTTCGCCAAATTGGATTTTTAACAAAATATTACCCAGTCTTCCCCATATGACCGTTAAATTTTTATCGAAATTTGAAGTCAATTGAGTAAGTAGTTTTAAAACTATGCCGCGAACTGCCAGACAGACAGAGAAGCAGACCAACGAAACTTTACCAGTTGATTTCAATATAATACTTTAATGTTTGTGCAAAATTTAAAATAATTTGGAAAAGTAGTTTTTTAATAATATTTCACTAGGCTGTCATTTTGTTTCGCCATATTGGATTTTTAACAAAATATTACCCGGTCTTCCACATATGATCGTTAATTTTTGATCGGGTAGTTTTAAGCTAGGACGCGAACTGAAAGACAGACAAACCGACAGATGGAACGACGGAATTGATAAAAAATATCATTTGGCATCTAGCGACGTTAAAACGTCTCCGATGAAGATATGTAAGACCTGAGAATGTGCTTCTTTTACGACTACAAACATTTTGTTTGGCCGTCACTTTGTTCGGCTAGCTTGAATTAGTACCACAATTTTACTAGTTGATCCCTATACCACACTTAGTCATAGCACACAATACATTAAGCAGTTTTTTCAGGTTGAATTTTTAAATATTTTATTAAGCTGCCATCTTGGATTCGTACCAAAATGATACCCGTTGATTCCAACATAATACTCGATGTTTGTGAAAATTTGAGATAAATTGGATAAATAGTTTTTTTATAATAATTTTTTTAACATTTCACTAGGCCGCCATTTTGTTTCGCCATATTGGATTTTTACCAAAATGTTACCAGGTCATCCCCGTATCACCCTTAATTTTTGACCAAAATTTGGAGTCAATCGGGTAAGCAATTTTTTATCTATACGCGCGAACAGACAGACTGACGGAATTGAGAAAACGTGTTTTTTGTATCTAGGGATCCTGAAACGTGAAGATCTGAAAAATTCTTGGAGGTTGAATTTTACACGATATTTCCCTTTTACGAGGGAAGTAAAAATACATTTTGTGGAAGTTCAATGAATACTCGCTATATTACTTAAGTTGTTAGCAGTCGAAGGAGTGTAATGTCTTCGTAAATGTGGTTTCGCCAAGAGGGATTAAAGTTACCGAATACGGGGGAGGCTCAGCTAGCTTTTGTGGCGGTTTAACTTTAGCAGCGCTCTATTGCTCTGGTTTTTTATCACTTCTTAAACGACAATACAATTTTTGCACTCAGTAGGAGATACAGCAACCACTCTCAACAAATAAAGTAATCTCTTATATTTTTACATAGTTTCTTACATCTTAACTAAGTTTAGCATATGAATATGTAAGGCAGGAAGTAAAAAGTGAAATTTTTGATTTTCACAATCTCTCGTCAGCTAAACGAAATTTTAGGGCGATTCTATTGTCAATACCTCTTAAAAATAATTGTCAAGAAGTATGTTCGCAGTTTTTCGAAACTCCACCTTTAAGGTGATGAAATGTAATTATACCGTTTTTATAATATCTGTTGAACTAAATGAGATTTTACACAACTTTTAATCAAAGACTTTCAAACATAATTAGCTAAAATTATTTTTAGACTTTTATCAAATTTCACTCTTAAGGGGGTGAAAATCCTAATAAACCTTTTTTTTAATATCTCTAAAGGATATTTTGAGGCTATTATTTCGCCGATGATTTTTAAAAATAACTATCAATTTCTGTATTTTTAATAATTTCATGTTTGAGGAGGTAAAAAAAATAAAATATATTTTGTTTTTTTGAAATATTTTTTGCACGAAATGACATTTTCACTCGATTTTGTTTTAAAAACTTTTTAAATAGTTACTGAAACCCCCAATAAAGAAAAGTTAAACCTGAAAATGTCGACAAAAGGAAAGCGAAACACAGTGGCGATATAAAATAGAGTTTTCAGCGTGGCCGTTTTTATATGACCTTTTCCAGAATTACCGAAGAAATTGGTAGATGTAATTAGGTACCAAAAGAGCAGAGGAACATCTGTATTATTAATTTAAGTTCTTATTTACTGTTATATACACATTTCTCATTACCACATTTTAATTTATACTTGCAACGAAGTGCATGGGTTCAGATAGTTCTACATATATCCCAATGTCTGAGGATATGCTATAAAATATCTCGTCAATTTGAGATTCTTTAAAATTTGTTATGATAGTCACTCTAATCCTATCAAGTATCAACTGATACCACCGGCTTGGGGAATAGTTAATAAGTACTCGCTGGAAATCATTTTCCGTCCTTAACACCTTGCAGACTAAATAATCTTATTTAAGCTTTTAACTTTAGAGTATATACTTAGCCTGAGTAAACTCCTTGAAATTTGTCAATACAAAAAATGTTAGAGTGTGTGTTTTGGATAAACCTAAATATATATGGAAAGTCTAGAACGCGAGCGGTTAAAATTTTAGCCAAAAGAAATCAGTATTTGATCAGTTCTCTGAACATAACGGCTGAAAGTATTATTTAAAGTTTTTTTTTCGCACTTGTATATTTATATGCTAGTTCTTGTGTTTAAACGTTAGATTAAATTAAATGTGTCTAAGATCCTGAAACAAACCACCAGAAAACACAAATATCAGTTAAAGTTGGATAAAATACGTTAATAGTATTTCTGACACTAGTGTGAAAAATGCTTATTTAAGGCATGCGTATGAAAGTTTGCGAAAAGTACTAAGCAAGTTTCCCAATTCTTATGAGTGCTTTAAATGCAGTTTTTACACAATTTTCCATTATTTTTTCTCCGAAGGGTGTGAAAAGTGGGCAAACCGCAGGTAAAAATTTTGTACACCAGACTTCCATTGACTTCAACCAGACTTTAGATGTTCATTAATTTTTGCTCTCTTCTAGGTATTTCAATGAAATTTTACTAATTTAACAAACCCTCAAAAAATTATAGCACTTTTTACTATATTTAGTATTTGCGGGTTACATCAGCAGTTTCTGGATTTTGTTGAGTTAATAATGTAATATTTAAACTACTTGGTTATTTACTTAGTGTATTAAATTATTGGTTAAGTTTGTATCATAAAAATAAAAATAAATTGTCAAACGTGTTAGGTTATCGGGTAGCGCATGTGTACAAAGAAAATATATTAACATTTTGGATACAAACACATAACAAAAACTTGAGATGTTTTAGTAACGGTAAAATGAGATTGGCCATTACAAACCTGATTTCTTCCTTGGCAAAAACAGCTAAACGCTACCCGTTTATGTATCAATCCAATATATTTGATATACGACAAAAATTAATATCCTTTCGTCGTATTCTCATAAAAGCACTTTAAGGTTAATAAGTAGGTAAAGGTAGTAAGTATGCTAATAAAAACATAATTATTTTTTATAAAACATTTACTAACGAACCTAAACAGAAGTAACAAAATATAAGCATTCATGTCAAGTAAATAGCTATAATCGAGGCTATAATATTTCCAAAACTACTTTTCTAACAAATTTTAAAAAATGCGTTTTAATTTTTTTAAAGCTTTATATCGATTTTTGATTTTTCTTCGGTTATGTCTAGGTATGTTTAAGGGATTGCATTGCAACATATTTCTTTGTCAAATGTCGCTCTTTTTGCGCCAATATAATGTGTTTTAAAGTTACTACCTTGTATATTATTTTTTTGACCTAAAGGAAATTTTAAGCTGATTTGAAGTATTTGGAGGTTGAGGGATTAGCGGTTCTCTTAAAAATAATAAAAAGCTGCCCTATAAGCGTAGTGCAAATCGCAATACCAAGTTATTTGGCAAATATATACTTGTATACATTTCTTGACTTAAAAAAATGCGCGAAACACTTTAAAAAATGTGTTTTGGCAAACACAGTACCTATACATCCATGTATGTCGTATTTTGCCGTATTTTAAAAATATTTCTTTTTCAAATATTATCAGATTATTATTGACCCTTTTAACCCTTCCGAACATTTTACTGCGACGTCATTCTATTCTATAACTTTTTGGTCTTTTAGATTGTTTTAATTTCTGCACCACTCGGAAGTTATTTAGCATAATGTCTGTACATGGATAGCTGATTTGATGGTTATAATGCATGTGGCAAATAGGAAAAATGCACAAGAATTTATAAACCGTGCAAAATATCGAATAAATCTAAGATACCAAAAACTCCTAGAACACACTGGAGAATATACAATTTGTTATTATAGTGATAAGTCGGTCTAATCCTATCAAGTGTCAACTGATACCACCGGCTTAGAAAATAGTTAATAAGTACTTGTTAGTAATCGTTTTTCGTCCTTAACACCTTGTAGACTAAATAAACCTATTTAAGCTTTTAACTTTCGTGTATATAGTTAGCCTGAGTAAACTCGTTGAAATTCGTCAATACAAAAAATGTTAGTGTGTGTATTTCGGATAAACATAAATATATTTGGAAACTCTAGAGTGCGAGCGGATAAAATTTCTATCCAAAAGAAATCAGTATTTGATCAGTTCTCTGAACATAACGGCTAAAATTATTATTTAAAATAGAGAGTATATTTTCTTTGCACATTCATCTGTATATTTATATACTAGTTCTTGTGTTTAAACGTTAGGTTAAATTAAATGTGTCTAAGATCCTGAAACAAACAACTAAAAAATACAAATACCAATTGGAAAAAATACGTTAACAGCTATTTTTGACACTAGCGTGAAAAATGCTTGTTTAAGACATGCATATGAAAGTTTGCGAAATGAGATAAGCGAGTTTCCCAATTCTTATGAGTGCGTTAAACGCAGTTTTTACACAATCTCACAATATTTTCTCTACGAGCGTATGAAAAGTGACAATTTTCACACCCATTTCGGTGTTTGTATTTGTATTGTCAAATTTTGTACACCAGACTTCCATATATGGTAAGATTTCTACTGACTCTTACCAAATATCCACTGACTTCCACTAGACTTCCACTGACTTTCATCAGACTTCGGGTGTTCATTGATTTTTGTATTTTGAAAAAAAAAAACAGCTTTTACTATTTTTAGTATTTGCGGGTTACATCAGCAGTTTCTGTATTTTGTGGAGTTAATAATGTAATTTTTCAACTACTCAGCTATTCCCTACATATAATAAATTATTGGTTCTAGAACAGAATGGGGAGTATACAGTTTGTTATTATAGGGATATCAGTTTAATCCTATCAAGTGTTAACTGATACCACCGGCAGAGAAAATAAATAATAAGTACTTGCTAGAAATCATTTTTCGTTCCTAACACCTTGCAGATTAAATAAATTCATTTAAGCTTTTAACTTTCGTGTATATAGTTAGCCTAAGTAAACTCCTTGAAATTTGTCAATACAAAAAATGTTAGGGTGTGTGTTTCAGGTAAACATAAATAAATAAAAACCGAAATAATAAAGACAATGCAAGTCCGCCGGAACGACTTTAGCGAACAAAAAAAAAGTTAGATTCTCCTGCTGGAATCTTGACTTACTATATTTTACCTTAGTAAAAATCCAAATTTTAGGACTTACTAGGAAATTCCAGTAGCAATAAAATGTTTTTTATTTGGTATTTTGACAAAATTTAAACACACGATGAAACGAATAACTAGCAGATTCTGAATATGTATAAATCTAACTTTGGCTAAAAACTGATTTACTAAGTTTTTCCTTCCCACGGAAGAACTGTAATTAAAACATCAATAATACAAATCTTATTCATAAAATTACAGACTTGTTGTCTAGTACACTTCATTTGGTGAAACACAGGGCTAAATGATGGTCAGTTATTTTAAAAACTTCAACAAACATCCAAAATTAAAACAGTACTAAAAGCATTATTTATTTTATTCAAATTATTAAGAATTTCATTTTCTACAAATCTTATCTATACAGGGTGTTAGGTGGTTGACTACAAATCTTTTAACACGTGATAGTATGGACCATTTTGATTGAAAAAATGCTTAAATAAAGTATGGTCAGTTCTCTACCATTTTTGAGAAAAATGACCTTAAAGTTTTTCGTTTTCGTTTATTAATTTTATTATGTAAAACAATTAATTATATGATAACAGGAGGTGTCCTAATGACAGAATATTTGTGGCGGTTTTACAAAGAGTTCGCGATACGGGAAGTGTAAACGCCCGTCAAACTAAACGGGGGCCCCAAAGCAGATGACAAACGAAAATGAAGAACATAGTTTAATCCTAGTGGAGGCAAATATCGCGACAAGTTGGATTTTTTAATTAAACCATTTATCGTACCCTTCGTGAAAACCTTCTGTACTGTGCAGCGAGTTTAGAGTCTAGAGACTTTAAAGGACTTACCCCGAAGAAGAGAAATTTGCCGGTGGTTTCTCCGAAAAAAACCAAGAACACGAAAATGTTACTTTAAACATACTGAAAACCGATGAATGTTGTTTTACGAGGGATGGAATTTTAAATTATCATAACATTCATACCTGGGCTCAATAAAATCCACACAGGATTCAACAGGGCCGATTTCAATACCGGTTTTCAATAAATATTTGGGCTGAAATACTCCGCAATCGGTTAATCCGACCATTTGAGCTACCAAGGTGTTTAATAGGAGAAGCATACCTCCAATTTTTAATTACTGACTTGCCCACTCTTTTAGAAGATATTCCTTTAACTCAGCGAGCCAGTGCCTGGTTTCTTTATGATAGAGCTCCTGCCCACATTCATAGGAATGTGTTACAACATCTGGATAATAAGTCTAATAATAGGTGGATAGATCGAAATGCCCCAGAACCTAGAAAATGGCCTCCGATGATTTTTATTTTTGAGCCACGTGAAAATATTAATGTATAATATGGCTGAAATTGAAAATGAAAATGACCTTAGAAACCGTATTATTGCTGCCCTCGGGACAAATTAGACAAAGACCTAACGTTCTTGAATCTGTTCATGAAAATGGGCTTAGCCGTATTCGTGCGTGTTTAAATAGTGGCGGTAGTCATTTTCAGCATTTACTTTAAGTTTTTAAAATACTTTTTTTAGCTACCTAGTGCTATAAATTAATATGTTTGGTAAGTTCTTTATTAATTTTTGGAAACTAATAAACTTAATTAAGGTTGCGCAGTTAAAAACTATACAAATAAATAATCTAAAAAGTTTTAATAACAGGTTTTTAGTATTTTTTTATACACGCCGATATTATGCTAACACAATTAATTTATATTTATTACAAAATTAGTTCATACATTCTAAAAAAAATAATCAAAATAAAATAATTGAATCGTTGTCAAACCTACAGGTTTTTTTATACTTCTTTGTTGATAAAACACAGGTGATTGTCATCATATTGATGTCCTGGCAAACAGCAATGTTGCCATGTTGTCTTGGAATTAGTTGGAAACTTCTCCAAAATTAAACATTAAAAAATTAAATATCTCGAAAATCCTTTCGAATTTACCGATAGTTTATAAGCATATTTTGTTTAAAATCATTCATACTATCCTATGTTAAAATATTTATACTCAAACCTCCAACACTCTGTATTTTTTTACTTGGATATCACTGAAGCCACAAAAAAGACATCTAAGGATTTGCCGTATATGGATATTATGAATGTCGTTATTTTGAGTATGCCCTTAGGGTTATTGATATTGATTTGACTTAATAGGTCTAAAAAGAATTATATCTCAAAAACCCGCCAAATTTGCAATACTACGTGTTATAGAATATTTTCCAAGATCAAATTTTGACACAAAGATATGTACAGGGTGGCCCAACGAAAAGGTCCCACCCTTATTTATGACTTTCCTGGTATATTTTGGGAAAAACGCTTGGACACGTCAATTTTGATTTTTAGGGGGACGTCTTTTCATGTATGATTGTATAATACAGGGTGTTCCAAAAATAAGATATCGCATTACACTTGACATTTTTAAATGGAAACCCCCAATTTTTTTTCTATTTTTGGATTCTCCAGGAAGTTTTTAGTAACTTTTGTATAATAGAGTTTATACCTATCTTCAACCATTTTGAAGTTTTTTTAATTTTTTTTATAAAATTCGCCTCATTTAATTTAGTACTGATAATACGGAAAAAAATAATAATCACCGATACCAGCAAGAAATTTAGCATCCGTCAATGTCATCGTAAATCATAGAACAACTTTATCTTTGATTTGAAATCGTTAAGTTGCCTAGTTCTATTATAATATTTTGCAATGATTTATTCAATTCAAGAAAGGGTCGAAATAACGAAACTGTATTATCAAAACGGAAGCATTGCAAGAGCTACCGCCCGGTTGTTTAATGCGTTACATCCAGACAAAAATATTAACCATAAGTATGTGGCTAAATTAATAAGAAAATTTGAAGCAACTGGATCTGTATCTAATATTCGCCGGAATCAGGAAAATCGTCCAAGTAGAAATGAAGCCAGAGAAATAGCAGTTTTGGGACACGTGGCTCTTGACAACACCCAAAGTACTCGTGGTCTGGCTACTTCTTCAGGATTTACACGCTCAACAGTGCAAAGAATTTTGAAATCCTATAAATTTCACCCGTACAAAACTAAACTTGTCCATGAGCTTAATGAAGACGATTATGATAGAAGGTTGGAGTTTTGCGAATTAATGACACAACGTTTGAACAATAACCCAAATTTGTTATTTAACATTTGTTTTTCGGATGAATGTACCTTCTATTTACATGGTGCTGTAAATAGACATAATTGTCGATATTGGAGCGACTCGAATCCACATTTGTTTCGAGAGGTACATTCGCAATACCCACAAAAAATTAATGTCTGGGCCGGCATTTTCGGAAATCATATTGTAGGACCTTTCTTTATTCCTGGAAACTTGACGGGGGAGTTGTACTTGGACATGTTGGAAAATACAATAGAGCCACGAATAACCGAAATAATAGAAAATGAGGTTAATTATAATGAAAATTTTCTTCATTTCCAACAAGATGGTGCACCACCGCACTATGTAGCTCCAGTACGACAGTTTTTGGACACCCATTTCCCAAATCAGTGGATCGGACGGCGCGGCCCCATTGAGTGGCCACCAAGGTCTCCGGACTTGAGTCCTTTAGATTACTTTCTTTGGGGACATATAAAAAGTAAGGTTTTTAGTACGAAGCCAGACTCCATCCAAGATCTTCGGGAGCGGATCACGGCGGAATGCAGACAAATAACTCCAGAAATGTGTGAAAATGTTAGGAATAGATTTGAGCAAAATATTTATTATTGCATGGAGGTAAACGGACACCACTTTCAACATTTATTACCACATTGACTTTTTGACACATTGTAGCTAAGTAACTAATTTTTGTTTAAATTTTAATGTGAATGTAAAACTGTAAATGGTTTAGTGTTCCTGATTCCGGCGAATATTAGATACAGATCTAGTTGCTTCAAATTTTCTTATTAATTTAGCCACATACTTATGGTTAATATTTTTGACTGAATGTAACGTATTAAACAACCGGGCAGTAGCCCTTGCAATGTTTCCGTTTTGATAATAAAGTTTCGTTATTTTGACCCTTTCTTGAATTTAATTTATCAATACTTGATATTATTCAATTATTCAAATAACTTCAAAATGGTTGAAGATAGGTATAAACTCTATTATACAAAAGTTACTAAAAACTTCCTGGAGAATCCAAAAATAGAAAAAAAATTGGGGGTTTCCATTTAAAAATGTCAAGTGTAATGCGATATCTTATTTTTGGAACACCCTGTATTATACAATCATACATGAAAAGACGTCCCCCTAAAAATCAAAATTGACGTGTCCAAGCGTTTTTCCCAAAATATACCAGGAAAGTCATAAATAAGGGTGGGACCTTTTCGTTGGGCCACCCTGTATGTTTTAATTCAATTAGATTATTTTCTTCTGTTGATCGTTGCCGGATCAAATGTCCTAGACCTATATTACCAAGCACTTTACTTAGGATAACTATTTACTCGGAAGTTAAAAACTTAAGTAAGTTTAATTAGTTCGCAAAACAAGGTGTTTTTCTAGCAAATACTTAATAATTGTATGTGTAATTGTAGAGTCAATTAGCACTTGATAGGGTAGGGTTGACTTATCAACATATTCAAAGGTTGTAAAAATCTCAGACAGGCGCTATGTTTTATAGGTTAGCCTATAAGTTGTTGTGACATGTCTTGGCGAAAAAAGGTTTCGGTAATTATTGTAAAGAGACATTTTTGTCTACAGCTGGGATAATTACCTCCATTTTCTCACTATTGAGAAACGGAAACTTTGTAAAGGATTTTTTTAGTCTACCAAGGCTATATCTGTAAACCAACTTTCTATTTTTTAACCGACATAAAAAAAAGGGAGTTATCAGTTGGACTCTATGTATTTTTTTATCTATCTACAACGATATTACTTATCGTTTGACCAATTTAGATGAAATTTTCAGAGAATATTCAGGATATTACCGGAGTTGTCCCATAACAAGCATATTTAAAAAACTGTGGAATTATTTCGGCGAGCGCCGGAGGCAGTATATATATAACAACGTTCATATGCAATGGACCCAGTAGCTACTTATTTATTTTATTAGGGACCTCCAAAATGTATATAACCAAAAACTTTGTGTAAGTAGAACTAAAAAAGATGAAATAAAGTTTTTTATAAAAAAAAATAAAACAAAAAAAGCATAAAAACGTAAAAAATATTTTATTCCAACTTGAAAATTTGACTTTATGAAGTCGGTGTCAAAGTAAAAAATGACCGTGTCTGTTTAATGGGGTATATATGTAGTCACCCAGTATATAAATGTCTGTTTGTGATCAAGCAATTAAGAATTAGTTTGACGCAAAGTCAAACTTTAAGTGGAATGAAATATTATTTTTTACTTTTTAGTGCTTTTTTTAAGTCGGTTCTATCTATTTTCAGTTAAGAACTTGTTAGCATACGACCCTTTTGAAAACGGAATCCAAAACTTATACCAAAAATAATGAAACCAAGAATGCGAATTTTTTTTATAATAATTTTTACTACACTAACATAGTCTTAGGTAAATAAAAAAAACTGTAAAACGAAAATGTATTCAAATTTACGCCCTTCTCTGACACTTTATGAGTAACTTTGGAGTATTCCCATAAAGAAAAATAGGGGGTGTGATGGACAGTCACCTAATGGGACCATTATTGGAAATAATATTATCGCCAAAACTATTTCCTCCTCATTTCTCTGGTACTGTGGGCTGCACAGCCACCTTAGTGGAACTACAGTGTTGTTGATGTTTATGTTTACTGAATATTTCGCAGTTAAATCTGGTTTCATCTGTCCAAAAAACTTTAGATTGGAGATTTGGTTTAAGTTAGTTAATAACTAAAATTCTATAATGTCTCGAGTTGGGTTGACGCCGCTCAGGAAATTGTTCTTCATACGCACGTGTTGCAGCTTCTGTATTCCTGTTAGCTTTAAAATAAAGTTTTAGCATATCCAATTTTTCTTCGTTGGAATGAATAATTAATTAACAGCCATTCTAAATACTTGAAATCAACGTAAACAATTTTTAAAAAGAGAAATAAATTAGGTACTTTAATGACAACTTAGTGTAATGGATTTATGAGAAGCTTTTTTCATAATGGTGACCACGCGTCCTACTCAAAGCCTATTATCAAAAAACAATAATTTCGGTTTTTAGAGCTTAAAAAAATAACAGACATCATTGAAAACCTCTTGAAGGCCTCTTTCCAATTATGCATAAATCCAATATAGCCACCCTATGAAAATAAAAAGATTATGTAAATATTTCGAAAACAAATAAAGCTTAAAAATTATTTTTGCCTGTATTAAATTCCTCTTATGAAAAGGTCCTAATAATGTATCAAAGATAAAACCCTAATAATAATAATAATAATAATTTATACTATGTATCATTACATAATACTAGTTGTTTGCGACCCACAAGTAGAAGTTAAAAATGCACCATTTTGGTTTTTGTTAATTATCTTAAAAACTACAAAATATAATTTAAATCTTAAGGCGGATTTGAATTTGTAAAGAATTTCTCTTAAACTGTGCTAAGATAACCAAACTCGCAGTTATAACTGTTTCCGAGATAGCAATGAAAAATATTAGGGCTATTTTTAATTTCTAACCACTTAGAATGATCCCTGCCATTTAAATCGATTGAATTTTGGGATAAGACGGGCCAGGCATTAGACTAGCTCCAAAATTTTATTTTAAAGCTTCCGAGAAAGAGCCTCTCATTTGCTTTCATTAGTGTCACTATCAGGAAATGTCATGTAACATCAAAATCTCACAGCTTGATTTAAATAAACCTATCCGAGAGATGAAGATGTCTCCCCAACAAATCGAGATTTCAATAGGCGGTGCTTTGAACCGACGACTGCTTCTAATTATATCGAATATTATTTGTGTATATAGTGTTTCTCTCTCTGTCTTAACATCTCAATCATAAGACTCATATAAGGCGAGGTCTGTCTGCCGGGTCGTTATGATGTAACCTACAGATTTTATCGGTAAATAATTGACATATACCCCCTGAGATCTTTTCATGAAAGGTAAACTGCTTTTATTGTTTTAATCATTTGATTACAAGTTAGTGACCTCTAGGAATAACATTTAAAATTAGGAGTCTTTTACTATAGATTACGTTTTATAGTTTCAAAAAATGAAGTAAGAAAGTGAGCTTTAAAAATCAGCTGTTTAACGAGAAGTCGAACCATTTTGACGTAACGAAACAAGTATGGCGTAACGTTCTATAAACTTTGTTGAATCTATATTGATACTTAAATGCTGATAAAATAAAGGTTTTGAGGACTTTTAAAATATAATAATCGCTTTTTGTTTTCTTTTTACAGTTACGGTTTTAGACAAAAGATAAAAATAAATGCATCAAGAAAATACTATGTAAATATATAAAATATATCGAAGATGTGAAATGTTATATAAAAATAATATAACATAAAAAAATAAATTAAATGGCGCCCAGGGAAGTCAAAAATTCATCATTCATCATTGGCACAAGAAAAAACTTATAAAAATACAAGGGCTTTCTCCAAGGCTGTTTTACAAAAAAGTTGGTTACTTACATTTCTGTCTGCTACCTTATGTAAAATGTATAAATATAAAATTAAGAATTAACTCCTCGTAGTCTTACAGGAAACAACTCGATTTGTAGAACTCTTGGTTTATATTTTAGAAATATTGCCTTACCTCTAGCATTGGCTTTATCCCCTCTAGTTATCTAGAGGGCTCCTTCGATGTCACCGGTCATCAACAAAAGGAATTTCCAGACATCTAGAAAGGCTCCTCGAGGAACGGATAGTCAAAAAAGTTCAGGACGTCGTTCTATTTATAAAAGATAATTACGAATTAGCGTACAGCAGGGAACTAATTTGAAAATCGACGTGTTTGATCAAACGTCGAACTAAACAAATACGAAACCAAAATTTAGGGCCGGACGATGTCCATATATAGGCCATAGACCTTTAACTGCACTGCACTTTTTTTACTAGATATATTCTTAGTACTTGGAAACATAAATCGGTCCTTTATGGCACTTTTATATCGCCGGACATTTGTTGCACTTCTAAGAGCCGAGAAAAGGGGACGATAGGATCACCTCCAGAAAATTCTAAGAAGTTTTTGACATTCTCCCTCCACAACCCTTAGCAGCTTCAAAAGGAACTTTTGTCCACCTAACGTCATAAAATAGAGTTATTATAGTGAGGCTCACTGTTGCCGCCACTAGTGAAACGAGGTTCAGAACCCGGCCATATTCAGTGTCCTCGAATAAAACTGGCAATTGCTCCTGAGTAGAGCCAAAATATAACTTGAAACGAAAACCCAGACATTCTCAAAGCTGGCTAGATGCTGAAAAATAAGAGACCATAGTGAACAGAAGAGACAGGCCAAATTCCAAATATCATTTGTAAACAAAGAAAATTCTTTTGTCTTGATTTACAGAAGCTAAACAAACTTTACAAAATGAAATACAATGAATTATGAATAAAACCTTTGATATATGTATGATGCAGTCTGCATAAAAGTCTTGATATTTTAAAGGTTATATTTAATTGCAATTTTATAACGTTCAATTTCGTTTCAGATTACTAATGGGCTTAAAATAATGAAAAACCAACAGCAAAATATCCGTTTAACATTCCATATAAAGCAAACGTAAAGGAAAGAAGCCTAAGGGGGAACTGCACGGAGTATTATGGATCATTTGCAAGCCTTCCGCCGATGCAATATTATGTTAAAACTATAAGAGATATGTATTAGCTTCAATGTGATTTCAATAGGGAAATATGTATAGTTGGGCGCTAAATACCTTTTATTTTTATGAAAAAATCTAATCTACACTTATAAAATAGAAGTAGATTTGTCCATTTTCGACCATTTTTCGACAACTTTTTGACGCATATGCCGTCGCATATAATTTTTTTCCACAAAATGGCTCTTTACCGCCTTGCACTGATCCTTTGTCTACGTAACTGCAAAATTTGAAATGGTAAATCGTACTCATGTCTTTGTATTTCTGCAGCGCGTGAACCCTTTTGAACGCATTTTTTAACGAAATGTAACTTAAATTGCCTATACATAACACATTTTTTTGAGGTTGGACGTGCAGGAAGCTTTTTTTAATACGTGGGTACCTTTTCATTTTACTTTGAACTTGACTAGACCTTGTAGCTAGTTTTTCACTTTTTGCGTGCAGTTCTCCCTTAAATAAATGATAAACGAAGAGCTATGTAAGCTGAAACTTTCTACAAGTTCAAATGTTCTCAAAGTGTTAAATTGATATTATACAAGAAAGAAGAGAGTAAATATGTTTATCAACATTCATGTGAGTGAAATGGACCCAAAGAAGAAACCAGAAAAACAAAATATTTTATTGCAAATGAAAACAACTGTTATTTTCATTTTATTAACTAAAACTAAGTTCAAAATATGTCACCTTCAATAGTATCACCCTATTAATATAAACTCTATTAACTTTCTTCTAGAAAGTGCATGATACGTAAACATAGAAAAATCCAGTTCGTAGTGTTATTCGAAAGGGTGGTAACAG
Organism: Kuschelorhynchus macadamiae; assembly: GCA_030620095.1. NCBI lineage: Eukaryota > Metazoa > Arthropoda > Insecta > Coleoptera > Curculionidae > Kuschelorhynchus > Kuschelorhynchus macadamiae. The sequence continues at coordinate 147,157 of JAUTXW010002578.1, forward strand.
TATTTGAAAATCAGTAACTATATAATTAGCTAAATTTTGTAATTGCCTCAGTGATACGATAAACTAAATAAGTATATGTAAATTTGCAAATGTTACACGAGGGGTTATTAGCTCTCTGTATTACCGAGCCACAACCTTATGTATGGACACAGAGATCAGTAATATTAAAAATGACCTTAAACAGAACTATTATACAGAAAAGTTGATAACCGATAATAAACTAAAACATCAAAACAGCTTTTAAGTAACGAAACACTTTAAGAAACCTATCAATTAAAACCAAACCCGATAATCCAAATGACAGACATAATTATATATATTTGAGCGCTATCGAGCGTGGTCAATCTTATATTGAACAAACGAAGGCTCCCCTTGATATAAATAAGAATTCAAGAACATCGAAAGCATACCGAGAAGGGTGAAACATAGAGACCGGGTAGCGGTATAAATATTCCCGGAACAACCAAGAAAAAAAAGGTTTTTAGCAACGACTGAACTGACCGAAACGTTGTAAATAATTTAAGTTAAAGACACTACAAATCCGACAAGTAAAATTTTATTCACAATTTCTGAAGATGCTTCGTACAATAGAAAACAAAACGTCGAACAGTAATTTCATTTTAAAACAGTTAAAACAACGAACCATGTTCTTACTTGACTAAAGTCGTGAACGCTTCCGCTTTATGTGAACTCTACCCTGCCGTAAAATTATGTGCTTCAAGCGCAATTAGTACTAACACTTCAAATAATAACATTGAATCTTATAAGACACCAGCTTGTGAATCATAAAGTGTTAAATACAAAATTTTAGCAGAATAAATGTATTTTTCTTTTAATTTATGTCCTATATCGCACCTGGCACTTTGCACCCATTAATTATACAATCACGAACGCTGTTTCAGAACGAAAAATAATTTTAGAGATAATTAAAATTAGAAGACAAGAGACAGCACCACCTACCAGGATTTCCCGTCATTGCATGTTGGGACGACGTCTTCATCGTCGTGTGGGCTTTAATTATTTCATGTGGAATAATTTTTGACGCCGCGTGACAGCGTGTCAGTCAATAACAGCCGACATTGACGATAATGAAGGAAAACTAGCTACAGGAACGGCATACCTAATGTCTCATTTATACCCGTAACAATGTCGATTTATGAGTTAATCGAGGAGCTGGGACAACATGTTGGCATTCTCTTTTGACATGTAGTGCTATAATAGTTATTCGTGTATTTAGTATATCTTTCGAAAGTAGCAATCTTACTTTGCCCTCAAAAAATAGACATGAAATTTCCTCATAAAAATGAAAGTTGTAATTGTGAAAAAATCACCTTCTGAGATTTTTTCAGGTCTTTACGTTTCAGGGTGCCAAAAAACATGTTTTCTCAATTCCGTCGGTTTGTCTGTCTGTCTGTCTGACGGTCTGTCGGTCTGTCTGTTCGCGGCATAGCTAAAAAACTACTTTCTCGATTGACTTCAAATTTTGGTCCAAAATTAAGGGTCATATGTGGATGACCTGGTAACATTTTGGTAACAATCCAATAAGGCAAAACCAAATGGTGGCCTAGTGAAATGTTAAAATAATTATTACTAAGAAAGTGCTTATCCAATGTATCTCAAATTTTGCAGCAAAATCGAGTATTATGTAGGAATCAACTGATAAAATTTTGGTACAAATCCAAGATGGCGGAACAAAATGGCGACTTAATAAATTATTTAAAAATTCTGCCTAAATAAACTGCTTAATGAACTGATTTCAAATTGTCTGCCATAAGTAATTGTAGTATAGAGATGAACTAGTAAGTATAGTACTAATTCAAGATGGTTGAACAAAATGGCGGCCAAATAAAACTTTTGTAATCCGAAAAAATCACCTTCTCAAAAACTAATTATCCACTGTATCTCAAATTTTGTACAAAAATCAAGTATTATGTAGGAACCAACTGATAAAATTTTGGTACGAATCCAAGAAGGAGGAAGAAAATGGCGGTTTAATAAATTATTTAAACATTCAGCTTGAAAAAACTTCTTAATGAACTGATTTCAAAATGTGTGCCGTAACTAACTGTAGTACAGAGATGAATTATTAAAACTATGGTATTAATTCAAGATGGAGGAACACAATGGCGGCCAAATAACATTTTTGTAATCTGAAAAATCACCCCAGTAAAATTTACGTATCTTCGCGTTAAGGGTCCCCAGATGTCAAAAAATATATTTTATTAATTCCGTCGGTCCATCTGTCTCTTTAACTGTCTATCTGTTAGTTCGCGCCATAGCCTAAAAACTGATCATCAGATTGGCTTTAAATTTGGGTAAAAAATTAAGGCTCATTTGGGGATGACCTGATAATATTTTGATAGAAATCCAATATGCCGGAACAAGATAGCAACTTTTACTTATCTGCGAGTTTCAGCGTCCCCAGATGCCAAAAAATATATTTTATTAATTCAGTCGGTCCACCTGTCGCTTTGACTATCTGTCTGTCAGTTCGCGGCATAGTCTAAAAACGGATTATCAGACTTACTTTGAATTTTAGTAAAAAATTAAGGCTCATTTGGGTATGACTTGGTAACATTTTGGTAAAAATCCAATATGCTGGAACAAGATGGCGGCCTAGTGAAACGTTAAACCATTATGATTAAAAAAACTAATTATCCAATTTACCTCAAATTTTGCAAAAAAATAAAGTGTTACGAAAGAATGAACTGGTAACGTTTTGATATGAATATAAGATAGTAAAACAAAATGGCGGCCTAAAAAAATATTTAAAAAACCAGTATGAAGAAAGTACTTATTAGATTAATTTAAAATTTTCTGCAAGCATTGTGATATAGAGAGTGTGATATAGAGATAAGTTGGTAAAGTTGTGTTACAAATTTAAGTGGCGGCAAAACAACATGTTAAAAAAAATATTTAAAAAGTCTTCTTATTCAATTGATTGTAAATTTTGGAGAAAAACTAAATATGATATAAAGATAAACTGATGCGTGTCAGTCTAAAAACTACTTCTTGAATTAATATTAAATTATGCCCAAAATTAAGTGTGGCATAGGTAGAAATGGGTGAAATATTGGTAGGGATCCAATATATGTGAACAAAATGGCATCCAATAAAAATGTTTGAAAATACAGTATATATGTGTTCCTAAATAACTATGTACTCAACTAAATTGGTTCATACTTCATTATTTCTAATAAAAGTAAATTTTGATAATGAGAGAAGTTCCGGGTAAAGGAAATTTACCGATTTTTTTTCTATAGCCTGAAATCTGCAGATCACTGTAATTTTTAACATATATTCGGGCATATTTAGGGCGTTATTCGACCGTAGAGCAACAACAAACGTATGCTGTACTCGTTTATTTTAGAAAACCGATTATTATAAATATACTGTTTTAACAGTACATATTTAATATTTTATTCATGTACCTTAACATTAAGACGCTTGTTGATGAATATTAAAACTAAAAGAACAATTTTTGCAATTAAGAAATCATGCTTCTTGGGTTTAGATTGTATCAAACTGGAATTACTTTCAGGAATTTCGCCAGCGATCGCACGGGCCATCTTCAGGCGCAGTTTAAGGAAAGAATATATGTAGACTCTGGTTCAAGTATATATACCCGATTTGTGCTCATCGACGTGTGACTCACTGTAATGATGGATTTCCACGCATGATGTAGCACGTAGCTCTCGTCTCTATTGACATTTTTAGGGTGTTGATAATTTTAATTGATTCTCTAATTTTTCGCTTATAATGAAACGGATGCAAGAACCTTGGCATCTTTTACATTGTTCATGTGTCCTGTTGTGTACTGGTTTCGAGCAACAGCGGATTGAACAATTTGTTTCTTACTTATACATCTTTCATGCTCCTTAAATCTGGTAGACACAGATCGTCCAGTTTTACCTAAATACACTTTACTGAAAAAAGGAATTTTATAAATTCCTTCTGATTGTATAGGAATTACATGTTTTGATGTCCTTAAACACTGCCTAATCTTTTTGTGAATTCTAAAGATTCTAAGAATGTTGTATCTCCGCAGAATCATTGCAAATTTATCTGTGGTACCCTGAATAAAGGGTAAAGCTGCACTACTTATTGGTTGAGTATCCAATTCTGGTTTAGGTCTTAGATTATTATAATACCTAATCGAAAGCCCAATATCTTCAGTGCAATATCCGTTTGATTTTAAAGCATCAATCAATTCTCTTGTTTCTTCCCGAATTGAATTGTATCAGATATTGACAGAGTTCTAAAGACTAATGAATTAATGACGGATTGTTTTTGAGATGGATGATGTTGAAAATTAAAATTTAAATACCTGCCGTATGTGTAGGCTTCCTGTAAACAGTATGTCCAAGGGTGCCGTTCTCTTTCTTTTGTGCTAACAAATCAAGGAAGTGAACGGCACCATCTGACTCAATTATGATAGTGAATTTTATATTAGAATGTTGTTGATTAAGATGATTTAAAAATATAGTTAAATTTTCCTTTCCATGAGGCCATATTACAAAAGTATCATCTAGATACCTAAACAAATATTTATGTAAAGGAGCAGAGCTTAAAGCAATTTTCTCGAAAGCCTCTATAAAGATGTTCGCTACCACAGAAGATAGCGGAGATCCTATGGCGGCACCCGAGGTTTAATAAAAAAAAGTGCATTGAAGAGAAGAGAAGAAAGAGAACGGCACCCTAGGTCATACTGTTTACAGGAAACCGACATATACGAGTAGATCACTATCGTTCTTCTCAAAAACAGTCCGTCATCAATTTGTTAAGTTTTTAGGTGTGTGTCAATATGTGATTCAATTCCGGAAGAAACAAAAAAAATAAATGAAGCTTTAAAATCAAACGGATATTGCACTGAAGCTATCAGGCGTTCGATTAGGTATTATAATAATCACCTACCTAAACCAGTATTAAATATTCAACCATTAAATAGTGCAGTTTTACCTTTTATTCAGGGTACCACAGAAAAAATTGCTAGAATTCTTCGGAGATCCAAGATTCTCACAATCTTTAGGGCACTGGTCGGATATAAATACCTGAACTCTGGTCATCGGAGCTCATTCAGTGTTTTAATCTAGTGCAGTGAAGATCCCTAAAGATGCTTCGTGTAATCGCAGGCGAAACATCGGAAAGTGATTCTAATTTGACACGGACCAAACCCAAGAACCATAATTTGTTAATTGATTCCTGCTGTGAAAGCTTCCGTAATCATTTTTGCAACTGTTTATTGCTATTCTCAATCCAGATGATGGATTAAGAATGATTAATGATTCAACAACTGATGTAGATGGACACCTCCATGACGTTGGATTAAATCTGCGTCTCCGTTACTAAAACGGGTAGCCGATGTTCGCTTAAAGCAATGGCTAGTATACAGTGTGTCTACTTAAGTTCTCTACATATGGGAAACTTTTTTATTAGTAGTTTTACGGAAAAAATTCACTCTTTATAAAAAGTTCTGCTTTCTGCCAAAATAATATTAAAATATTCAAACTTGAGATTGCATATACAGGGTGGTCAAAAATTCCAAAAAACTGAAATTGACTCAAGAGAAAAAAACCTTTAATTTTTATTTTATAGCAAAATGTAATACAAAATCTTGGAATAAAAAAACATATCTAGCACTAGATTTGTTGCTTCCTATCTGAAATCACTTCTTAAGGAATGTAAAACTTTGGCTTCTTACTGGCAACTCCAGTTTCTTACTTTTGTTCCTACCTACATACCAGCAAAATTTCCTTATTTATCGTTTGTTGATAATGGCATTGTCACTGCCATTGTCAACCATAATATTGTATTACTTTATTGAAACATCAGTTTGAATATTATAGTAAAAAGAAATCCCGCTGAAATTAAGCAAAGAAGATAAAATTGAAATAATTTTAATTGTCGGAAAAAATTATAAAACATTTCGAGAAGCTGCAGACATTTTTAACAACAGACACCCCGTTAAAATTATACATTTCACAACAGTGGGGAATATTCTAACTAAATTCAAGACTTTTGGAATTGTCGAAAATAACTTCACTAATTTTAATTCTAATAAACATTACATGTAAATAACTTAATTAACAATAAAAACTAACTGTTCCGTCACTGCACATTTGCCTCAACATATCCACCATCTCTTTCCATACAGGTAACCGTTCTTACAAAAAATTCTCTTAAAACGTTTCTAATCATGGCAGGCGTTATGGCCTGTATCTCTTCCCTAATTACCCTCTCCAATTGATCAACATTCTGAAATGGCCTCTTTAGATACACTTTCTATTTTAAGTAGCCCCAAAAGAAATAATCAAGAGGGTTCAAGTCCGGAGATCTAGCTGGCCAGAAAATATCAAAATACCTGTCGATTACCCGTCCATTAAAGATAAAATTTAAGTATTGTCTTACATCCCTTGCTCCGTGGCGTGTTGCGCCATCCTGCTAGTACCATATTTGGAACCTCTCACTTATGGGTAGTTCATGAATAAAATCGTACAAGTAAGTATTTAAAAAATTCAAGTAGCATTGACTATTTAAATTATGTCGAAAAAAAACTGGTCCAATTACTCTATCTTTGTAAATTCCGCACCACACATTTGTTTTGAATGAATACTGATCACGAGTTTGTATAATTAGGGTTAACGTCACTCCACCAATGACAGTTTTGCGAACTTACAGTCCCATTGGAAGTAAACCTTGCTTCATCGGTTTGTAAGGTCGAAAACTGTTTTCTTTCAATATTTTTGAAACTGTATCTTTACCTACCTTATTTAGCAATGTTGCTGACCTTTTGCGTAGGGACTTTTTAGGGTCTTCTATCTCAGAGAGCATTACTTGATTTGTAGTTTCGTCATTCGCATCCCTTGACCTCCGTTTCTTGTTAAAGTTATTTTCTACATTCCCAAAAATCTTGAATTTAGTTAGAATATTCCCCACTGTTGTGAAATGTATAATTTTATCGGGGTATCTGTTGTTAAAAATGTCTGCAGCTTCTCGAAATGTTTTATAATTTTCTCCGACCATTAAAATTATTTCAATTTTATCTTCTTTGCTTAATTTCAGCGGCATTTCTTTTTACTATAATATTCAAACTGATGTTTCAATAAAGTAATACAATATTGTGGTTGACAATGGCAGTGACAATGCCATTATCAACAATCGATAAATAAGGAAATTTTGCTGGTAAGTAGGTAGGAACAAAAGTAAGAAACTGGACTTGCCAGTAAGAAGCCAAAGTTTTACATTTCTTAAGAAGTGATTTCAGATAGGAAGCAACGAATCTTTACTTTTGTACTTTTCTCTTGAGTCAATTTCGATTTTTTGGAATTTTTGACCACCCTGTATATGCAATCTCAAGTTGAATATTTTAATATTATTTTGGCAGAAAGCAGAACTTTTAATAAAGAGTAACTTTTTTCCGTGAAACTACTAATAAAAAAGTTTCCCATATGGAGAGAACTTAAGTAGACACACTGTATAATTCGGGATTCGGTAATTTTAGTTATGTAACGATCTCCTTGGGTATGTTTGCAATAGATTTCATCATTTACATATTAACGAAAAAATTATCGTGAGGTCAGTTGTAGTATTTTTTATAGAATGAAAAATAATCTGATTAGTCACGGGTATTAGTCATTGTATAAATCCGATTTCTTTTCATCTTCGAATCTGGAATTTGCACAATAAGCATCGAAACTTTTACTTGAATATCATCCATAGTCATTTTAATGAGGCTGTTTCGTCGACAGCCTCCATTGTTTGTTTTCTTAAGTGAAAATTTTAGATTTTCTGGCTTTGCAGCCATCACTCTGCAGTTTTAGATATGCAAAAAGTTTCTTATACTCTTTTAATCGATATCATCACGTTTAGATATGGTCGATTTTAACATAGAATAGACAGATAAAAACGCAAGCAAGGAATGTTTGGAGAGCCTCCTTTTTACAGTCTTTTCATAGCACCAGGTTTTGAGTAGGTGTCATATAATAACCTTAAATTAACACATTTTTAAATACCCCGTATAACGTCGTTGGGTCAGTAAGCGAACGATCGTGATTTGTTTTCGGTTGCCAATTTAGTTTTGAAATTTTCTTTTCCATATACGCAACAATTTAGTTTCAAAATAACCTGATCATGAGTAGATTGGCGATTAAAATTGTAAAAAAAGTAAATTGGTTATTAAACTGTAAAAAGAGTGTAAAGGTATATACATTAACTAGATAAAAAAATAGTTTTTCTGTCTTTATCAGAACTTAAAAAATATAAATATACATCAACATATGGATTAATCTGCCTATGATGTTTAAAATATACAACATCAACAAAAATATTTTTTAAGCAAAAAAAAAACAATTGTAGTACACTTCAGAAATAGAAAGAGTTGTATATTATGTTATTTCTAGTATTTTTGTTATAACCCTAATATAGACAGTGATAGGAGTTTGACTACAAATATTTTCACATATGATGGTATGGATGATTTCGAATAAAAATTTTCATCGGTAAATCTAAATGGGTTTCGGGATATTTAAGTTGAACATTTTTATTCTTGAAGAAGGGTACAACATTGCTAGCCGCTTATAAGTGATCATCTAACCACATCAGCTAACTTTTGTTTACAATGAAAGTTAAAAAAACTGAAGGATTCAGACAGATCCAATTAATTTACTTTTATTTTTTTTTTGGGATGTATGAATTATCTATCTAATAAAAAGGATAGAAGCAGCAACAACCTGTCATTAAAACTAAACAATAATCATTTCTGAGATTATTTATTTGTATAGTTTTATCTGCACAGCCCTATTTTTTTACTTTCTAAAAATTATTAAAAAATATCAACTTACCAAGCACTTTAATTTATAGCACTGGTAGGTAAGCAACACACTAGAAAATGTATTCGAAAAACCTAAAGTAAATGCTGAAAGTGATTACCGCCACGAATCCAACTTGTCGCGAGGTTGCTCAAGTGCTCTCCTCACACCAGGATTTCCCTTCACTAAAGCAAAATTATTTCCCTCTTTTCGGGTTCTATTTGTCACTGAGGTCTTCGATTATTATGAAAAATGTTTACACTTTCCGTATCCCGTACAAATGGTAAAATGGACAAAAATGTTTTGTCATTCGGACGCCTTCTCTTAGGACATCTTTCCCGGAATGTTTGAGTCACCAAATGTGCGTTCTGTGTATAATCTACATACATAAGTAACATATTGGCATACATTTTTAAATTCCACACTACGTATTAAATCGGTATGGAATTATCTCACAGGACAAAAACCAAGCCGGAAGGAAGCACCAAAAAGCAAGACAATTACCGACACTTGTTTAAAATTTCCACTTAATTTATTTTACAAAAAATAAAACAACTGACTATAGTTTCGCCAACACTGTGGGTTCATCAGATGCTAGAGCTTAAAATTTGTATTTCTTATTTTAAGATTTAACATCTGATGAAGCCACAGTGTTGGCAAAACAATTGTCATGTGTTTTATTATTTGTAAAATAAATAAGGTAGTACTTTGGTAAAAATGGATTTCCATCAAGTAACGGTTAGTTCTGTTCAATAGAATTTGCCTGCTGTTTGATTCTACGGTCAGCGATGATACCGTTTTTTAGTAGGCGTTTTTATACTCTCATACGGTAAATTTAGAATGTTGAAACATTTAAGTAAGAAAAAACTGTAGGAATTTTGTTAAAAATGTTATAATTAATTGTTTTACATAATAAAATAATTAAAAATAGAAACGACGTGCTTAAATATTAATAAAACAGAATACAACTTTAAGCCCTTTTTCTCAAAATTGGTCAGGAATGAACCGAACGTTACATACTAATTTTTTAATCAAAATTGACCATAATATCGTGTGCCATAATATTTGTAGTCAAACCCTTAACACCCTGTATATCTAAATACTGTTTATGTCGTTTTGTTGCCTTTTGGGCCGACATATCCCATATGGTTTACATAAAGAACAAAAATTATTTAAAATTAAAGCATATTGATTAGCCATTGGCGTTTCCTTCGACAAGTAATAATAATTTGTATTTGTTTCAGTTATGTAAATAAATGAAAACTAATAAAAGAATTTTGCTATTTCAACACCTCGGATTTCAAAAGGACCATTTTTGCAACAGTATTGTTTCGTCCCATGCATTTTCTGTAGTCAGTTATACTGACGTCAATGAGATCCAGAAAAATAATTAGCAGTTTCCATGTTTATTTCTCTTTATTTTTTACACGTTCTACACATTTACATCACTTTGAGAATGGACTGGTTTTAAAGCTCCTCGAAAAATACTTTTAACGACATTCATTTTAAAAGTGATTGCACCAAATCTTTTACTTCATCCCAAACCAGTTAAATTATATTGTGATCACAATGGTACGATAAGAGTCGAAGTATAATATTTCGGTTTAGAGCCATTTTATCAACTACAAATTTTCTGCAGGGAGAATTTTTTAAAGTAATAAATTCTTAGAGTGTGTTCACGATACTTTCTTACGTATCTTAAAAATATCGTCTTCGCCAATAAATAATTTCGTTTTTTTTTCATATTGCGTCTTTTTTCCTTTACGCAGTGAACTCTTTAGTGTTTTTTTTTTATCTTGAGCAAAGTACTAAGTATTTAAGTACTAGGTACCGTAGTTGCTTTAAGTGAAGACAAGGGCACTTTATTGATGCGGGATTTAAAGACTTGCAGATTAGGAGGAGAGATGCGTTTCTGGTAATACATGCCACGATTGGGAATGTTTGCAGTTGGAGGGGGAAGGCATGCATGTGGGTCGATGCTCGTGTCACGTCTTGGCCATATACGAAATGTTTTCGTCTTTTTTATCTCAGCCAATATTTTATCCAAGTTAGATTTGTTGTATAATCCTCTTTATAGCATTTTTTGTTTTATCTATGACGTCCATTTCCATTTTTCCAAAACTTTTTCATGCTGACACTTGGTTCTCTTTTATGTCCATGTGATGTTTAATGCTGACTCTTCGTTCCATTTCATTTCTGAACACAATTCAACTAATTTTGCCAATTAGATGCTTGGGTTTTACTATTTAAGGGCAGACGTTAAAAACAACACTTTTTTTTATAGGCAGAGCAGACTGATGACTTTTATACAGAAACAAAAGTAGAAACCTTAGCTGATTAGACCAAACTTCCTTGCGAATATTTAACCCATTTAACATATGGGGACTACAATATTTAATTCTAATGTTTGAGCAATATCGACACTTTGACCAAATCGGTTTTTTTATTACTGCTTGGGATGGTTCCATTTCATACCAACAGATAAACTAAACACTAAGAGTTTTATAGAGACAACCCAGTTTATGGCTGACTAGGATGACATTATTCACACAACACATTTTTTTGTAAACTATATCTTTTCCAGAATAATCTTTTAAAAACTTTTTGAATGATTTCTTTATATAAATTATCATAGAGTTTAATACCATTTAATATTGTTTTTTTTTTCATAAATAAATACTTTTTTGGTATAAATAATAATGTTTCTCTGAAAGGAAAATTAGTAGGGAATAGTGGAAACTAGGTTGTTCTAAATTTATAACTCTTAATAATGGTGAAACATTACAAATGTGATTTGTCTTAACTATGTATAGGCACATAGTCATAAATGTATCACATTCAGTAGAAGTAAACGTGAAATTATAGTAGGAATATATATGTAGAGATACTATTATTAATTTAATGTATATTTATATACTTTTTACTTTGCGAAAAAGTCAAACATTCCTTTAAAACTACTTTGTTGTTGTTTAAAATAATTGTCTGTTATAACAACTATATAGGATCTGATCTGATTTCTGGGAGGATGGGGATGGAGGGCGGAATTACAAATGGGTTTAAAAGTTACTTTTAAATATCGTCGGCAAGTTTTATTGATTAAGTTATTTTGATAAAATATCTTTTTTATTTAAATTTATTGCATATTTTCAAAGTAAGTTTTGTTTTATACACATAATAAAGCAACAGTAATGTACCTTATTTCATTTTCGGTGAACTGGACAAATAAATATGTCTCAAACTAAAAATGTTTACTTATACTTACATTCAGTAATAAGGTTAAAAGTTATTTTAAAATATTTCTACAACATACAGTGCCTCATGAATTTTGTATTTGTAATGTATTAGCATGTAATTGTAAAACATATGGCTAATTGCTTTGCATAGACGCAGGAAAAGTAATTTGCAATTAAATCAAGGTAAACCCAGAATTTCTTTATTTATTACAATTATTTAGGATATCAAGATCAACTAAAAACCAAAATGGCGGTAAGAGATCAGTTTTCCCCCCTTAAAGTCTAAACAAATCACCGCTACAAACTCGGTATATTTCGGAGGTTGCACGGAGATAAAAAGGTGCCGAATAATTTAGAAGATATATTTTTTTAAATGTGACTTAAATCCAGCCTGATTATTTCGTGTGTCCATAACATTTCAAAAGCACATCATAGCTTTAATATAATATAAAAGTAAATTAAAATGTCAAAGTAAAATTAACTGTTATAAAGTTTATACTCATCGGTGCCCGAAGATGGGATAAGTTTTGGATATCTATCCAAGCACACGGGTAAAAACCGGATAAACATTTACTTAAATATATTTTTTCTGCTCCCAAACTAAATACGGAAATCGATTCGAGTAGGCCAGGTCTCAGAGACAAAAATAGAGTTAAGGATATTTATGGTTTAATGGGTTCCTTTAGGTATAAAAGCAGAGAATTCTAAAATTTGCAGTCGAATTTAGAGGGAAAGCCAGTTAAAATAAGCTACATAGGAATAACTTTTCACTTTTTAATAAACTCATGGACAAAATTATCGAATATTTTTTGTAATCATTATTTTTTCAAAATAAATTTTAAATAATCGCCGTAAACGTACATGAGCTAAATATTAGGATCTAGTAGGCTGATTACTCGCTTGTTTTAACATATTTTGACGTTTCTTTTGTGCATTTTATCAAAAACAAATAATAACATATTTTGTGAATTAAGCTTGAACTTAAGTTACTGTAGGTTAATTAACTAAGTAATAGCAAAAAGTGTTTCTGTTTGTTGCTAAAAAACATCAGTATGCCACCAGTTAGACACTGCACTGAAGTTGAAGCGGTGCAAATTGTAACTCTATATAACGAAGGATATAAACAGAAGGATATCGCACGACGTCTAAGGAGAGGTCAATCTACAGTATCGAATATTTTAAAAAGGTATGAAGAGACTGGAAATTACGTACGTAGACCTGGTCAAGGGCGCAAGAGATGTACAACAGCAATTGATGATCGATTTTTGATACTTAATTCTACACGAAATCGCACATTGACATCGTCGCATCTCAAAAATGAATTACTTAATGTAAGACAAGTTAATGTAAGTTCAAAAACAGTTAGACAAAGATTAAAAGAAGCAGGTTTGAAGCCAAGACGGCCCGCCAAAGTTCCACGTCTTCTCCAAAATCACAAAGTTCAACGATTAGAATTTGCTAGAAGGCATATTCAGTGGGATAACGAAATATGGAAGAATGTTCTCTTTACGAGAACTTGGATGAGACCAGAATACAATTATGGAAGCCCGATGGTCGAAACCACGTCTACAGAAGAGTTGGAGAACGGTTTGCTCCCTGCAATCTCGTAGAGACCGTTAGTTTTGGCGGTGGCGGTATAATGTTCTGGGGCGGTATTTCTTGGGAGGGACGCACCGAACTTGTGGAAGTGATTGGACGAATGACAAGTGACTTGTATATTGAAAACATTCTTCAAGAACATGTTTTGCCTTATGTCGGCCATATTGGATATGAAGAATTCATATTAATGCCCGATAATGCTCGACCGCATGCAGCTGATATAGTGACTAATTACCTTGATGCGGCCCACATTCAAAGATTAGATTGGCCACCATATAGCCCCGACTTAAATCCAACAGAACATGCATGGGACTATCTTAAACGCCGCATACGACGAAGAAATCCCGTTCCAAATACAATAGACCAGCTTCGGATTGCTGCACAAGAAGAGTGGAATGCAATTCCTCAAGAATATATCCAGAACCTCCTTAGCAGCATGCCGAGAAGAATGGAAGTAGTAATTAGATCTCGAGGCGGGAATACTCGTTACTAACTGTGCTTTAATTTTAATCAAAAAACTTGTAATTGCCTTCCAATTATTATTTAAATAAGATGTAAATATCCTTAATTTTTATAACGTTTAGCATTAATTTTTTTCACGATCTTCTTCTGGTAAAAACTTAACATTGTTCACTAAAAGATTTTAAAATAAACAGTTTCTTGCAAATGGTAGCATTTAAATAACTTGATTCATCAGTTTTTTTTTAAAGAATGAAAAATTAAAAATATTCGATAATTTTGTCCATGAGTGTATATAAGTATAATTGGGCTTTGCTTTGATATATTAATTAATAGTTAATTTTAGCATTCACATGCTATAGGATGTACATATTCTTCGCTTCAAGGTTGGTAGTAACCAGTAGTACTTTTTGTGTGAGGTAAAAATATATAATATCGCAAGAATTACAAAAATTGTTAACATTTTTATTTTCTTAATTATTTGATCAAGTTTCTATACGGTACAAAAAAACTCATTTAGTTCTATGGATAAAACATTTCTATTTTGTAAAGCAAGTATTGTGTCATTATGAAAAAGATATATTATCAGGTCTTCGTTTATTATCATATAGCAATATAATAAATATCTCTGTTGTTTAATCAATAATATAAGGATTGTTATCTGTATTTAAAAAAAGGGCTAATCCACTTTTGCATCTCCTCGTCATTGAGGAGCAATCCGACAATTTTTTTCCTTCCCATCCGGAAAAATGCTGAAACCACTGAAGCTATGCAGAAATCCGACAAATTGTCCAAGTTGCTGATGTTTAAAGACTTTAGTTGAATATAATGTTGATTCTGTGTTTCAAATGAACCACCCTTATTATGGAAAAAGAATGAATAAAGAATCACTCCGATTACTAATACGCACAGCCCTATTTCACGACTTAATATCTTCGTTCCAATTAATCGTATAGAGCTTAGTAATATGGCATTTTTTTGCCGTAAAGTCTACTTTCAATTTTGGTCTATACATTTTTCTCGCCCGAGGCACCGGTAGAGATTCCACGAGCAATATATGAAAAATATCGATTTTCTCATATTTCCATGAACCACCATATCTCCGAAATTAGTTATTAAATTTTTGCAACTAGCCATTTTTTTGTTATTAGATAATGAAAATAAGTAAGAGTAATAAGCGATTTTTCAGATCTTTAAGTTTCAGTTATTGTTTCAAATTATGTTTTTATACTAAAGGGGTTATTTCTGGCTTACGTTATTTTTTATCTAATTTGGCGTAAATAAGCGACCAAAAAAAAGGTCTATACTATATTTTAACTATAAGTAAAACTGGCTCTACTGGGGAGTGGTGGGGAGTTATCCGCCAATCCCGAAAAAAAAGTTCTTATATTATACTATTTCTATAATTTTAGCTTAAACAAACTGGGGATTTTGACCCTCCCTTTATAAACGCCACTGGTTCTTTTAAATCATCGTACCGTCTCGTGATAGGCTTTCCTCTAGATCTTCTGTCAGTTCAAGGCCTCCTTCTCACAATTCTTGCATTACACTCTGTTATTTGTGCTGTGTCCTGCAAATCCCACTTAAGTTTTGTTATTCTTTATTCTGTGTTTAATGTGTGTTTAAACTATTGTTTACTGTTTTCATTCAGTTCTAATCGCTTCTAATATAAATGTAATTCCCAATATGTTTTGATTCCATTTCTGTCTGTGTTTCTCTCAACTTTTGTGTTAATTAGTTACCGTCCATGCCTCTATGTTATAACTGATAGTCTGACTTCATATACTTTATTTATTCCTGAGGTATTTTCTTATTTGTTAATATATGTTTTAGTATGCCAAGTTCTGCTTATCCTAACTGAAGTTGCTTATCTATTTGGGTGTTTTTATTTCCTTTACTCAGTTTCATTCTCTGGCCCAAATATATCACATGCATTTTATATTTGTCATATTTATTTTTAAACCAATGGGCTTCAATGTTAGTGCCAATTCCATTAACATGTCTGCCTCCTTTTTTATGCCTCTGTTGCGTTGTTTAACATATTCGTTTAGATTGATTACTAATTGGACTTTGTTGGTTATATTCTTAGGTAGGTTTCTGTAACGATAGCCGATATTTGATCCTCTTGAAGATAAGTACTGCAACAGCTTCATTCATATATTGTGCTCTATGTCAAGCAGCCTCCTATTATTGCTTTTGCGATATCTTCGTACAATAGTTCCACCTCTTCATTTGAATGAGTTGCAGGTGGGGCGTATACCTCTAATATTTTGACTGATTGTCCTTTTTTCTTTCTTTTAGTGTGATATGTGTTGCCTGAGTCACCTCTAAAATTAAAAATCCCTGATAACATTCTCTGGTAGACCAGAAAACCCACCCCTCGTAGACTTTCATTTTCTTTGCCCATATAAAAACGTGTTTCCTGATTCTAACTGCAGTTGTATGCTGCCAACATGACATAGTCTTTATTGAATTTGGTCATTTCCTTGCCTCCCCCAGAACCAATCCATCAGGCAGATCGAAAAATCAGTGTGGATTTCCGAGTGTATCGCTCTACCTATTGGGGAATTTCGATTTCTGGAAGCTGAGATTTATGTGAGTTGATTTGAGAGGTTTGTTTTTTTTGATATGATAAAATATAAGAAAAAGTGAAATTAGGTTTGAGATATTGATTTCCCAATAAGGTAGACAGAAGCAGAAACAGATCCCCATTACATCTATTTCTTTTTGGAATTGTTAGGGTACTCTCTGACAATTGTAGTATTTAATCGCTACCTATAATATGTAAATATACATGAACCTAAAATTGCGCGCCTTCTGCACTTTATACAGTTACAAGTGGACGCACACGTGCGGTCTCTGCAAGGAAAGGGTAAAACCACCTCACGTTGTTGCTTGATTGATTTATTACTTTTGTATTGTGTGAAATACTGTTAGTTATATTTACAGAACAAAACATTTAGCGGTCTAATAGTAGTAGTAGTTGTAGTAGTTTCAGAAGTAATAGGCTTGAAAGACCCCTTTTCCAACAATCTTTTAAGTACTGTACCAGCACCGACTCTCATATGATGTACTAGAGCTACAGTTTATTGTGAGATCTGAACCTCAGATCATTTCCAACAGCCGGTTGCTAAAGGACGAAGTACATTGCAGGCTTTATGTAACCTTGACGGCGCTTCGTGGCACCATCTTGACTTTCATGTCTTCGGAGCGATACCTTAGACTAGAAAACATAGTGATTTTGTTTTTTTTGTCTATGAGCAGATCATGAAGGCCGAAAGATTAAGTACTAGATACCGTGGTTACTTTAAATAAAGAGAGGGAACATTTAGTAATGAGGAATTTAAAGACCTGCAGATCAGGAGAGGAAGCAAAGGCATTTGCTGGTAACCATTCTTAGTCTTTGCAGTTGGACGGTGAAGAGATGCATGCGGGTTAACTCTCGTGTCTTTCTGACAGAAATGACTAAGGATAGCGTAATGGACGACAATTTATTACACACAGAACCCGTGGTAGTATCCTTAAACAGAAACCGGTCGCTCACAATCAATTTCAGTCTGGGAGGAAGATTTAGGAAATTTTATATTGGAGTGTATTGTGCTATCGTAAGCGATCAAAAGTTGAGGATTGGCTACCATTTTAGCAAGAAAGAGCTTTGCCTTTTATACAAGTAATGAAGGCATATGTGTCTGCGAGAATTATGCGATTGTAATGATCTCGTGCCTCGTTTTTAGCTTGTAAATCTTCTCAAGTAGGGTTCTTAAGAAAATTACTACCGGTTCTCGCTGCCGCAGCGCTACCTCAGCCTGAAACGACTTGTTCTTGACTGAAAAACCTAAATGTTAAACCTCTAAATTTTTACTTCAAAAGTACATATTGTTAAGCCAAGATATGATTCTAATATGTGGGTTACCATCTTGGCATGTGGCATTTTCTAAGGGAAAAGGCTCAGGTGGATTTAAAGCAGGCATTTAACTGATTCTCACATAAGGTATTAACCGTCAACTATACCAAAACAAAATGCATGTTTTTCACTTTCTGCAAAAATAACTTGCCTTTTGTTACATCGATTAGTTTAAACTATAATAACAAAACTATTAGTATAGAAGCAACAACAGAAATCAAATATCTTGGAATCATAATTTATCCACATTTGCGATGGGACATCCATATACAAAATGTGAAAAAAAATTTAAGGGCACTAATATCAAGATTTAGATTTTTTGCAGATTGCGATAATATTTGCTTACTAAGAACATTATACTGCGCTTTTATAGAATCAAGACTTCGCTACGTATACTGGCTTGGGGAGGCGTTAGTAATATACACCTAAAGAACTTGTACACCTAAAGTTGTACAAAAGACTATAACCCAGGTTGTATTGTTCTGATTTGCTCTTTAGGGAAACCAAATACTTTAGATATGCGGCTCTTTTCTTTTTATATCAACAATAACAAATATACTCTGACGACCATAGACCACAACTACAATATAAGACAAAAACTCAAAGTGCAATTAAAGCTTTCACTGCCAAAAAGAACGGTAGAGCAAAAATCTGTTCTATACCTAACTCACAGGGTTTATAACTTTTTACCAAATCACTTAAAGTAACTAACCTCAAATTGCAACCGTGGGTTTTTGCTAAAACGGCAAATAAAAAAATAGTTTCTCTGTGGAGAGGAAAATCATAGGCGACATAGTTAGTGAGAAAACTTTTTTAGTAGGAAGTTCATTGTATAGATTACACTGCAAATTCCGTAATTTGATGGGTATAGGTAAGTTTTGTCTGTTTTGATATATCGCTGTTTCTACTAGAATTTTACTTGCTAAAAGAGCTGTCACAGCTTATTATTCTTGCTTTTATAGGGTAGTTTAATTATAATTCCATTTTTATTGTGCAAACCTTGTTGTTACCTTACTGATGAAAAGTCTGCACTCAGCTTTAAGCTCCTGCAGATACATTTTTTTGTGTTTATTTATACACTTATTGTATTTTATAGATTTCTAGTTAATTTATGTATTTTTATATTCGTTCTTGTAGTTGTACTAATGTTATTATGAAAATAATCTGTCTCTTCTATCTGAAATCTTGGCAACCAATTCCTCTAGCTGTCTATACAACATATACAATCTTAAAACAGTTTTTATTTACAGAAAATTTATAAATTCTTGCATAATTAACAGTGAACAAAAAATATTATTCTGTATCTAATGATAAGTTAGCAGATTTATTATTTAAAAAAAATGTATATGCAATGTAATGCTAATTAGTTTATATCACGTGTGGATTATCAAATTCTAGCAGAGCGATTTTGACTCTATGCTACTCACAAATAAGTACATCGAAGAATAAACCTTCTTGTCAGAGATAGAAACTAAATTTCTACAAAAGGCCGCTAAGAGTCTAGAAGACTGTAATAAAAATTAACAAGTAAATTAATCAACAAAGATATGCAACATTTAACACACGCTAACAAAAAAGAAGAAATGCACAGGCTGAAAAATAACAAAATTGTCATCTTTTCAAACATTTTCTTTTATTGTTTCTTTGAAAATACGAGTAAAGGATTTATTAGTCGCGGTGACCATACGAATTTTACAAGACTACTGAAAGTACAATATCCCCGAAAACTTGACAAAGAACTCAGGGACAAATTGAATACGATATGTCCAAAATCTGCTGAGAATAAAAATAACTTAAGTATTCGACAGAGTGGGTTTAACACAGCCCTTGTCAAGTTGTTCTTGGAAAGCCGAAGGGTATAAAGGAAATTTGGCGTAAGATTATGGGTAATGGAGTGCAGTAAAGGCTTTAAACAATATTGATCCTTTTAAAGCACTCAGGTTTACGAGCATAATGGAATGAAATTAGTAGTTTATAACAAGGTCGGTAACATAAATTATGGTATAGCGTAAGGTAACAGTTTAATACCAAATTAGAATCGATCACTGCAATGAAGATGTGTTAATATTTATAAATGAAATAAATATTGTTTAAATTAAATTTACTTCTTTATGTTACAAGTTATTATTAGTAATGAATAGGCATGAATTTTTTTTATATCGATAGTGGTAAATATATTAACAATAACTGTTTTCTTTCTTTAAAATCCTTTAGTCCAGATTAGTTATTATTCATTTTTGACTTCCCTCATAAAAGGGATGTATTGTAATCGTGAAAAACTCACCCTTCGGGATGTTTTCAGATTTTCACGTTTCAGGGTCTCTAGATGATGAAAAACATGTTTTCTCGATTCCGTCGGTCTGTCTGTCTGTCGGTCTGTCTCTTCGCGGTATAGCTGAAAGACTACCTACCCAATTGACTTCAATTTTTATTCAAAAATTACGAGTTATATGGGGATGACCTGGTAACATTTTGGTAAAAATCCAGTAGGGCAAAACAAAATGGCGGCCTAACGAAATGGTAAAAAAATTATTACTAAGTGCTTATCCAACTTATCTTAAATTTTGCACAAAAATCAAGTATTATGTAGGAATCAACTAGTAAAATTTTCGTACTAATCCAAAATGGCGGAACAAAATGGCGGCACAATAAAAGATTTAAAAATTCAGCCTGAAAAACTACTTAATGAACTGATTTTAAATTGTGCACCATAACTAATTGTAGTATAGAGGTGAACTAGTAAAGTGTGGTACTAATTCAAAATGGCGAAACAAAATAGCGGCCAAATAAAATTTTTATAACCTGAAAAAATCACTCTCAGGTTTTACATATCCTCGCGTTTTGACGTCCCTAGATCCCAAAAATATGTTTTATCAAATCCGTCTATCGGTTTGTCTATCTGTCTGTCAGTTCGCGGCATAGCTTAAAAACTACGTATCAGATTGACTTCAAATTTAAGTCAAAAATTAAGGCTCATGTGGGGATGGCCTGGTAATAACCAAAATCCAGTATGCCGGAACAAAATAGCGGCCTACTGAAACGTTAAAGAAATTATTACTAAGAAAACTAATAATCCAATTTATCCTAAATTTTGTAGAAAAATCAAGTATTATGTAGAAATCAACTGGTAAAATTTTAGTACGAATCCAATATGGCCGAACAAAATGACGGTTTAATGAAAAATTTAAACATTCAGCCTGAAAAAACTATTTAATGAACTGATTTCAAATTGTGTGCCATAATTAATAAGGGAAGTATAGAGATGAACTAGTAAAATTGTAGTATTAATTAAAGATGGCGGTCAAATAAAATTTTGGTAATCTGAAAAAATTACCCTCTCAGGTTATACATATCTTCGCGTTTTAGCGTCCCTAGATAAATTAATTCCGTAGGTCCGTCTGTCGGTTTGTCTGTCAGTTCGCAGCATGGCTTAAAAACTACTCCTCAAATTTACTTCAAATTATAGTCAAAAATTAATGCTCATATGCCTGAACAAGATGGCA
The DNA here is from genome assembly GCA_030620095.1 of Kuschelorhynchus macadamiae. NCBI lineage: Eukaryota > Metazoa > Arthropoda > Insecta > Coleoptera > Curculionidae > Kuschelorhynchus > Kuschelorhynchus macadamiae. Next base: position 168,662 of record JAUTXW010002578.1, read on the forward strand.
GCCTAATGAAACGTTAAAGAAATTATTACTTAAAAAACTAATTATCCATATTGCATAAAAATCAAGTATTATGTAGGAACAAACTGGTAAAATCTTGGTACGAATACAAGATGGCGGAACAAAATGGCGGCTTAATAAAATATTTAAAATTTCAGCCTGAAAAAACTACTTAATGAGCTGATATCAAATTGTGTGCCATAAATAATTGTAATATAGTGATGAACCAGTAAAGCTGTGGTACTAATTCAAGATGGTGGAACAAAATGACGGCTAAATAAAATTTTTGTAATCTGAAAAAATAACCCTAGCGGGTTTTACGTATCTTCGCGTTTTAGCATCCCTAGATTCCAAAAAAATATGGTTTATTAATTCCGTCGGACCACCTGTCGGTTTGTCTGTCTGTCTGTCAGTTCGCGCCATAGCTTATAAACTACTCATCAGATAGACTTTAAATGTTGGGCACAAATTAAGACTCATATCAGGATGATCTGGTAATATTTTGGTAAAAATCTAATATGCCGGAAAAAGATGGCGGCCTAGCGAAACGTTAATAAATTATTACTAAAAAAACTGTTTATCAAACTTTGCAAAAAAAATCAAGTGTACATAAGAATGAACTAGTAATATTTTGATATGAATATAAGATAGCAAAACAAAATGGCGGCCTAATAAAATATTTAAAAAAATCAGTCTGAAAAAAGTACTTGTACTGTCACGATTCAAGATCAAAAACATCTTCTTATTCAATTGAGTGTAAATTTTGGAGAAAAATTAAATATAATATAATGATAAACGGGTGTAAATCCAACATGACGTAACAAAATCACGATGTGTGTCAATGTAAAAACTATTTATTGAATTCATTTTAAATTATGCCCAAAATAAAGTGTTGCATACGTAGAAAGTGGCAAAATATTGGTGGGAATCCAATATATTGGAACAAAATGGCGTCCAATAGAAAAGTCTGAAAAGACAGTATATATGTGTTCCTAAATAACTATGTACTCAACTAAATTGGTTTACACTTCACTATTCCTTATAAAAGAAAATATTCATAATACAAAAATATAGTATAACTCCAGGAAATGTAATTTATTCGACTTGTTAAACATTTATTAGGCCGCCACTAAAATTTTCCTAGTTATTCCGTGTTTTACACTTTTTTGCAAAACTGGATAAGCAGTCCTTTAATATTGATATTTTAACATTTCATCAGTAAACAGTGGCGTACAAAGCGACAGCAAATATTATATTATTAATTTAAGTAAATCAATCTTTTCTATCGGAAGTTTTAAACGGTTTAGTGGTTCTAGTGACATTTATTTTATTTATAAAGCTTTACTGTTCTGGCTTGCATTTTTCATATATATTGGAGCCCGGAAATTAGCATAAGTTATGTAAAGCAATGAGTGAATGTGAAAGTGAATGAATTGAATTTTGTTTTTGCAAAAACGCCATTAAGCATAAGATCCATTGTTTAAAGGTGGCTTTTCCTTTAATTGCACTGGCCGACAAAAAAAATTTTTTTTTGTTGTAACACAAATCAGAATAGCATAATCTAATAGAATTGACCTATCCAAATACGAAAATGACAAATAGAAAGTTGTAGCACGTAGGGTTTTCTTGTTAGAGTTGTAGAACCATATCGAATGTTACGATACTTAATATCTATAGAAAAAATGATTTCAGAAAATTCTTAACCCTGTTTATGGACTATGTTTCAGTTTCCGCCTACTAAACATACCATACATCTAAGAGAAAAGTAAACGAGAAAAATATTAACTTAAAACACTAATTAAACTTTATTTTTGTATTTATCGTCCTTGGTGCCGAATTTCCATCGTTCTGATATCTTGGTGAAACCTTTCACCCTGCTCGTCACTGGAAGCTCCCAAATTTTTAGGAAAAAATGACAGATGGGAATGGAGGAAGTGAATTTTTAATGACATTCTGGCACCAAGCGCTTTATAGGCATCTAAGAGGTCATTAACTACTTGTTCATAATTTTTATCCATATTGTTGCCTAAAAATCCTCTTACTACATTAACAAATGAATTCCATGCTCTGAGTTCCTGCCTGGTAGGCTTTTCCGTAAAATTGACATCGTCAATCAATTTTCTGATTTGTGGCCCAATAAAAATGCCTTCTTTTCATTTGGCATCACTTAACTGGGGAAAGACTTGTCTTAGGTATTTACATCCATCACCATCTTTATTCAAAGCCTTCACAAAGTTTTTCATCAGCCCAAGTTTAATGTGAAGAGAAGGCAAAAGGACATTTTTAGGATCAACAAGGGTTATATATTTAACATTTTGAGATCCCGGTTGAAATTCGCTTCTTTCTGGCCAAATTTTTGTTACATAATGCTGATTTATTGCACGACTGTTCCACAAACAAAGAAAACAGCAATATTTTGTAGATCCCCCAGAAGTCCCACTAAAATCGCTATAACTTTTAAGTCCCCACATATCTGCAGTTTATACCTATTGTAGTTTATTTCATCCAAAATCGTGCGCATATTTTCATAATTTTCTTTTATTGCAACTGAATGGGAACTGGTATAGAGGGTTTTATATTTCCGTTATGCAATAACACAGCTTTTAAGCTATATTTAGATGAGTCTATAAATAAGCGCCACTCACGGGGAGAATGTTCAATATCAAGTTCCTGCATTAAACTGTCAGTACACGCGCGCAACGAATATTCCATACTGTAGAATTCAGAAAACATAGCATTTCTTTTTCTGAAATTGGTGATTTTTGTTTCTTTGGCCAATAGGTTCCATTTTTTTAAGACGGGAACCCAGAAGTTCTGACTGTTGCTTGGATAACTCCAAATCACGTACTAAATCATTTAATTCACTTTGAACAATCAAATGTGGCTCGCCGGAACTGGCACCTGCGGTAAAAGTGGGATCGGTGCACTGTCCTTATGAGCTGCCTGATGATGCGTTATCTCCATTGTCTCCCAAATCAATAGCTTGACAATTTAAAGGCGCAATCGGCACTGGCAAATTTGCATTAAGAGGAACAGGTCGTATGGCAGATTGCAAAACTGCCGATACTGGTCCCCCGCACAACTGGAACAGATTCATGAAAAACCACATTATTCAGGAAAGGTTACTGCTTGGTGCAGTGTAGTTGCTCTTTGAAGTCCTCGCTCCTTCTTCTTTGACGATACTAGATGAACTTTATTTACAAATTCAAATCGGTATCGCCGCTTGAGAACTTTTTACTTGGAGAAATTTAGATTAAGAATGCATAGGAATTCAGCCCTCTGGTTCCAAAAGAATGGGAGGACGCCACATATAACCGCTGTTGTTTTAAACATTGTAAGAGCAATGTTCTCTGGACGTGTCACTTTTCGAGGCGGTACCATAGCACAGTGGTCCCCTGTCCATACTAAACGTGGTCATAAATATAGAAGTTTTATATAAAAAGCTATTTTTATTACAACAGATTAAATATGTTATAAAACTATACTAAAAACAAAAAGCAGACATTTTTGAGTTATAATATTTAAATACACCTAGTAATAATAATACAGAGTTGCAGTTTTAATTTTTTTAAAAACTAATATGGATATAGATCATTCCAATGCCACCTATCTTAATTTACAGGATTAAAAGCATAATTATTAAAATGTTTAACACTATATTTGTTTTAAAGCCAAAATATATTTTTGATACTGGTACATTTTACAGGGCGTTCGAATAAATTGATACCATTAATCATATATACTGTAGACTATACTAGATATTTAATTTCGTTGTTTTAGTTTGATTATATCTTTTATTATACCTATTTCGATGGCTTGTTTTTTCTGAAAGATCCGAGGTAGCATACTTAGGTTATAACAAAAAATATAAGGAAATATTGAAAATACAATCATGTATTGTTTTTTTTAAATTATGTAACAATTTAACTAACGTAATTTAATTCAACAAATTTAACACGTTAAAAAACAACTGGAATTAAAATTTGTTAGACCTCTAATAGTTCTAAAACTTCTCTGGATAGTGCACTTTTCTTTTTAGATGGTAATTTACGCAAACTTGTTATTAAAGGATCAGAACTCAGAAGAAGTTTGTTTAGAAGGTCAATGTTAGTTGCTACTCCTGAAATTTTTCTTGTGTGATTTAACCTAAATGATTTAACATCTTTATTTTTTTCTTCTGCAGCTTCTTCTGAGAGTTCTCCAGTGGATAACAAAGCATGATCAATTACGTCGGATCCAAGGACTTTATGGACAGAGGCTGGAAGGTAGTACCAAGGATATTCTCTTACAAGTAGCCTTGCAGTTTCCAGTGCATACACTTTAAATTTTTGTGAATTTATTTTAAAGCCAGATGACAAGGTTCGCAAAATGACAGAACATCTGTCTATGTTGCCATCATTTGACGATCCGCTTCCACCCCTTTGAGGTCTGTCGACAATTAAACCTAGGTCTTTCCTAAATTGATCCTGAATGCGTTTTTTTCTCCGACAATATAAGTTTTTCATCATTCGATCTTATTTGCCATTTTTTGATATCCAAACGATAAGAAAGATAAATAAAATATTCAGAGAAACGAATCCATGAATGTAGAGGTGACAATCCAAATTCGTAGGTATTTCCATGAACTGGTTTCTGAAGACATGTATCTACATCATTCATTTCTTTTGGAGACGCGCCACATATATAACACCTAGAGCTAGACGAGTCACTTAAAGCACTACAAATTTTTCCGTCGACTATTGTTAATTGTAGGGAGTATTGAACACTATAAGTTCTATTATTAATATTAACGTCAGTTGGTTTGAAATAATTAATTTTTTGTTTAAAATACTGCTTTTCTTGTAAAGAAAGTTCCTTTGTTTCTTTCGAAACTCAAAACGAATGGGACGACAATAACGAGTTGATGAGGGTCGTGGATTTTTTCATAGTAGATGTTCTGTTTCTTGTGTATCGTAACATTTTGTAACCAGCCTAAGTGCTTGATTCACTAAAACCCTTCTTGAACTCACTATGCCCTGTGCTGCCGTCAAAACTCCACTTCCCTAGCATCATTATTTTATTATTTTCTTTTAAATCAGGTAAAGTTGCCAATACTTCTCAATTTCTGAAGTTCTATCTCCGCAAATGACTCAGTGACGGTTATATTTTCGTTTTCGGGGTAATACTCCTTTTTAGCTTTTAAAATCTTTTGATATAACGGAAAGATATCTGAAGACATTTTGGAATTAAGGAAGTTCTTTATTAGTAAATATTAATGTTTCGATAGTTTTGCTTCAACAAAAAGAGATAAAACTTCATTTGGACTAATTTTACTTACTAACTCTGGATTTAGAGAGCAAGTGCTGTCGCAATCGCGTAAAGTAGAAGCTAAACTGTTGTCGATTTTTGACAGTTCTGTTAATCTCCTGCGTTTTGTTTTTTTGCTATATTCAACAAACAACTTTCTAGGCCTTCCACGTAGCTTAACCGCTTCATCTTCAGATGGTTCGAACTCTGCTATATTAAGTAAATCAAAAACTAATTCTTCTCTAACGTTAAGCCCTTCTATATGCCTTTTTAAAAATACTTTTTTATTTCTAGTAACCTTCTTAAAATTGTCAGCAATCTTTTTACATAAATAATTGCATTTATATCTCAAATTTTCAATATTAATATTTTCATTATTTGGCAACATTTGTACCAAATTTTTAAGACTTTTCGTTCTTTTTCGACATTATTTCCGCTTTTACCTACCCAGATTTCAAAAACGACCATTCTTGAAAAAGAACACAAAAAGGAAGCTCCTGAAAAGAGAAATTTTTTTTCGTGAGAAAAGTCAGTTTTTGCCAGATATGCAGATCAAACAAAAAATAAAATGTACAGTGTGTTTGACTGAATTTTGACCACCCCCTTAACTTTCTTATTTTTAAGCATACAAAAATGATTCTATTAGCAAATTGTAGAGGATGAAATGTAGTTTTTGGGATATATAAAATTAAAAATATATAGGATATCTCAGAAAAACACGGTACGCTAAAGCTGCATTTTGCTATGTATTATGCAACTATTGTAATTCCTGTATATTTATAAATATTTTAAAAGAGCATTAAAAAACTTTTTAAAAATACAATGTATTATATGTTTCGCTTTGTTGTTTTATTATTGTATGAGTATTGAGTTTTAAAAAATTACATAACCAGGTCAGCTATAAACTACAGTCCATCCCCTACAACTTGGTAAAAGAATAATTTTTCTATTCTTAAAAATAAGAAAGTTAAGGGGGAGGTCAAAATTAAGTCAAACAACCTGTAGAAAGCGATTCAGATAATAGGAAAGAAATCAAAGAGTTTTTTACAAAGCCCACCCTGAATATTTTTAATAAAATTATGTGCAAATATTAATCGATTTAAATACATATAGAACAAAGAGTTTGCAGTTAATTTATTACTTTTTTTTAATCTTGCCATGCTTCCTGCATTGTATAGACGTTGGCAAATCTTCGCAGAATATTATTAAAATATTTTAAGCACTTATCAATAAGCTACTCAATTATAAAAAAATAATTAAGGGGAAAGACGGGGAACATTGTTAAATATTTATGTAAAAAATATATCTAACAGTTCTTGACCTTTTTTAAGATCACACATAAAAAAGCTTGTAATTCCTAAGTGTAAAACACTACATTAGTTTTTACATTTAAAGATATAAAGACTTACCTTGCTGAAGAACTTCCATTACTAAAATAAGTTTTAGTAACAAAACTAACACAAAAATTCAGTAACCGAAATACTCGTACTGAAAAACTTTGAGAACTCACGTTTTAAACTCACAGAAAGTGCCTACTTCCGACATAAAAAAAGGAACAAATTTCAATTATTTTTATTATGTATGTCATATAAGGTAAAATGTCAATTGTTGGTTTATTAAATAGCATAGTTGCCTAGGAGATATTGAAGCATTGCCTACTGAGATTTATAACCTATATTGGGGACCACTGTGCATTGGCTCCCAACGTCACCTGACCTCACTAGTCCAAATTTCTTTTATAAGTTTTAAAATCGAAAGTATTTGCTAATCGTCCTGAGACTTTCGAATAATTGAAAATAATCAATGGGCAAATATTAAAATCAGGGATGCGAACTTTTTAAGATCTTTTATAACATAATATAATATTCTTAGTAATTGCCTTATTTTTCTAATAAATTAGTATATCTTTCGTAATTTTATTTTAATTAGGAATATTTTCAAAATAAATTGAAAAACAAAATATTATTATACTTAGTTTCATAGAACTCCACTTGCGTAAAAGAGAGTTTTTTATTTCTTTTTTTCGGTAGATTATAAGACTTGAACAGATAAATAAATCTACCCATAGCGCTGTCTCCTGTAAATATTTGCTTATATAACATGTTTGGAACGCATGCTTGTCGTAGCTATATTTTAACAACACATATTTAACTACATGAATATGATTTAATATTGTTCTAATTTTTCTCGTAAACAACATCTTTATTAACAAATTGTGGCTCGTGAGAAGTCCATTTTACCAGGTTATAATTAACCGATGAACCTAACGGATAAGTTCAAAATATAAACACTTCGTCTATTCACATAAAACAGTTGAGCGTGATAAATGAAGAGGTGCATGAGAACATCAATCTGGTGAAAAATATAAAGATTATATTTATCCTTTATACGCCTTGTCGCATTGTTTTTCAACTGAAAACGATTTTTCACTTATGACATCGACACGAAAACCCAATTTAACTAATTAATTTTTGGTGCAATTTAGAAATACCATCGCCCCGGATAGGCCCTAATTTATTTTACATGCTGGCGTTCGCAATAGAAATACTTCAGACAAAACGGGCAAATGTTAATGTTATAAAACAAAATTTAAGTGTCTTCAGGATACCATTTACTTGAAATACCTGAAAAACTAGTTTTTCATTTGTTCCGCTTGGAATATTGTTTTTTGTAGTAATCATTTAAAACAGTAATGTTAGATCTAGGGACAATTTGCAACATATATTGCTCCTAGAGAAATGCTATCTTTTTCGACTTTCACCCCCGCATTCACTAAAAAGGCTTAAGAGTTAGATCAGGGGTGCGATTTTGCACTTATCATTTCGTTAGTTAACGAAAATTTTCTCCGTTCGGAGAGCTGTTCGGCATAACAATCGGATTTTCCGATCCTTGTTAGTTAAACACCAACCTACTACTAAAGCCGCCATTTCCCGAATCTGTCAGTTCTTGGGTTTTTGATAATATCTAAATTTACTGCCTTGGAGTTTCATTTCGTAAGATAAAAAATAGTGTTGATTACTTGAAAGCTAAGCCATGATATATTAGCATATGCATCATACCGTAAATAATCAACAGATGCAAAAATATTCAAGAAAAATCATGAAAACATGGAACCTCCAAATAGGCAGCGAAGATACGAAACTCGTAAATCCTTCAAATTAAACAAAGTAAGCTAATCTGTTTAAAAAATATTATCTATGTCATATTATTACGAAACCTGTATATTTTAGTTATTAATGAATCATTATTTTTAATTCAGTGCATTCTTTCCTAATTTGATCATTTTGTTAGAAGTACGGGAAAACATAAAACGCTATCCTCAAAATGTACTTCTTTTGAAGAAATATTTAACAAAGTTGTGAATATTCTGTTTAAATATTAATTAAATTATTTACTATATGGTGCAAAATTCTATATTAGGTATTTTATTTTTAAAAGAAAAGGGGACCTATGATAATATCTATTACATCTATTCTAATACAGCACCACGGCTGTTATGCAACCACATAAACATCATCTATCCGCCTTTGAAACGTGGCGCGCCTTCCACAGAAAAATAATATAATAATATAGGTGAAATGCGTTCCTCGGGAGAACAAAGCGTTTTAAACTTAGAGTAAGAATAAAAATCTTACTCTAGGTTGTAATTGCCCGTTGTTGCTGGGGAATGGCCCTCCCTATTTTAAGAATAGGCAGTATTTTATTTAATTTTGGTCTCTCGTAACCTAACCTAACTTTTTTAGTTCACAAATACACACTAAACAACGAAGTCGAACTGCTGATGGATCACTTGCGGAAACATAACAACTAGGAACCAATTTAAGAATAATATTTTCTATTGATGGAAAGACTAAAGAAGCAATAAGGGCAGTTGAATCTAGATTATCATAATACTGTTACAGGTAGGCATGAATTTGTATATTTTTAAGCAAATAGAATGTACTTGCTAAAATTATATTTTATTGTCTATGTCGAGGTCTATGTATAACTTGTAAACAAAAGTATTCTTTAACAGGTATTATCAAAGAAAATTTATAGTGTAAGCTGTTATTTTCTTTGGTATTATATATTTTCACTGTTGATGGCGAAATGAAATAATCTTTGTTTTTCTTTAACCTTTAACTACTCGCGCTGGTGTAAAAAATACACCAAATTTGTTCCGAACGCTGCCGAGTTCTTACGATTTCTTTTTCAAGGTCGCCGAGCTCGTATACGCGGAGTGTCGATTTAATAGCGTAATAGAGTAGTCAGATATTTTGCAAGAATTTGAGTGGTGTACAAAATATGCCAACGCGAGTAACTATGTAAATATTTTGAAAAGTTGTATTTTTTTGGTTTTCTGCAATAAAAAAATACTTTCTTATTTAAAAATATGTATTCAATTGTTATATACTTACTTATAATAATTATTTTCAGGCATCGAGTAGCAGTTAAAAATCCCAAAAAATTAACTGAAGATGAGTTGGAAGCTATGGCTCAGGTTATTTTTGATAGCGATTCTGAAGAAGAGGTCGGTGGTGAACCAGATTTGTCAGAAGACGAGCTTATAGAAGAATCTGATCACCATACTAATTCGGAGCAGGAAATGAGTGACTTAGATATTCCAGAAGACGAACTCATGGATGAAAATATGGAAAATTCAGATTTCGGAGAAGTAGTTGACTTAGACAATCAGTATGTTGGAAAGGATAAAAAAAGTGTATGGTCGAAAAATGAAATTGTGAGTAAATTTAGTAAAACCAGTAAGAAAAATTTATTGAAAATATTCCCGGGACCAAGGCAGTGCGCACGTGATATAACTGATGAGATGAGCGCTTTTATGAAAATATTTGATGAAGTCATGGTTGAGCAGATTGTTCAATGTACAAATTTAGAAATTTTACGAGTACGACCAAACTATGATCGACAGCGAGACGCAAAGGACATTACGAAAACCGAGATGCTTGCTTTTTTTGGATTATTATTTCTTTCTGGTTCTAAGAAGCAAAATCACACTCATTTTTTGGAATTGTGGACAAAGGATGGGACAAGATCTGAAATATTTCGAGCTTGTATGAACTACCAAAGATTTCTATTTTTGCTTAGCGTTATCAGGTTTGATGACAAAACAACCAGAGACAAAAGAAAAAAAACGGACAAGTTGGCTGCAGTACGATGCATATTGGACAGCTTTGTAGTTAATTGCAAAAAAAATTACAGTGTTGGTGAATTTGTGACAATTGATGAGATGCTAATATCATTCAGAGGACGGTGCGATTTTGTACAATATATTCCCAACAAACCTGCTAAATATGGCTTGAAAGTGTTCGTCCTTTGTGACGCTAAAACATTTTATGTTAGCAATTTAGAGCTGTACTGTGGAAAACAACCAGACGGACAATACAACGTACCGAATACTCCAACTGCAATAGTTCACCGTTTACTTGAAGAACTGAAAGGAAGTAATAGAAATTTAACGTGTGATAATTGGTATTCAAGCTACCCTTTGGCACATGAATTATTACAAAATAAGATCACAATGATTGGAACCTTGAAAAAAAATAAACGAGAGTTGCCACAAGAATTTTTGCCCACCAAAACTAGAGCGGCTGGTTCATCTATTTTTGGATTCCAAAGGGAAATAACAATAGTTTCATACGTTCCAAAAAAAAAAAACAAATCCGTCGTTTTGATTTCAACAATGCACGATGATTCTGCAGTCGATCCAAATACCAATAAACCGGAAATTATATTGGACTACAACCGGACAAAAGGCGGAGTGGATACAGTGGATAAAATGTGTAACACATATTCTGTCAGTAGAAGATCAAAACGTTGGCCTTTGACTTTTTTCTTTCAGTTGCTAAACATATCTGGAATTAATAGTCAAGTTTTATACAATGCCAATCATCCTTATTCTCCCTACAAATACAGAAGACTTTTCTTGAAAACGCTTGCTTTGAAGCTGATGAGACCACATCTTTCAGAAAGAGCTAAAATTCCAACTTTACCAACCGATATTAAATATTTTTTGTCTAAGTATCGAGAAAATGAAGAGGGAGGTGCTTTATCTGTGGCAGAAAAAAAAACAGAGTTACAACAATCACATGTGGCCTTTGCAGCAGATCAGTATGTAAAGAACATAGTGATAATGTTATTACATGCCATAAATGTAAAGTCCATGATTCTTCTAGTGAATAGGCAAACCCCGTGGAAAATGTTTGAATCCCATTTTTGTTGTTGTTTTATTCTACATAATATTAGCATTAAGTTTTTCATAATTTTTTTTTAAAACCTTGAAAATTTTTTACATTTTTTTTTTTTAAATAAAACTGTGTTGGCAACCAAAATGACCTAGTATTATTATTTGTTGTTCTTTAAAATATATACAAAGTGATAAATAATCTCGCTGCAATGAAAAATGCAATGGTGTATAAAATACACCACGCGAGTAGTAACGGGAAAATTTGGTACGCGAGTAGCTAAAGGTTAAAAGAACTATAGTTGGAATTATATAATGTTATAATTATTAAGGAAAGGAAATAATTAGTTATATTATATTACACAATATGTGCTGTATGGCACATTTATTGATTATAGCAATATTTTTACTTTTTTGCAGAATATGACCCTAAAAAGAAGGGAATGATACAGGAAATGATGTCAAGTATTTGATACAGTATTTTCATTTACCTTTCACATACTTAGTCAATATAAGGAAAAACAATCACCGAAGCAAAATTATAAATTCCTCGATAAGCTATTTTGTTGATTCAAATTTGAACTCGACTATTTTGATTGCAGAAGATATATACCTGTGTAAGTATTAATTGCGATTATTTTATTTTTTTTTATTTAAGAAACTTACTATAATATTAGACTTAAACAGATTAGGCTAGTATAATTCATAAGCTTATGTTTAGCAAAGTCTACTCCAAAACATACCTATGAGTTCGTTATTATAACAAATTATCAGTTTACAGTATGAAACAGAATTTAGCACTTGTCCTATTAAACTTTGTGCTAGACACCTCATTATGTTTTATATGTTTGTCTAATTTCTTACAATGTGATACAAATATGTTTGAAGTGTTTGTTTGAACAAAATCATCATTCATTAATCATTCTTGTCGATTATAAATATACTAGGTTTAAACTTTATCTCTAAAGATAATAGAGAAATTTTATAAAAACCCTGCCATAGGAGGCAATGTGTAAGAGAGAGATGGAGAAAGCTCCCAATATAGTGGAGTCAGTTGGAATACATTGCTTCTTATGATATGGTTTTTCTTAAATTTCTTGATTATCTTTAGAGATAAAGGTCTTAAACCTAGTCCATTATTAATAATCAGCAAGAAGAGACCATTTGAGGTGTATCCATTATACAGGGTGTGCCTTTTAAAATAACGCAGTCGATGCCCATTTGCTAAATTTCCGATTACCTTTTGTTTGTTTTTCTTGTAAATTGTCCAAACCTAAACACTTTTATATTTAAAGTTTTTTGATAACTCATAATATAGGGTACTGTTTAAAATATAACCAAACATCCTGTACATAAAATCTGTATAAAATATCAGATGTGTTACATATAAAGGAACAGTGAACCAAATTTAATTTTAGAGAAAAAACTATACACCATATACATTATACCTATATCATGAAGAAACCTTATTTTTTGTAAGTTAAGTTAATTGTGTTTACCATTTTTGACCAGAAGAGGTTATTTCAAATCCATTATTATGTAATTCTGGGATACCTTGTTAGGTACTGGAAGATACTATGTTGCTAAAAGTACATTTTGTAAGGATATATAAAATATTTATACAGGATGTCCCAAAAATGTTGTATAAGGTGCAGCTGCTGTTTTTTTATTATGGACTAATTTGTTTTATTGAAGAACAAAACATCTGGTTTATATGCAATTTGGAAAACTGGGGTTTAACACCTTACATGAATTTGTAATTTTTTTTTGTATAGGGTGTTTTCAACGAAATTCTAAATTTTTTTAAACATGTTTTTTTTTCTCAACCTTTGTATCCCTTACACTATTATTTCTTACCTCAAATATGAATATAAAGGTAATGTGTCTAAATTTATAAATGCGACTGTTGTACAGGGCTTCCATTTATACTTTGACACCTAGTTACATCTTTAATTATGGAAAATTTAAAAAAAACTTTAATTTCAAAATTTGTAGGATTATTCCTGTATTATGGTTTAAGAATATCAAATATTTCTAAAAATTATTGAAAAGTAGAAAAAAATACATAACATGGATTTTTTAAATGTGACACCTTGAATAATATTATCTAATTAAATTAGTCTTTTCATACCGATTATAAATATATGAGTTCAGAGAGAGAGAGAGGACGAATATCTTTGCCTCTTATGAAATGGTTTTTATCGATTTTTTGGATAATCTTTGAAGATAAAGGTACCAAACCTGATATAATTGCTAATTTCAGATTCATTTAATGTTGCATTAAAAGGGGCCAGCTAAAAAAAATATAGGTTATGTAATTTCTTCAACTCAGTAATATTTTGTATTCTTAGAAGATAATAGTGAAAAAATCCTACAATTATTGTGTTTTTATTTTCTATAGTTAAAGCTGTATCTAGATGTCAAAATATAAATAAAAAAACTGTTTTGCATTTTTTTTACTTTGAACTAACTTCAAACTCGTCATTAGAATTCATTCAATATCTATATAAATTTAAATAATAACAGACCTTTTTACTATTATTTAATAAGTTTCATTAATTTTTAAACTCTCAAATGACCTTTTGATCTGATGGATCATGAAAGTTAGGTTAAAGTAAAAAGTTCACAATAGAATAGGGTAAGAAACAATTGTTTGATGCATACAGGAGCTGAGAAAAACAACACATCCAGAAAAATTTACATTTTTTTATATAACCCTTTATATAAAAAAAGTTTTTTGGTATTCGGGTGTGGATTATCCTGGGTAGAAAAAAACAATATAATATTTCGTTTTGTAATAGTCATTGTGTGTGTATAAACATTTTGTGAAAATGGCAAGGGCTTAGATAATACTCTGTGTAACAGATTTCTTGTGACCTTTTGCTAGGCATTATCGAAAACCACAACTCAATATATAAATTCTGGTTGAAAATTAGTAAACTTGAATTTTGTCTACAAATTTGGACATCAGTACCTAAAATTAATTAATTAATGTAGAGGTTATGGTTATATTGAATAAAAAAAATTGGGTGGAGGTACTATACATGCTGATGGTTACAAACACAAGTTTAAAAAGCCATATTTATATGGATATTCTTCTTATTTTCTTAAGGGAAATATGTTCCTTAAGTATTGCTTTTAATTTTTAACTAAAATTGGAAATATATCTATTTTATCAATAACGAAGTTTTTTAATAGCATATTTACAGCTGATTTTCCGAAAAGCAATTTTTTTACAATACTTTTTCGTCTTTTAGGTATTTCAAGTCACAGAGTGAGTCCTTTGGACCCTTTGTAAAAGAAAATGGTGTGGACTTACGTATCACCAGAAATCAGCAGCAGTGGAAACTAATTTCAGCTTGTAACAACTTGAACAATAAAAACATGTCCAATTGTAATATTTTTTTATTTAGTAACAAATATAGATTTGATTTTTACTATAAAATATTGCAACACTTTAAAAAAAAATTAAAGAAGTTCCAGTCAATTTCATAATAATCAAAATGGAAAATTATTTCATTTATATCTTAAAGATTTATGACTATACTTAAATCTAAAAAAATAATTATATTTAGGCGTTTTATAGATACAGATTTACAGGGATATAGAGAGTTAGAGATTGATACCATTATGAAATTAGTTATGGGTGGTATTATATATGAATCTTTAAACAAATTTCCAAAAGTTAAGGTATGAAAGTAGAAATATTTATTTTTTGGTTCCAACTGTTTCTTTTGGTAGTTATGTAAACTCTCCAAACGTCAATTTTCAGTTTTTAGACTATAAAATTACTCATTAGGTATAGGATCAACTGTGCAGTAATTTTATTATTTTTAATACGATGAAAAAAATGCAAAGTAAATTTTCTTCTTCCCAATCATATGGTAATTATCAGTAACTTTGATATATAGAGAGTGACAAAATATCTATTCTTATTAAATGAATACCCTGTCTATTTTTTACACCTATGAAAAGCTAAAAAATATCTTTCCAAAAAACGTCATGCCAAATTTTCTGATATACCCACCTATGATATTTAAAAAACTAAAATTAGTACCTTCCTGCAAATGGCCATATTATTTTTGAATATATAAATTTCAGTCGTAACAGTTACAAATAGAGTATTTCTTAAAAGAGCTTCTTTATACAGAGCATTCCATGTAAAAAATTACACTGTGTGTAATATTTTTTAGTATGAGAAATAATAAAAATATTACAGAGGGACCACTTTAAATGGCAATCAAATTCCGTCGTACAGATTGTCTCTACAATTTGCTGCATATTCAAATAATTTATTAGACCGTCATTTAGTTTTGTCATACAAGATTCGGATTAAAATTTTACCAGTCTGTCTCTGTTTCTCACTTGAGTTTTATGCAATTTTATTTCATTAGGCCGCCATTTTGTTTCGCCATATTCGATTTTTACCAAAATGTTTCAATTCCGTTGAAAACTTAAATTCAACTGGATAAGTAGTTTTTAAGCTATACTACATACAGACAGACCGACAGAAGTGGGAAAACATGGGGCCCAAGCACCCTAAAATGCAAAGTTCTGCAAAAATATCAAAGGGTTAATTTTTCATTTTTTACTCTTGTAAACTGGTCTAAATGCTGGTGGTTGCCCTTCTTCAATAAGGACTTTTATTTATGAAACTTTATAATTAAATGGTAAAAGTATTAACTTTTATTTGTTTATTTTTCTAATTATTTAATAAATCCTATTAGGTATTTTAATAATTTTAACAAAGAATAAGTGTGCAACTTATTTTATTAAGACCATATTACCATTTTATTAAAAATCGTCTTAAAATAAACAATACATTTGGAAAAATAAAAAACATATTTTTATTACCAATTCATTAGATAAATATAGAAAACAAATGTATTAGAAATTAAAGTAGGAAGTTTCATTTTGAAAAAATATTTAATTCAGAATAAATATAACAAAATTTTGACTAGTGCATCTAAAACTAATCCACTCTAATAAAGATATGTATGCATTTATCACTACAGTACATTGAATTTGTAGACAACAAAGAAAAAAAACTTAAGCTCTATCTCAAAATATGGCTTACTAAAGTATTCAACAATTGTCTGTTAAATTTATTTTATACAGGGTGGCCCATCGAAAACGTACCGCAAGGCATAACGGCCAGGGTAATTTTTTTTTCAAAAAATCCAAAAACACATCAATTTTGTTTGTGAGGGGGACAACTTTTGCCCTTAAAATGATCGCAAAATTTTCAACCCTCTAAGCGGGGGTGTCATCCCCCAAACTTTTTCAAATGGGAAGAGGGGTCAAGTGGTACCGCAATGAAAAGGGCTTTCTATTCTCTATACATTCCCGCTTTGGCTTTGAAAATCGGTCAAGTCATTTAGAAAATATGAAGGATTGAAATTTGAAAAATACATTTTTCAAAAAACGCATAAATTGAATTAAATAAAAAAAAACTTACCGTATTAATGAAGCAAATGCTGAAAATGTTGCCCGTCGACCTCCATACAGTAATACAAATTAGCTTCAAATCGTTCTCGAACATTCTGAAGAACTTGAGGGGTCACTTCGCGACAAACGTCAATAATTCGTGTTCGCAGATCTTCTAATGAGGCAAGTGGAGTGCTATACACTTTACTTTTTATGTGTCCCCATAGAAAAAAGTCTAAAGGAGTCAAGTCGGGTGACCGGGGAGGCCACTCAATGGCACCCCTTCGTCCTATCCACCGCCCGGGAAAGTTAGTGTTTAAATAATTACGCACATTTTGAGAGTAATGTGGAGGTGCACCGTCTTGTTGAAATATCAGTTCCGCTTCAACGTATCCAGGATTATTTTCGATGATGTCAATTAGGGCTGGGTCGATGGTATTTTCCAGTAAATCTAAGTACATATCACCTGTTAGAGTTCCAGGAAGAAAAAAAGGACCCACAATAGAATTTCCAAAAATACCAGCCCACACGTTCAATTTATGAGGATGTTGTGTGTGCACCTCGTGAAATACCCTGGAGTTGTTCTCAGCCCAGTACCGACAGTTATGCCGATTAACTACACCGTTCAAAAAGAAAGTGCACTCACCCGAAAAACACACATTGAATAGAAAATTATTATTATTGGCCACTCTTTCACTAATAGTTTCACAAAATTGCAAGCGGCGATCAAAATCGTCTTCGTTGAGTTCTTGTACCAACTGAATTTTATACGGGTGGAAATGGTGTTTTTTCAATATTCTTTGGACACTTGTACGATTCACGCCGGTCTCATTGGCTAATTTTCTTGTACTCAGCGTACTATCCATGGCAACTTGGCCCAATACAAAGACCTCCATAGCTTCATTTACTACAGGATTTTCCATCTGCTTCTTTTTATTTATAAGGGATCCAGTTTCGCGAAATTTTGCTACTAACTCGCGAACAATTTTGCCGGAAAGGTGTTTTTCAGGATGTCGTTCATTAAATATCTGCGCAACCCGATTGCCACATTCATTATTTTTAAAATAAAGTTCGATTATTTCCACTTTTTCTGCAAGTGAGTACACCATAATTATTGATAAAAAATTTAATGATATTGAGAAATTTAAACGCACAAGTTACAGAACAGCTATCTAGCAACTACCGCACCTGATCGTTGTGGCATGTCAAATCACTAAAATCAGCAGTAAACATCTAAAATAACAGGACAAAAATAGCGAATTGGTCGAAGGAATTTATCCTTATCATTTACTCTGATAATTTGTAAATAAACATTTTAAATTTCAATCCTTC
Organism: Kuschelorhynchus macadamiae; assembly: GCA_030620095.1. Classification (NCBI taxonomy): domain Eukaryota; kingdom Metazoa; phylum Arthropoda; class Insecta; order Coleoptera; family Curculionidae; genus Kuschelorhynchus; species Kuschelorhynchus macadamiae. The sequence goes on from JAUTXW010002578.1 coordinate 186,885, forward strand.
ATCTTTTCTAAATGACTTGACCGATTTTCAAAACCAAAGCGGGAATGTATAGAGAATAGAAAGCCCTTTTCATTGCGGTACCACTTGACCCCTCTTCCCATTTGAAAAAGTTTGGGGGATGACACCCCCGCTTAGAGGGTTGAAAATTTTGCGATCATTTTAAGGGCAAAAATTGTCCCCCTCACAAACAAAATTGACGTGTTTTTGGATTTTTTGAAAAAAAAATTACCCTGGCCGTTATGCCTTGCGGTACGTTTTCGATGGGCCACCCTGTATATATATAGTGTCCTATTTATTTAAAAAGGTGTTATGTATCTTAAAATAGCTATTTCCTACCTCGAAATACCTGACAGTGTCTTTAAGAATATCATATTCTCTAATGTCTCTAAAATATCTGGAAATACAAGGGCAAAAATATTATATTACGCCTTTATAATAAGGTATAATAACATTAAAATCTGTTCTGGAAAAGCACAATATAATATCCACTAAAATGTTCACCTTTTTTCACTGCACTTACATGTAGCGATTAATTAAAGTCAAATTTAGGTCTTTTGAAATCACCACTTATTTGTTAACTTCTGTTTTATTAGAATATTAGTAGGTATTAGGTACAATAATTATTCACCATCACCCATTGATGCCAGCAATGCTGCTATATCTTCCCTTTTAGAAGTATAACAAACACATGTATTAAGGATCTCCAGGCAGACCTTAGAAGCTTCGGATTTTTAATTCTTCATCAGCTTTTAATTATTTCCAAAATAATAAAGTATACTTAATTAATTAGGCCAAACAAATGTGTCGTATTTTGCTCAACGTCAACAAAATAATTTTAACTGTAAGAAAGCGTCCATATTCTCTAAGAGACCAACTTTCAAATGACTAAACTAGAAATAAGACACAAAGACTTTGTGTCTTATTTCTAGTTTAAAATAATTTTAAGGTTAACAATAATTGTCAAATCGTAATGAAAAACTGGCCTACTTGACGTCAAAAAACACATGCAATTTTCCATTTAAGAAATGGATGCTACTTCCAACCTTTGTCAGTTGTTTCGCTAAATCACGTGATTTAGCGATTCGTTAACTAACGAAATGATAAGTGCAAAATCGCACCTCAGGTCTAGTTACCATGGTACTTGAAACTCTTAGTTCGCCATATTTTGCTTATGTCACTGTCATTTTGTAATTGTGACATTTAGAAAAATTATTTATTCAGTTGTTAAAAATGTCATCTTAAAAGTACAACTGTCAAGTTAGACTTAGTCTAAATTTAAACCTCTTTAGTGAATATTGGTATTAATGTTTAATCGCTACTTACTCGAAAAAATATCTATATTCTGGTACAGAGCCGAGGTACTCAATACAAAAATGTACTTAAAATAAAGTAATCAGTTCTTTTGATATTGTAAGTATTTTACTTACAATATATAGTCTTTTTCGAAAGTAGATACTTTAATATTAAAAAGAAGTACTTCAATAATGATTTTAAGTACCTAATTTACTATATGCATTTTATCAAATATAAAGCTAAATATAAGTTAAAACTTGTAAAATTTTTTTATATTAATATAACCAATATAGGCAATCTAATAAATATACAAAGGCAGTTTTCGTTTAACATTGCAGATGTATGATCAAAAATAGAGGTCTGGAATGTAGAATGTATAAGAAATCTCACTAATATATCTGATCCAAATAAACTCTAAATTAAACTTCTACGAAATAAACATAGCTCAGAATTTAATATTGGGCACCATAATTGCAAAAAAAAATGAATTCCAAACGACATTCTAGTTCGATTCATAATCAGTTTTATTGTTGAGGCCAGCTTTAATGATTTTGAGCATTAAACCCTGACATAATTTAACATAATTTAATAATACGTACCTATGCTTCTTTCTACAGTCACAAAAACCTACTGTTAAAATACTCCCAAAAATGCATAGTTTACAGTTTTGAACTTACTTAATATAATAAAGAAGTATCGGATTCATTGGTATATAAGTTTTAGCTAGAGCTTTGGTAACTAATAATATATAAGCACCACCAATAGCGGGAACCGAACAAGATCAATATATATACATTTAAAACAAAAACAAGATCAATATATACATTAAAAATCCCTTGATCAATAAGAATATATTGCTAAATTGAACTTCGTGTCCCTAAAAAATCCAACAACCATAACTTGATTGTTTTTTATCGACAGAATTTCGAAAGGATACGAAATTATATATTTTTTAATGGAACACCCAGTATATGTATATATATATATATATATATATATATATATATATATATATATATATATATGTTTTTTTTTATTTCTCTACCTTCTTATCAGCGTTTAAAATAGGAGTTTAGTAAGTTGTTTTTCAAAATATAGGGAAACATTCTATATGGTGAATTATAATGCAAGTTTTGTTAATTCCTTAAATCTCAAAATTAATAGAAAAATATCTCTCTTTGCTGACGACAGAAGCATAACATGGAGTGCTTTTGATACCACGTCTTTACTTTCTAATATTTCCAAAGAACTTGTTTTGATTAAGCCTTGGTTATTTATCTCTATTCGAATCCCATCTCCGCTATGGCCTTCCCTTTTAGGACTGCTGTACCACCGAGCAATTTCTTAGTATTTTTGTTATTTGTTTGGTCTTAATAATAGAGCGAACTGCCAATACTATTTTAAAAAACATGAAATATTAACATTTCCTGCATTATTTATTTTAGAAACCGTCTGTTGATAAGAAGACATATAAGCACGTTCTCTGAAAGGCCACAATACTTATATCCTACCAGAAACTCTAGGCGTGACATAAACCTTCCCATTCCTTCCACAGAATTAATAAAAAAATCAATTAGTTACAACGCTGTAAAACTTTACAATCATCTTCCAGAACATTTAAAAACAATGCCTATGTTTGCACTCTTCCAAAAAAAACCAAAGCGTACCTCATTGAATGACCTTTTTACTCCGTTAGTGATTTTTATAATGAATAAGTCTCATTACAATGTTTTTTATTTGCTTGTTTACTTAAATTTCTTTGGGTGCCATGTTGCTGCATAGCCTTTGAAAATATTTTATAAGGAATGAACTAATAGTCCGTTAACATTAATTATTTTTGTTCAATATTAGATTAAAGTTATAAATTTTCTTTTTTTGTTTGCTTGTATAACGATAACAAAACAGAGTTTAAGGTCCGGTGATTTTAATTTCAATGTTATCGAAATTATTTACCTCACATATGTATTATATATTTTCTTTTCCTAACACTGGAACCTGTGGTGGAAGATAGATCCAAAAATACAAGAGTTCTAACCACACTACACCACAACAAGTTGTGGTGTAGTGTGGTTAGAACTCTTGTATTTTGATCTATCTTCCACCACAGGTTCCAGTGTTAGGACTTAACATGGCTTCACGGTCAACGGAACAAAACCTTTATTGTAAGTACTGTACTAAGATTAGGTTAATAGCAGCAGATATTTGGTTTCTAAAATCATGCAAGTCTTTTTCAGTTTTCCCTAAATTCATTTCAGTCAAGATCCCTAAACAATCACCCGTTACTGGAAAGGTTGAATCTTTTGCCAAACAAAAGTGGCTAGATTTAGAAATTAAAAATCTGTATAGCAAACGAAGTATGCTTGAAATTGAAGCATACGGATTATTTAAAAAACTCACTTATAAGCTTAGTAATTTAGAATTTGAACAGTGGTTAGATTTCCAAAGAAAAATGTTCGTAGTTATCGATGCCAAATTTTTGAAGAAAATATGTTCACTTAAAAACAAACTGAGAAAGTTGAAACCACTAAAACAAATTTCTTCGGAAGTCGAGAACATTGTAGAAAATCTTTCTTCTCAGTCTTTTGATAATAGAGAAATCGCCCTTTTGAATAAAGGTTTGAATTTTGCAGAGCCTCCAGTAAAAAATAGTTTACCAACTATTATAGGGAATATCGAAAGTTCCATTCAATACGTGCCAGAGTCAACTAAGGGATTCATTAGAGAGGCTTGCAGAAATCAAATCTCAAAAAACGTTGTTAACAATAAGTCAAAATATGTTTCTCGTAAAAACACTGAAGTTATCCAGGGACTGAAGAAAAAGGAATGTTTTTATTTAAAAGCTGACAAAGGAAATAAGGTTGTTATACTAGACAAAACAGATTATTTTGAAAGGGTAGACAATTTGATTCAAACTGGTCCTTATGATTTAATTGAGAAAAACCCGTTATCAAAAATGATAACAGAAGTAAAAAATACTTTAAAACAGTGTAAAAACCTTGTGTCCGATAAACTAAAATTCAAACTAACACATAGTAACCCACAGTTATCTAAACTGTATTGCCTTCCCAAAATTCATAAACCTGGGAAGTCCATGAGACCTATTGTTTCAGCTGTTGGATCACCAACGTACAATATTTCAAAATGGTTAGTAGAAGAATTCGGCAAATTAAATATCTCGTATGATAACTTTGAGGTTACTAACTCGTTAGAATTCTTAGATAAAATTAAGAATGTTCACTTAAAAGAAGGTGAAATTTTAATATCTTTTGATGTAAGCTCATTGTTTCCTAGTGTACCCATACCACTAGCTTTAGAGTACCTAAAGGAACTACTTGAAATCAATAATTTGAAGAAAGAAATTGTTGATGAGTATTTACTTCTCACAAAATTATGTATGAATCAAAATTTTTTTCAGTACAACAATAAATATTATAAACAACTAGAGGGAACTGCGATGGGCAATTGCTTATCTCCGTTCCTTGCAAATTTGTTTATGGGCAGATTAGAAACCCAATTCAAAAAAGAACTCAAGTATTTCCCAAGGGCGTGGTATAGATACGTAGACGATATATTTGCTATTTTTGATACTAAAACAGAAAATTTGGACACTTTCTTAGAAACATTAAACAATAAACATCCTTCCATTATTTTTACGTACGAAAAGGAGAACAATGGGCAATTACCTTTTCTCGACACGTTAGTTATTAGAAATAACGATAAATTAGAATTTGATATTTATAGGAAATTTACTAATACTGATAGATATATAACATCCGACTCATTTCATTGCCGTCAACACAAAATGGCAGCATTCCATTTCTTAACTCACAGGTTAGTCAATTTTCCACTAAGTAAAGAACGTTTTAACAATGAAATGAATCGGATTAAAAATATAGCTAAAAGTAATGGATATAATGATAATTTTGTACATAAACTAGTAAATAGACATAAGCATAAGAAAATGTTAAAAGATGCCACTACTCTTCAAATACCTGAGGCTTCCAATAAATTCATAGTAATCCCATATGATCCCAGATATACGAGAGGTCTAGAAAAAGTATTTAAAAACGTAGGTTTTAGAGTAGCCTACAAAACGGAGAATAGTTTGAAAAATCTCCTTGGAAACCCCAAAGACAAAGTCGACTTGAGGGAGAGGAGTGGCATCTATGAAATTAGCTGTAATGACTGTGATCTAAAATATGTTGGGCAAACTAAACGCTCCATAAACATTCGTTTTAAAGAACACATGGCACATTTAAGATACGGAAGAACAGAAAAGTCAAGCGTTGCCCAACATGCTTTGGAAAACAATCACCGAATAGGAATAAATAATCTTGAGTTGATTAAAAATGTATCTAATAATAGATTATTGGATGCATTTGAGAGTATAGAAATAGTTAAATGTGGTAAGAAAGCACTAAATAAAGATAGAGGGCCTATTCCCTATAGTCCCCTCTATTGTTTACTTGACAACGGTGCAGTCGGGTGCAACCAAGTGTGACCACATTTACCTATAAACAGTCTCAGTTAGCATAAGTTACTTTAGTTTATACCATCTGCTGATGATGCTAACTTGGTTAGCGAAACGCGCGTCCAGAACGTAACAAGTTGTGGTGTAGTGTGGTTAGAACTCTTGTATTTTGATATATTTTCTTTTGTTAGGTCACCTCGATTCATTAACCGTTTTACGGCAATGTTACGAATATAACGAATGTTATATTTACAATTTCTGTATTTGCATTGGCCTATGGAAAAACATGATGTTTTTTCGATTCATTTTTCGTTTTTTCATTGTTTTTTTTTTGTTTTAAGGTAAATTTCTGTTTGTCCATGAAATTGTAACAATTTTGCTGCGACAATAAAGCATACTTTTGTTTTGTTTTGTATGTTTCTTGGATACGAATTGGCCTGTGTGCCATTTTTCAAATGGTTGTTTTTTTTTAATTTTACTTTTAAAAGTGCAAATTATGTACAAAACTTAATGTATGAAAACGTTAGCTATGCTCAAAACCTTCCACAAATGGACCACAAAATAAATACACCTGCTGAGCTAGATATTGACGCACTGTTTTATATGCTATCCTGATATTGTTTAGGCATATTGGGGAACCTGTATAATAATAAAATAATGTTCGATTTTTAATTTCGATTTTTCCAGATAAATAAATTTGGAAATTTACGAGTAGTTCCCCGTCTTGTGAAATATTCACTAAAAGAGCACATAATTATGAACAGGGTAGCTATCTTGTTCGCACGAAATATAATTAAATGAAATTGCTTTCGCAAACGATCTTGATAATGGACCGATCCGGTCAGTAAAATCTATATTTCTGGTAAAATGTTCAATTGTCATTTGCTGTTTTTATTACAGTATCGTATAAAAATGTTTATTACAGTATCGTAAAACTACAGTAATCTGAAATTTTCTTCGAGGTAAAATTCATGAAGTTTCCTTACTTCATATTATCAGTGCTCAATTTTCTTAACTGCCTTTAGGCATTTCTTCCCTTAGGCAGATCCTACCGCGCTTTCAACCTTAAACGAGGAACTTTTTTTTGTGTTTGCAGTAGCATCCCTCTTTTTCTATAAAGAGTTTATAGAGCACACACTCTAGTAAACTTTTTTATCTCTATCTCTTGTACTTTCTAAGATAAACTAGTATATACATCATCTTACGTGAGACATCTTGTATAATAAGCCTTCGTAACACATCTGTAGATAAAAGAATTTAGATAACTTTTCAAAAGAGTCAAAAAGTTCTTAATCGAAATGCTTTTCTGCCTCACTGAAAACCAAAATTTAAATTAATTTCTAGGTTTATTTAAATGGATTCCCATAGTTTCTTTTTACGTAATATGGTAACATGGGGTACGAAATTTTATACAGGGTATATAAAAAAAATCAGATGTTGGGAGACTTTTTTTATTATTGATTTTAGCAGAAAAAGTTAATTAAAATAAGAAGTTTTGATTGCTTCAAAACTAAGACTGTCGTAGAAAAATCGTGAATACCTTGTATAGCGTGTGTAAAAAATAATGCTAAAAGGTACAAAATAAAATAAACGTAATGAATATTTTAAAAACATGCTTTTATTGCAAACATTTAAACAAAGAGTAAAAAAAATAATATTTTAGAGTATGTTAAATTGGAAAGCTGCAGAAAAGCCCAACACTCACTGATTTTTTTTTAACTTTGAATATTTCTTAAAAAGCTTGAGGCGTGAGACATTACACTTGAAATAATTCGGTATGAATGGTTTTTTCTGTATCTTAACTATTAAAGTTCCTAGCTAAAATATTATAAAACAAAATTATAACATTCTTAGATACATAAATAAGAAAGAAATTTTTTTCTTGTTTGTGTATCTACGGATGTTATAATTTTGTCTTGCATTAACACTTTGGCCTAAAAAGCCGTATCATGGATTTCATACCTTTGGGGGCCGTCTTTTCGCCAATAAAATAATTGGTATCGCACGGCTTAAACAAAAATAATGAAAGCCTGAGTATGTCGCGCTTAGTTTTTCATTTTATCAGTACATATAATGTTTTTAAACAATACTAAAGAGGTATAAACAACAAACCTCGCATTTGATCCCATAGATGGCACCTCTTACTCTATGGGTTAAATCTTACTGCCTAATATCTTCATCGTTTTCATTCAACATACCGTTGAATGTTGTCCACCACACGGCTCCATTGGCCTGATAAGCCCCATATAGGGCGAAACGTCGTCAATAATGCCAGTAGAGATGATGGAAAGCGCTTAAAGGCTTGTCAGTATAATGGTCCATGATTTTTGGACCCTATACTTAAATAAGATTACCAGAGGTAGAATATTTTGTCCGAATAGCCGTTAATTTCTTTCTTATCTAAAATATTATTCCTTACTTTTCAGTTCAAAAGTTTATAAATAAAAGCTTGTTTTTAAAAATATTTTTTACGTTTATTTTATTTATTGCTTAATTGCTCTCTGGATAATGGAAAGAATTCTCATTATTAGTATTTGATTTCCTTGTTAAAAGACGAAAACGAAAAAATAAACTTGTTTGTCGGAAATTATAAACGCTTTTTCTGCCTAGAGACCGCTTGCCTTTGAAAATATTTTAGTATTGATATATCCTTGCTTTTTATTGGACACCCTTATTTTAGAAAATAAATAGAAAACACATCTTACAACCTTATGAGAGTCCAGTTTGTCTTCCAGCAATAAGTTAAATGTAAACAGATTTAAAACCAGCGCTGTCCTATAATATATTTTCAGTTTGATGAAATAGCCAGATACCCACATACTAAATCCATTACTTGGCCAGGAAAATAGTACACAAATCATTTGACATGCTATAAGGAAAATGACTGTGCGAATCATTTAAGCGTGTCTAAACAATTTTATTTTACAAAAATAAATTGAAAAAATAATTGGGGAAATATAACTGCCTGCAGTTTTGAAAATTGATTTTTTCCATCTAGATTAAAATGGGTAGGTCCTAAAAGGATTCTCTAAAAGATATACATATTTTAAAACTGTATATTTTGTGAAAAAGCATTAAATTTGGAGAAAATCGCAAAAATACCTTAAGAAATTATCTTTTTTGAAATTTCCCATAACATGAAAAAATCGACAAATTTTCTTTACCCGGAACTTCCATCATTATGAATCTTTTCTTTTATTAGGAATAGTGAAGTGTGACCCAATTTAGTTTCAGTATATAGTCATTTAAGAGTTTAATGTTGAATAAAGTTAAATGTATGGATGTGCATTAAGAAACCATTGAAAGATTACATTTTTTTCTATGGTTCTCGTGTAATTCAAATTTATTTTTTATATTCGTTATCCAGTCGAGTACATGTTCCTTAAAATGAAGGAACGTTACCATTTATTTTCTTCGAAAAATGACTATATATCAAAAAACTATTGCACGACAGTCATACTCTGATTGTTTATCTTTTAAACGGTATCAAGTGTTCATAGGTTTAATTAAAAATAGAAAAAATTCTATGGGGAATTCAATACCATTGCGTGAGCATCTGATCAAAATATTAAAACAACCACGTGCGTTTCTAATATTTCTAGTCTGGAGGGAGGCGCTAACTCGGACAGGATCCTTTTAATCGGTTTTGTAAGGGGTGTGAGAACTGAACTTAACTTACTTAGAAGAAATCAGTTGTTACTTGAAATTGTCAATATGTTTAAATAAATTTAGCCCTATATGATAATATTACCACGCTTTTATTAGTTTCACTTCTCAGTGTGTTTGTATTTTTAGTTGTTTGCCTGGTTCATATCTAATGTATTTTTCCTACTTGGACTTTTTGATTCACTTCAACAAATTTAGCATTCGTATACAGTTCGAGTGAAAATGTCATTTCGTACTTTCGTATATAAAAAATATACACATATATACTATCGTCTCAAATATTTTTATTGAGCGCTATTTTATTCCATCATATTGGATTCCTACCGATATTTTACCAGCTTCTATCTATACCACACTTGATTTTTGGGCACAATTTAAAATAAATGCAATAAGTAGTTTTTACATCGACACATACCGCTATTTTGTTACGTCATGTTGAATTCGTATCAGTTTATCCCTACATCACATTTAATTTTTCTATAAAATTTAAAGTCATTTGAATAAGATTTTTTTACGTTAATTTAAAAAGAAAAATTTGGCCGCCATTTTGTTTCGCTATCTAGAATTCGTACCACACCTTTACCAATTTATCTCTATATCGCACTTAATGCTTGCACAAAATTTGAAATTAATCTAATGAGAAGTCTTTAAGTCCGTTTTTTTAAATATTTATTAGGCTACCATTTTGTTTTGCTATTTTATATTCATACCAAAAAAAGTTTACCAGTCTATTCCTATGTAACACTTGATTTTGTGCAAAATCTGAGGAAGTTGGATAATTAGTTTATTTAGTAACAACCTTTTTAACGTTTCACTAGGCTGCCATCTTGTTCCGGCATGTCGAATCTTTACTAAAATATTACCTAATGATCCCCATAGGACCCTTAATTTTTTACCAAAATCTGATTTGTACTTTTTAAGATACGCTTAACAATACGCTGCGAATTGACAGACTGACGGAATTGATAAAAATACTTTTTGGTATCTAGGAACGCTAAAACCTGAAAACATGTAAAACACGATTACAAAATATTTTATTTGACCGCTATTTTATTCCGCCATCTTCAGTTAGTACCACAGCTTTACTATATCACAATTAACTATGGCCCACAATTTGAAATCAGTCCAATAAATATCTTTTTAAGGCTGAATTTTTAAATATTTTATTGAGCTGCCGTTTTGCTCCGCAATCTTGGATTTGTACCAAAATTTTACCAGTTGATTCTTACATAATACTTGACTTTTGTGCAAAATTTTAGCTAAATTTGGAAAGTAGTTTTTTAGTAATAATTTGTTTGTTTGTTATGCCATATTGGATTCTTACCAAAATGCTACCAGGTCATCCCCATACGAACCTTAAAATTTTATCGGTTTAGTAGTTTTTTAGCTATGCCGAGAACAGAAACTGACAGACAGACAGACAAACCGACGGAATTTTGGGCATCCAAAGACCCTGAAACGTAGTGAATTGAAAACATCTCAGAGGGTGATATTTTCACGATTACATGACCCTTTTACGAGGGAAGTAAAAATTCGCTTCGCAAATATACTTTGTCCTTAACCGTTGCTATTAACTTTATTCTGCGCTTATAAACTCAGAAACTATTTGAATACAAAATATAATTATTTAGTGTTATATCTGTTTTAGCTCTTAAAGTTAATAACTAAAGGAACAGGGAATTAAAAACAAAAAAATATTTTCTGACTTCCCAATGTATGTTTCGTCATAACTTTTTTTAAACATGCGGAAAAATATCAGCAAGCTGAATACTACTTTACAAAAATAAGAAAATATATTTTTTTCCTTTAAATTGTCTAATATAATTTTCAAATGTAATTTGGGAGAGTTGACGAGCATGGAAAACCCACAATTGTTACACAAGGCAGGTAGATTTTTCTGTTTTAATTTCTTAGGACAAAAAAGTACTAGATTTTCGAAATGCTATTCTTTGTTTTTTACAGCTTGTTTAATTGATTTTTACAAAACGTTCTGGATTGCTAATTTTCCTGTCTAAGTCGAGCATTTGTCTTCTTGTAGCTCTACTAAAAAAATAATAAATACATTTGCTGCACATATGTCTTAATGCCTCAGAAAGTTGTAATGGACCATCGCAGTTTCTTTAACCAGTACTAAAACGAGGGAATTCTTGATCGGGCACACCGCCAGACTTGGAGAGCTGGGACAAAATGCATTGATGAAAGAAGCAACATGGCCTTGTGACAAAAAATACAGTTAGATTTTTTTTGAAAAATAAAATATCTACCAAAATTAGAGAGAAATACTACTATAATGATAACACAGGGTAACAAAATGAAAACAAAAATTTGGTGCCGGAAATCTAACATCTGATTTTAGATATTTTTAATGTGCTGATTCCAACCAGATTTTTTCTATCAGCTCTAGTTTTTGAGATACAGGTTACAGGTTAATTGATATTTTTTTCTGATAAAGGACAACAAATAAAGAGAATAAAGAGATAAATATGTACTTAATCGTCAAAATAAAAATTTCCCAGAATCTAATTAACCAAATGGATACCTGGAATTGTCCCTGAGCCAATGTTCCTATACTAGGAACTACTCAATACACTGCTGTTAATTACTTTTATACCTGTAATTGCCTATGACCCGATCCTTCTATACCTGCTTGGCTGTACTATATTTAGTATATTATTGAGTTTTCCCAAGTAAAGTTGTGCTATCATTTTGTGTAAATTTTGGTCGTTTTGTAGTATCAAGACACTAAACTGAAACAACGGCATCCACAAGCAGACGTACCTGTGTAAATCATCCCGATGTTTTTTGTTATGTGTGTGGTGAATACACTGTGAAAGAGAGCAGAAAACGATTTCTGACTTTGTGAAAAGAGCTTATCTTGCCTATTTTGGCGTTTATTTAGGAGATAAATCTTGGGCCCCACATTTCATATGTAAAATATGTGTTGAACATTTGCGACAGTGGACAACTGTAAAGAGGAAGTGCCTAAAGTTTGGTGTACCAGTGGTTTGGAGAGAACCGCGAAACCATCATGATGACTGCTATTTTTGTCTCATTAATATTAAAGGCATAAATAGAAACAATAGACACAAATGGACATATCCTGATCTAGATTCTGCAAGAAGGCCTGTAGCGCATTCGGAAGAAATACCCGTTCCATCATTCAGCAGTCTACCCGAACTGACAGAAGATGATACAGAAACATCAACGTCTGACGAAGTTTAAAAGATTCAATCAGAAAATGACAGCGAATTTGAAGCAGATTTAGCAACTCCGCAGTGTCTCAATCAAGAAGGACTAAACGATCTTATAAGAGACCTGAATCTCTCAAAGGAATACGCTGAATGACTTGCATCCAGATTAAAAGAAAAAAATCTACTTTGTCCATGTACTAATATTACATTTTATCGTAAAAGAGATAAGGATCTGCTGCCTTTTTTCGCTCAGGAATGACTTCGTATTCTGTAACAATATAAAAGGGCTCTTAGAAAAAATGGGTTTGCCTGAATACACTCCAGATGATTAGCGCCTTTTTATTGACAGTTCAAAACGTAGTCTAAAATGTGTTCTTTTACATAACGGTAACAAATATGGCTCAATTCCTATTGGTCATTCTACTACCATGAAGAAAGAATATGAAACAATTGCATTAGTTTTGAGAAAAATTAAATACGAAGAACATCAGTGGGCAATTTGTGTTGATTTAAAAATGGTTAACTCCCTCCTTGGACAGCAGAGTGGTTATACAAAATATCCTTGTCTTTTGTGCCTTTGGGACAGCAGAGCTAAAAATGAGCACTGGATTAACAAAAATTGGCCTTCAAGAAATGTCATGATTCAAGGAAAACAAAACGTGATCAACGAACTTTTGGTTTCAAGAGAAAAAATCTTACTTCCGCCCTTGCATATCAAGATAGGCCTAATGAAGCAATTTGTGAAGGCTTTAAATCGAGATGGAAATTATTTTGGGTATTTGTCAAGTAAATTTCCTGGCATTAGCACGGAAAAACTAAAAGCTGGTATATTTGATGATCCTTAAATGAGGCAACTTGTTAAAGATCCACAATTCACCACATCAAAGAACGAGACTGAATCTAACGCTTGGTGTTCATTTGTTCAAGTAGTACAAAATTTTCTTGGCAATCATAAAGCAGAGAATTACGTAGAATTAGTGGAAACTATGCTTTCAAATTTTAATATTCTCTGCTGTAACATGAGTATAAAAGTTCACTACCTCCACAGCCACCTAGATCGTTTTCCAGAAAACTAAGGTGATTGTAGTGAAGAACAGGGGGAAAGATTCCATCAGGATATTAAAACTATAGATCGTTATCAAGGTCGATGGGATAGCCACATGTAGATCTGATTGACAAAATCTGAGAACCTTTTTCCATTCTGCATCCAAAAATTACCCAGGAACACTTAAAAAATCGCAGGCACCAAAATGTGTGTTGGCCTGTGTAATTTTTAACTTACTTTCTTTGTGACGTAACCACAGGTAAGAGTCAGTCTGACTTCAAAACATGCACTGGTTATTATAAAACTAAATTACTTACGCAAACGACAACCTAATCCTTCATAACTTTTACAACATATTGACCTATGTTCGATTTGAATATATAATAGCCATAGCGAGTGAGGGAGAGGGGGGACTCTTTAAAAATTAGTAACCGTTGCAATTATAAACAAATTAAAATGTTTTTTGACGCTGTTGCTTTTTATTTTGCAAATTTTTACATCGAACCTATTTATATTATACTATTAGTGATGACGAACAAAATGAACTCTCGAAGAGCATTCTATCTGCTCTTACTTTCCTTCTTTAATACCATCTTTTGAAGCGTTTATACTTTAGTTAGCAAAATGCTAAGACTCTACACAATATTAACGTATTTTTCTCATTTTGATTGCTAAAGATGTAGGATCTAATTTTTTTATTCATTTTAGGACTAAAAGTTTAAATTTGTTCGAAAGGCCTTTTGATATACATGGTGTTAAAAGTTTAATTTTTCATATTTTTTTATTTTTTTTTTAAATTTTAATACCCTGTATCTCTAAAACTAGGGCCTTTTGAAAACATGTTTATGTGACACCCTGCATTTTTAACAAACAAAAAAAAACAAAATTTACATTAAATTTTCAATGTAGAGCATTAGCATTTTGCGTCTAACGTTCAAAATATCGGATTAAAGTAAAAAAGCAAGACATTAGAAAACAAAATCAGGAACCTGACTTTCTAAATAGAAACACCCAGTAACGTCGCAGTAAAAATTCCCGGGGTTACTCTTACCCTAGGAAAGGTCGCGACCTGAAAAAAATTAACACCTAGTGGATTTTTGTAAACTGTATTATAGCTATTTTATAGACATTTCTTTAAGTACAGCATGTGCCAAATTTGAATGTTTTATTATTATAGTTATCCATGAAGAAACTAAAAAACAAAAAATTGACACCCTGTAACCCAAAAATGAAAGAAATATTAGTCCAAAAATAAAGCATTTTTAGCCACCGATTAAACAACACCCTGCATGTCGCAAATTTCATAAGTTATTAATATTTGCGAAATAGCTCATTTTTTGACCTATCTGTTAATACAGAAAGAAAAATCAATTTTCGGCACTTGTTTATATATTGATCCAATTTTTTTATTTATTTTTGTAAAATATCATTATTTAGATACACATGCATTTTTTTTGCAATTCAAACTTCAGGAGAATTAAAAAAAAGTAACCTTTTCACATTCGGAAAACAGCTATCATATGTAGATCTGGCAACGCTGTACTTGCGAAAATATTCTAAAAATATAGATTATCACCTATTATGGCCGTATACCGAATTTGAAAAAGTTCCCTTTTTTAGTTCTCCATAACTTAGGACACTCACCCTGTATTCTTTTTGCAGTTTCCACAGAGGCATCACATAGCTTCATACTCTGTAGGTGATAATTTTTGTTACATCTTAGGATCCCCCAGCAAAATCCAAGCTATTTATTTTATTCTACCAGCCTTTATATTAAGTGTGGGTATTATACTTAACATGCCTGTATTGAATGTGTTTCGAAAATAGTTAGAATGGTTTGTCATATATTTAGGATTTTAAATTATTTTCTTAACGAAAGTTGAGGAATTTGACTTAAATTTCTAGAATTTGTTATCGTATAAATCTCCAATCCGTTTAAAACTTGCGTTTTTTTAATGGAATACTCTGTATGATATATTCTCATCGAACAGTTTTCTGATTAAAAATATTCCTGCAAATATTCACAAAATTTTAGCAGAGGTGGATTTAAAATCTAAACTTTGAAACCAGTATTCACTAAAGAAATTTAAATTTAGACTAGATCTAACTTGACATTTATAGGTTTAAGATGATATTTTTAACAATTGAACAAATATTTTTTCTAAATCTCGCAATTACAAAATGACAGTGACATAAGCGAAACATAATTGGTGAACTAAGAGTTTTAAGTACCATGGCAACTAGAGCTGGTCTAAGCTCTTAATAATAAAAATTTACCAAAAAGTTATTGTTTACCAAATTCTGATATTCCTGTTAATTTGCGCGAAATCGGTGTTTAGAACTTAACTGAAACACCCTTTATATCTCAGTAGCCAGTATATTAATCATCTTAATTCATGTAACATAAATGGATGGATGGAAATTGTTTTCTTTTCAAGGTTTCGCGGCATTTATGACGACGTGGTTTTTATTTAGCCATAAATAATTGCCTTTTATCCCATCATATAAATACTTTTTACCAAATTTTAATATCCCCATTATTTCCCGAGAAAACGAGGTTAGAAGTTTTAAACGAAACAACCTGTATAGGGTATTCGATTAAAATGACAAATTGATATTTTTACAGCGATTGAAAAAATCCATCACTATTTAGGAACTTGAAAACTAACGTTCAATGTAGGGACCTAGTGGCTCCATTATGAGGTCGAAGATCATAGATATTTCAACATAAGTTCACTTTTAATGTGCGAGATAAAAGTCTATAGGTCGCTATTTCTTGTTAAGTAAATTCAACTTTAAAGGATTTAAGAGTACTTCGAAATAATTTTATACAATATTCGCAGATTTTTGCAGACCTTTGCGTTTTAGGGTCTCTAGATTAAGGAAAACATATTCTTCCGTTTCCGTACGTCTGTCAAGTTGTCTGTGCGTAGCATAAGCTCAAAAACTACTTTCCCGATTCTGGTAAAAATCTAATATGATGAAACAAAATGGACTTCTTATCCAGTGAACCAAAAATTTTGCACTAAAATAAAGTGTGATATAGGAATCCACTGCTACAATTCTTATGTAAAGTCATTATGGCGGAATAAGTACCAAAAAATTACTTATTCAATTGACTTGAAAGTTTGCTCAAAAACCAAGTATAAAACAAGGACATGTTGGTATAGTTATATAGTAAAACAGCGGTATGTTGTGATTAGTTAACGTCCCCCGGGACTGCGGGTGTGGAGCGGACTTCTCTTGGGTTACACATTCTATAGAGTCTCTCGGGTGATACATCCTAAATAACAATAATAATAATAATTATTATTATTATTATTATCATTATCCCCTTGTTTTACAGTTTACGGGTTCATATCTCCGACAGAGGGGTCACTACAAAACTCTCAGAGATTATTTTTAGTTAGGGAATGATCTATATTTCATGTATGCAGTATCACTATCTTCTGGGCTTGACTATGTATGTGCCCTTCGAGGTTTAATTCATGAAGGCTGCTTCCGAATGAATGAGGGGTGATACTTGTAATCGATATAAGGAAAGGAATTATTTTTACTTGTTTGTTTTTCCAAATCTCTCTATTTCTATTGCTAATTCTCGATATTTCCCTTTTTTTATAGATAATTTTTAAAATTATTATGTTCAGATAGCACTGCTGTTCCTATAAAGTAGGTTATACTTTTAACATTATCCTGAAAGGTAATGTCTGGTCTATTGTGCATTATGGTTTTGTCTGTGCGTATGGCCAGGTTCCAATACAATTTATAATTACAATGTTAATTTATATTATATGGTCTTACAGCGCTATTGATTGATTTATAATTTTTGCTACTGTATTATGCCTGTCTGTGGGTTTTGTCCCGCCGTAGTAACTTTACATAGAATTTTTACCAATTAATACATATATCAAACTAAATGATTTAAGTGCAAAATGTAATATCTAAACATTGATTTTTGCCAAAATATTTTATCCTCTTATGACCTTTGATTTTTGATCATCAAAATTTGAAGTCAATCGGATGAATGAGCTCTCCTGTGTACTGGCAGGACAACAGAACAACAGACCGACGGAAATGGAGGAACATATTTTTTGGGTTTTAGGGAACCTGAAACACTAAAGTCAAAAAAAATTGGAGGGCAATTTTGTCACGGTTACAATACTTCTCTCTTACTAGAAAAGTAACCAGAGGTTCGAGGTTAATTGACAGTTTAAATCGTTAAAGTCGTTACTACTCGCTACTATTATCATGTCATTCAATACAGATATACTGACTATCATGTCATTTAATACCTATAAATGCAAAAATATATTTCTAAATGAATGCTTTATTGTCTTTTATAATACTTCTAGATTGTGATACGTAGTACGATGACTTGAATGGACAAACAAAATTATCCTTATCCAGCACATTTTTCATTCTAGCAGCGAATTTTAAAGTAAACTAAGCTTTTTACTATTCCGCTCGTTTTTGGGGAGTGTTTTAATTTGAGGAACTTTTCGGAAAGCTGGTAGTTTTAAAACTTCGAGTCAAAATATAATGTACGTGATTAGGAAAGGCGAATAATTATTTTTTATCGCTTTCAAATTGATGGCAAGTTTTAATTAAAAGTTTGCTTTTAGTCATTTTAATTTGCCGTCTGTGAAGTTTTTCCGCAAGGAAAGTTTAGCTTGTTTTAAAAATGATTCATTAGAAATATTTCTTTGCAATTAGGAAGGCTTGTATTCAATATACAGAGTTTTCTTTATTTTAAATACTTTTTTGTTTTTTATTAGATAATTAATCTCTATCTAAAAATTTCGTAAAACAAGAGCGCAATACTGGCTTTTGTTAAATAATTGGTTGCAATGGACAACTTAGTTCGAATCTGAGCAGTATACAATTTTAACAACAGACAGATGCTTTTTAAGTTGTACTTCTTTCTGTACTAATATCTTTGTATCTAATTTGTTTTTGATTCTTTCAAAATTCATGTCTATAAATAAATAATGCAAATAAAACACTTTAAACTGTTTCAGATTTTCACTTTTATTCACAACTTGTGACATATGTTTCGCTAACACTGTAACTTCGTCAGGCAAACGATATCTAAACTTACAATTTGCTAAATGAGCTTGATTTTTATAACACAAAATATTGTAATCGTGAAAAAAAACACCCTCTCAGTTTTTTACAGATCTTTTCGCTTTAAGGCCCCTAGTGACTGAATTAAGTAAGCTCTAACCTTTAAGTCCTATAAACATTTAGTATAGAGTTCCAATAGGATTTCCATTTATTTTATATTCAAATAATTCTCAAAAATCTTGATTTGGGGCTTATATGACAAAGTATGCCTCTGATCTACAACCTTAGAATTCAATGTTTTTTTTTTAATTTAACAAATGTATTTAGAAATTAATAATTTTTTTGGCAGAACTCTTATTTCTAAATAAACTTTTGTCTTAGTATTTAAAAACCTACATTTTAAATTGCCCGTCTTAAAAAAGTTGCAAGCTCACGTGACGGGCGGCGCTGCAAATGCTTTTTGATAGAAGGCAGTCGCCAATCTGAAAAATTTTGGTAATCTGTATTCTAAACGTTGTTTTATGCGATTATATGTTCCATGATTTTTTTTGCTATAATATTCTCAGAATATGAAAGAAGAGAGTACGATATTATGATTATTTTAGGAGCCAAGATAACTTCACATTATAAATGCTTTAGACGCTAGGTTGCCCAATCTGCGTTTTATTAGTCTAATCTACTAAGAAAACTATAATCATAAAATCTAGTTCACATTGATAAATAAAATTAATATCGTAGTAAGAGATGTCATAATTATGTATTTTGTCAACAGTAAGTGTGCTTCAAGAAAAAAACGAGAATCGAATTTCAAAAATTAAGGATTTGTTAGGAAAGACCCATAACAAAGAATTCTTAAGGTGAAATATGGCAACGCCGCCCAACAAGTTGTATAGACATAGATACACAAACGTAAAATCATATAACATGTGTAAGGTAGATAATGGTTTGTATGTGCCAAATTTCTGGACATCGAGCAGCGATGTATCGTTTTTAGTTCATTTTTAGTGATTTTTATGTTGTAATTAATAGAGGCTTTATTTTTTGTGACTAAATCGTTTATAAATGCCAGGTGTGTGTGAAAATCATGATTACAATTTTTCGAACCCTACTTTTCTATCAGTATAAACAAATAACGAGTCAGTGGCATTTGGCTGAAACAACAACGGTTGATTTGGAAACCTAAAATATTTTTAATAGTTATTTTATTGCATTTAAAGATGAAGCTAAAATACAGCAAACATAGTAGTCATATTAAATATTTTTGCTTCGTATTTGTTCCTATGTTTCTTTTTTAGTTAACGAACAGTATTTGATTTTTTACATACCTGTACTAACTCAATAAAAAAAAATATATGCAGCTGTACTGTGTTATTTACAAAGCACTTTAAATACATGCAAATATCGTACTAATTTCAGGCACATATAATAAGTTTTTATAATACCCTTTATTTATTCATGTTTGCTACTGAAAAGTGGGTTAAAGAAATTGTAGCCAACTTTTTTAGACGCCACGCTGTTGTCGAAAAATCGAGTTAGTACTTAATTGTAACGAAACAAAATACCGACAAAATACCCACAGAACCACTTCTAAACTGCTTGAAACAATCGCAGTATAGATGCCACAAAAAATATATATATTCATGTTAAGTCGTATTATTTCCCTCGTATGTGGCAAATTTTGTATTCGTGAAAAAAATCCGGCCAAATAACATGTTTATAATCGTGAAAAAATCACCCTCTCAGGTTTTACACGTCTTTACGTTTTAGCGTCGCTAGATGCCAAAAAATATGTTTTATCAATTCCGTCGGTCCCTCTGTCAGTCTGTCTGTCTGGCTGTCTGGCTGCCTGGCTGTCTTTCTGTGAGTTCGCGGCATAGCTTAAAGACTACTTATCCGATTTACTTCAAATTTTGGTCAAAAATTAATGGTCATATGGGGATGATCTGGTAGTTTTTTGATAAAAATGCAATATGGCGAAACAAAATGGCGGCCTAGTGAAGTCTTAAAAAAATATTATTAAAAAACTACTCATCCAATTTGTCTCTAATTTTGCAAAAAACATATTGTTATAATAACGTATTAAAATTGGAATCAACTGGTGGTATTTTGCTACAAATCCAAGATAGCGCAACAAAATGGCGTCTTAATAAAATATTTAAAATTTCAGCCTGAAAAACTGCTTAATGATTTGATTTCATATTGTGTGTCGAAACTAATTATATGGTATGGTGGTATATAGATCAACTAGTAACATTCTGTTACTAATTCAAGGTGTTCGTCTTTACATTTTAGATGCCAAAAAAATATGTTTTATCAATTCCGTCAAATTTTTTGTATATGGGTATGACCTGGTAATATTTTGGTAAAAGTCCAAAATGAAAAAATTATCCAAAATTAAAAAAATTATTATGAAAAACTGCTTATCCAATTTATTTCAAATTTTGCATAAACATCAAGTATTATGTTGAAATCAACTGGTAAACATTTTGGTATGAATGCATGATGACGGAAGAAAATGGCGGTATAATAAAATATTTAAAAATGCAGCCTGAAAAAACTACTTAATAGATTGATTTCAAATTGTGTGCCATAACCAATTGTAGTGTAGGGCTGGCTCAACTAGTAAAACTGTGTTACCAATTCAAGATGGCGGAAAAAAATTGCGACCAAATAATTTTTTTGTAATCGCGAAAAAAACCACACTCTCAGGATTTACATATCCTCGCATTTTAGCGTCCCTAGATGCCAAAAAACATGTTTTATCAATTCCGTCGTCCGTGTGTCGGTCTGTATGTCAGTTCGCGACATACTACCAGACTGACTTCAAATTTTGACCAAAAATTAAGGGTGCTATGATGATGGCCTGATAATATTTTGGTAAAAATCCAATATGGCGGAACAATATTAAAAAATGTTTGCTAGAGTGGTGCGTTATTTGAGATTAAGATCCAGTAAAAAAAACATTTTTTTTTTAAATTGTCAACGTTTTGCAACTTAATTGTTGCATCCTCAGGACATATATATATATATATATATATATATGTATATCTTATATCCTGCACGAAACCCATATTATCAGTACTTTTACTTCATTGTTCCGCATATTTTACCCAGATATTAAGTTTCTAAATGGTTTTCGTTAAATATCCTTTTATTGTTATGTTAGAATGGTGTATTATTTGAGGTTAGGATCCAGTAAAAAAAAAAACAAAAAACTTTTTTTAAATTGTCGACATTTCGAAACTTTATTGTTGCATCCTCAGGACACATATATAGATTCTATATCCTGCATAAAACACATATTTTCAGTCTTTACCTATTACGTTGGACCGCAGATATTAAGTTTCTAAATTGTTTTCCTTAACAATCCTGTTGTTTTTAATGTCAGAGTGGTTTATTATTTGCGTTAGTATCCAGAAAAAAAAACAAATGAATTTACCGATTTTTTATCCAGGAACAGATCACGAAGGCCTAAGTACCTGGTACGGTGTTACCTTAAAGTGAAGAGAGAAAAATTTTATTGATGTTGGATTTAATGACTTGCAGATTAAGATTTATTGGTAACAAATTCCGTAATCGGGACACTGGGAATAAAGGAGCAAACAAAGTGGGAGGTCCGTGGTTTTTGCAGTTAACCGTAAAGAGATGCATGTGAGTCGACGCACGAGTTTCCTTGGGAGAATGACTAAGAAAGGTATAGTAGATGATATTTTATCAGAACAAAATAAATAGTAGTAATTGTAAAACAGAGTTAGGTCGACAACAATTTGACCATGTTCTAGTAAGTCAAGCTTTCTTTTAATATTTGGATCATAAATCATGCGAATTCTTTGGGCAAAAGCAAGTATGTTGAAGATTGGGGGAAAGGCTGTTCCCCATATATGTTGGCAATATTTAAGGCTGGGTCTGATTTGGAATATATCAGCGATTATGAAAGTTGACAAAAGGAAATTATTTTCGGACTCAAAAAGAAAGCCAATTCTTTAACGGCTGCTGTGGCAACTGATATATAACGCGATCAAGAAAATTTATAGTTTGAAGAAGTCATTGTCTTTAAGAATATGACCACTTATTTTAATGGTGTGGGTAGTGGAAGATAATTGTGAGATAGTAAGCATGATTGTGTCTTACTGGCGTTAAACCGGACAAGCTTCTTTGTTCCCCATTCTACGATTTTGTTAACGATAAAGTCATTAATTTAGTAGTCTGATCTCGTGGCATAACCCCCATTGATGATGACTCATGTCATTAAAGACGAAAGATCGCTACTTTATTTATTTTTGTCACTGCCTAGAGCCAACTAATCTGATTTGATCGAAACTAAGAACGCATTACTCCTAGGTTAACAGATAAGGTTTTATAATTATTGTACCATTCTAAGATCATTACATTAAAATAGCGGGCTCAATATTTTGCCAGAAATCAACACGTCTCTTAGAGGGGTGCCAAGGGATCAAAATATCGGGAACTTTTTTGTCTCGCATCGCTCGACGCAAGGGGTCGAATAATACCAATCACACGGGCCGATGCCCTGCGGAGGTTTATTATTTCGAAATCGCGTAACTAGATTTGAATCCGGCTAAACCCCCTTTTGATATTTTCAAATTTCATTTTTATGCTGGCTGGTCACGAGGCATAGGGGCTCTCACATGAAGGAGATAAATTAAAAAACGTCGAGTGCGTATTGCGATAAACAATTTTCAGCAGGGGCGAACTGGGTGATACCTGAGTAGCTATTTCTAAGGCTCTGGCGTAAAGTGGTAAATTTATAAAAAAAACACAGGGGCGGCCTACAGAATTGCCTCTCAGAAAAAACTTAGTAGAAACAAAAAACCCAAAATTACAAAATTACATTGAAAAGTATACGCACACATTTAAAGTATGTCTTAACACTTTTTGCGAAAATATAGCAGCCCTATTAATATAGGAAAAAATACGCAGTTACTCAACTCCTAGATACAGCCAAAACAATTTCTATATTTTAAAAATACGTTAATGGAACATAAAGAAAACACTACAAATCTAAATACAAACATTTTAACGCTTTATTCATTCATTTGACAGAATGGGCTTAAAATAAAAACAAAGAACTATCGGAAACGTCTATATTGTATTTAAATGAAGCACCCTGTATAAAGTTATATATTTAAAAAATCATAAAATTCTACAAATATAAAGTAAATGTAAAATCGTAATACTATATCGTAGATTGAAATTCTGTGGAACAGTTATCTCACTGTTCTTAAAAAAAGAAAATTTTTCATTCATAGTAAAAATTCCCTTGTATTAAATAAAGTTAAATACATAATTTTTTTAATGTTAGTTGTTACCAATAACTATACAAATTTTGTGTGGTGGATTCCGTTACGAAGGAAGTTCCGGATAAAGACCAATTTATTTTTTTTATGTTTTTACTATTTTTGCTTTTTGCTTCCGGATTGCGGAATAGTCATTCTTAACAATACAACAATATATAAAACCTAATATGACTATGATCCTGATCTTGTTCCTGCAGTCATAATTAAAGATTGTCTTTCGGAATTTCTTAAACCACTAACTAAGATATTTAACGCGGTGATTTTAACGTCATGCTTTCCAAGTTCTTGGAAAGAATCACGTATTTGTGCGGTTTTTAAGAAGGGCGAGCGCAGCGATTTAGATAACTATAGAGCAGTGGCTATTGCGTACAATTTCAGCAAGCTACTCGAGATCGTGTTGCATAAATATATGGCTGCGCATACCTCTGAGATGAGGTAAATCAACAGTTACTAACCTTGTGTGTATTACCCAATACATCTCTAAGAAGCTTGACAAACAAAGTTAGATAGATGTGATGTACGAATTTATTCTTTATGTATATGTATTTACTATTGCATCTCTTATAATAATAATTTTTAATCTAAATCTTTGTAAATTTCGTATTGTCTCGTAAAAGAATTGTGAATGTTTCAATGTTTAAAGCTATTTAGTATGTTTCATTTTAATTATGTTCTATTAGTCTAATAATATTCCTCTAGATCTATAACCATTATGTAACTATGATGTAAACCATGTAAAATATTTTTAGAGTCCTGAGGGTGACCTTATATAGGTCAAAACGTAGACTAGAATAAAATCTGAGCTTCTAGAGATTTATTACTGACCAATTCCAACCAACCCTCCTGTACAAAATAATTTATTTAGCCTGAAAAAACTTTTTATTAGATCAATTTCAAATTGTGTGCAAGCATTAAGTGTGATATACAGATAAACTAGTAAAATCGTGGTATGAATTCAAGATAGAGGAGTAATATGGCAATCTTAAAAAAATCAGTGTAAAAACTACTTATTCAATTTGTTTTAAATTATCCCCAAAAATCAAATGTGTCATAGTTGAAAACTAGTTAAATATTGATACGAGTCAAATATGGTGGGACAAAATGGTGTCCAATAAAAATGAAATATATGTACACTAAATGACTATGTGCGCCATTAAATTGGATCAGACTTTACTATTGCTAATAAAAGGAAAGATCCATAACGAGAGAAGTTCCGGGTAAAGAAAATTTACCGATTTTTTATTTGAAATTAAATGTCGATGGCAGGAAAAGAAAGGAACGCTTTTTCTGTTTTAATAACTTTTAATTTTACCTTTAAATAGAGCACAAAAACGCTTGAAAAGAACTTCGAATTAGTCCGCTCCTGATTTTCGGTAGACTAGGAAAAGTCGGGGATCGTCAGTAATATATTATAGTGTCTCTCTAGGGTATTAGGGGTAAACTAAAGAAAAATGATAGAACAATATCAATTTCCTTTTGGCGGAATTCAAGGGTTACTGTTACACATTGAGGGCTGAACTTTACGGCATCCCTTTAATTTAGATACAAAACACGGAATGGTTATACGTGAAAGGTCAATTCAACTTGGAGCCAATCTTGTAAGGGTTTCAATATAGGAATTTCAGCTCTATGGTTTTGGTAAGGTTAGAATATTTTTGGATTTGCAAATTGTTTCATATTAAATAGTGATCCCATAATGACCGTAGACACAACACAATTTTAGGGGAAATGTTAGTCAATAAAATTTATTACTTTTTATTAT
The DNA here is from genome assembly GCA_030620095.1 of Kuschelorhynchus macadamiae. Taxonomy (NCBI): domain Eukaryota; kingdom Metazoa; phylum Arthropoda; class Insecta; order Coleoptera; family Curculionidae; genus Kuschelorhynchus; species Kuschelorhynchus macadamiae. The sequence continues at coordinate 212,695 of JAUTXW010002578.1, forward strand.
CATTATTTTGCTAAATTATTTGTCTTTACTTATTTAAGACCAGATAACAAAATGTCAAAGACGGATTAATACCGAAACTCAGATGAAGAAAACCAATCTTCATTTGAGACTGGTGATTGCCCATGTATCCACACAGCAGTTCAACAACAAGATCATCCTTGTACTTTTTATGTAAGAAAAATTAGTATTTCTATTGCGAAGTAGTTACTAAAATAAAACAATAAAAGTCTCATAATTTAATATATAATATAATACCTCCTAAATGTATACTAGCTTTGCATTGTACTCAATATAGTTTTGATTCATCGAAAGATTTTCGAGGAGCTCAACAACCAGAGTTGTTGGTCCACAACGCACAACCTTCGAACCCCTGGTTAAATTCGTTTATTTATATTATTATCGGAACACTTGTTTTAATCTCGCTATTTGCAATACCGCGTGAAATATTATTGCGTGCGTGCTAATAATACGACTAGACGATACGAACACGTGGCTAATTTACGGAAATAGGTAATGAACTGTCTATTCAAAGTATAGTGAATAGAATGCAAGTATCTGATAGTAGGCAGGCTTTTTGGTCAGAATTTTTTTCATTACGCTTTTTAATTTTTTATTATATTTAAATGTTATTATTTGTGCTGAAATATATTCAAGTATTGCTTTAAAAACCTAATAATAATACATTAGAAATGCTCCGGTTTGGGTAACACATTTTAATGACGGAGCTCTAGTTCTTGAATTATTAAATCTTAGTAGATTGTTATATTTTTAATACATGCTCTCCCTCTCTCTCTCTCTCTCTCTCTCTCTCTCTCTATCTATATATATATATATATATATATATATATATATATATATATATATATATATATATATATATATATATATATATATATATATATATATATATATATATATATATATATATATATATATATATATATATATATATATATATATAATTCACGCGAAACTTTGATCCAGAGAATTTTTGGTGCAAATTTGAAAGGAATTGGTTTTACTGTTCTCAGGTTATCGTTCGCGCGAATTTCGTGTACAGGGTGGTCGAAATTGGTCTGTTTTAACAGAGAAAACCTATTTCCTGACTAGATAGAGCAAAACTGACTTAGGTGTCATAGGCTCGATTTCTGAGAAATGTTTAATGGCAAAAACCGCCTGCCGATATTTTCACTGCCAACTGAGATATAGGGCGTTTTTCTATTTTCGGCCATTTTGAAAATTGTCCATAACTTTTTTATTTTGCGGAATATTAACATTCTGCAAAGACATTCTAAAGGCACTTTTTTATGTGCAATCCAGTGGCATACTCAGATTTTTTCTATAGTTGTCCGTTTTATCATAAATAGGCAAAACTTTTTTTTTTCAAATGGAAATCATAGTTGGCTATAAATTATAAAAAATGCTCGCGTTTAGCCCTTTTCAGTGATATAAACTTGTAGGTACTTATTTTCAAAAATAACGAAAATATTAGGTGTTTTTGGTTTACATCGAAGTAGGCTTTGATTTGTGATGACAATATCTCAATTATGTATTGTTAAGATTTATAGTTTGTTAGCAACTTAAACACAACTTTATATAACACTAGCTAACGTTATTTTAATTATTTATTATTAATTTTCTTTATTTTTTTTTGTTTACATAGCAAAGTTGAACAAAATTAACAAACTAAACTACTATTTACAGCTACAAGTGAAAATAAAAAATAATTATGAAAATCTAGGTATTTAGTTAGATAGGTTTCTGATAAATATATTTAGAGAAGTTGTTCAAATTGAGCCCCTCCCTGTTGAATACAAACTAAGCATCTTTTGCGTACCGAGTTGCAACTATTTATTAGTTCAACTGGGCTAATAGATGCAAAAGCTTGCCTAGTGGCCTCTTGCAATTCTTCTTTTGTGTGAAAGATTCTTCCTTTAAATATCAAGTCCTTCAATCTTCCCCACAAAAAAAAATCTAAGGGAGTTAAGTCACAGGACCTAGCAGGCCAAGGTATGGGGCCCCACGTACCAATCCAATTTTCTCGAAATTCGAAGTTTAAAAGATCAGTTGTGATCCTTGCATTGTGCGGGGGACAACCATCTTGTTGATAGTAGATATTTCTGGCATCAGCTAAAGGTATGTCTTCCAACAAAGGGACAATATATGTGCGCAAAATATTTACATAATCATCTGCAGTTAAATTTTCATCGTAAAAATAAGGTCCCACAAATCTTCCTCGGAATATCCCCACCCATATATTGAATCCACACCGACCTTGCCGGTCTTGTTGCACAACTACGTGTGGATTTTCAGTGGACCAGTGATATGAATTATATCTATTAAATATACCAGAAGTATCTACTCTGGATTCATCACTCCAAATAATATTTAATGGAAAATTCTCATTCTCCATGAATTTTTGCTCATACCACTGACAAAATCTCAATCTTCTAGCGGCGTCCCCTTCACGGAGTTGATGAACTCTTCTCGTTCTGTACGGTTTGAATTTATGTTTTTTGAGTATTTTTAAAACGGTGGTCTTTGGAACATTCGTTATATTAGCCAATGTTCGAGAGGAGGTGCCAGGATGATCTAATACCTCACCAATTATATTTAGCTGCTGGATTTCCTTTTCTTCCTTTAGTTCATAATGTCTTGTTCTTAACTTTTTAAAACTTCCGTAATTTACTAAATTACTTTTTAATGTTTGATAAATTCGGTTATCCGGTTGACGTCGCTCGGGAAATGTATTAAAATATAATTCACTAGCTGCTTCAGGAACTTCGTTAGATAATATGTAACATTTTAACATATCATACTTTTCATAATTCTCAAACATATTTTGTCAGCAACTTAACATAACTTTATAAAGATAACACCAAAACGCAATAATTACACCAGACTACAGTAATCTGACAGCAATATATTCAAAATATTGAACGCGCGTCATTATTCCAAGGCCTACTTCGATGTAAACCAAAAACACCTAATATTTTCGTTATTTTTGAAAATAAGTACCTACAACTTTATATCACTGAAAAGGGCTAAACGCGAGCATTTTTTATAATTTATAGCCAACTATGATTTCCATTTGAAAAAAAAAAGTTTTGCCTATTTATGATAAAACGGACAACTATAGAAAAAATCTGAGTACGCCACTGGATTGCACATAAAAAAGTGCCTTTAGAATGTCTTTGCAGAATGTTAATATTCCGCAAAATAAAAAAGTTATGGACAATTTTCAAAATGGCCGAAAATTGAAAAACGCCCTATATCTCAGTTGGCAGTGAAAATATCGGCAGGCGGTTTTTGCCATTAAACATTTCTCAGAAATCGAGCCCATGATACCTAAGTCAGTTTTGCTCTATCTAGTCAGGAAATAGGTTTTCTCTGTTAAAACAGACCAATTTCGACCACCCGGTACACATAGACACACATACAGGTATTATAATTTTTTTTTGGAAATATATTTTCATTTTCTAAGACTTCTAAAACTTATATTTTCCAAAAACGTTCGCTATTGCAATACTACATTAAATATATTAATAACACAAGATATGGGGCTTATATGGAGAAGTAAAAATATGATAGGTTAATGGTCTTCATGAAAAATCTCAAATCTATATTTTTAACTGTCTAAAGAAAACATTTTGCAGCTTTCACTTCAGAATGTCTTAAACAACTAAAAGCCTCTCTATAGCTGCTACCTTAGGATATCTAAATAATTAAGTAGTTTCTTATACGCCCTATAGTATAAATAAAATCCAAATCAAATGCTATCATACCCTGGGTGTAAAACAACTGAGAGCATTAATTGTCGCTGATGATGATTAGCATAATATCCCGCAAATAGCGGTGATTTCATATACTCAGTACTTAATGAAAAAAATACATTAAAGCTGCTATTGAATCCCCAGACTCCTGGAAAATGTCACCACTTCGAACTGGATTGCTTTAACACCCCGTATATAAATATAATGTAAAACGAAACCATATAACATTCTATAGTCAGCGATACTTTAAATACTGGATAGGAATTAAGCAAAAAATAAGAATATAATTACTTTTAAGTACTTCATATATCGAAGAAAGCAATTATTCCTAACCGAGCTACTTAAATAGCCGTTATTATACTTTTTGGAAGAAGTAACCGTTAATTACTATGACCTAAAAGGGAGAAAGCCTATTAAATCACAAACATATGTAATAGGTACAAACCATCAAATCTCCAAACCATCTATGTATTTATTATTTTGAATTATAACAACTTTCATTTTGTATATAAAATTCTTGCTATATGTTCATTTGGCCAGAATTCCTGATACTTCTATACTTCTAGGTATGTATATCCATTTTCACTTCCCCTCGAAGCATTTAAGAGAGACATATTAAGACATATTTGCAAATTTTTGGAGGCAATTCGGGTTAAAAACATCGCGTCTCCTTCAAACCGCTTATTTGGACATGTCAGTCAAAGCTACAGCAGGCAAAGCTACGCTACCTTGAAAAATTGGCAAATTCCTTAAGCAAATGAAACATTTTTTTTATATGATACTAGGTTTTATCCCATTTTTTGATTGCGGAAAAAAAATGTAAATTTAAGTCTTGTAGCAAAAAGGTGGAACTTTTGATATATTTCAACGTTTTATCCCAGGATGCGTCGATACGGCTCCACGAAGGGTCAAAGAATAGTAAACAGAATTCTTGTACGCTATAATTCAAAAATTTTTCACCCTAAACATTGATCTGGAAAGTACAATTTTACTGACGTTTCGCCAAAATCACATTTGGTGTTTTCGAAGCTTTCTTTCTCGCGTCTGAATAGAGACGCTTCCTTTATACCCCCACCGAAGGTTATATCTGAGCGGCCGTTGATCGCTATTTAGGTTTTCGGGATGTTGGGGAAATCTCCACCATCGAAATTATTTTGTGGCCGGTTTTCCGATGATGCAGGATTAGAGCTGAGGCTGTTTATTTGTTTCTGATGCTGAGTTTATGCTCTTCTATTCTTGCTGATATTCGCCTGTTAGTTTACACAACGTACATCTTTTCACAGTCCTGGCACGGCATGCTGAATTTGATTTTGTCTTTTGGGTTTCCAAGTAGCTTACCTATAATAGTTGTTTGTGGCTTGTGTATTATTTGTATGTTGTGTTTTCTAAGAATTCTTCCGATCCTGTCTGTTCGGCCTTTTACATATGGTAAGACTACTTGTTGCGTTCCCGGTTCATAATTTTTGTTGTTCGTTATTCTGGAACCCTGCGTATTAAATAGTTTTCTCTATGGTGCGATTTGTGTAGCCATTTTTTTTAAAGCACTAGATATTATGTTAAGTTCGTTTTGTCAGAAAATTTTCAACCTCAGTATGGCCATGTTGCCATATAATAAATATGTCATCCATATAACGAATCCATAATTTTGGTTGTATTTCGAGGTTTATTGTTAAATTTTTTATTTTATTTTTAGTTATTTTTTCTAGGTGCATAGTCGGGTCCTTTGGAATAGGCATATAACTATGATATAAAATAAATATAATCGTCTTGTAGGTATTATAACAATCGTCTTGTACCCACGTCTTGTAAACCACGGTTTCGTTTTTTTTATCTGCTAGAAGAATTTAGATGTCTTTATTTTTTCGAAGGTTTGTTAGGGCCTTACTTAATCTTAAAATTCTTGTCACTTCTTGTCGAATCTCCTCTGCTTTTTTTGTCTTTAGAGGAGTCAATGACAGCTTCCATTCCAGCTATTATTGCTTCTTTAGGGATTTCCTTAGGAGATATCGCAACATTAAAACCCTTACCTAGTACGGATTTTTCACTTTCTGAGAGAGTGTAGCATCATATATTTACGCACTAACTTATCGACGTCTACTGATGAGACTTGTGACTGACTCAACTTTTTTAGGAGATTGTCATAATTTTTTGAAAGCTTGTTTTAATATTTCTATTTTATTTTGAACTTAATATAATATCAAGTGGTCTAAAGAAAAATGGCTACATAAATCGCAGAATAGAGAAAGCTATTAATGCACAAGGTTCCCAAACAACGAACAACAAAACTTATGAAACGGGAAGGCAACAAGTGGTCTTACCATATTATTATAGAAAAGGCGTAACAGACAGGATTGGAAGAATTTTTAGAAAACAGAACTATAGGTAAACTACTTGAAAACTCTTATTCGGACGCGAGAAAGAAAGCTTCAAAATTGCCAAATGGGATTTTGGCTAAACGTCAACAAAATTGTTTTTTGTTAGAACGTCAGTACTGAACGAATGTACACCCGGATTGAAAACGCATTGTATTTTTCCATCCGTGAAGGACTAAGAATAAACATGTAAACATGCTGTAAGGCAATAAGATTCAACCTATCATATTTCCACTAAACAAATCCAATCGAAAATTGCATCACAGTATTGATTCGTGTTACGACAAACTGCATTAATTTTGACATTATCCTCATATGCAAAATAAAATGTTTATAGTTTATTTCAAACTGGGATACATATATAGGGAAATAAATCCACCAGTGATGCCGTGAAGATTACAATAGAACGTGTCATTTACGAAAACGCTTATCCAGATTGATATTTCACATGTCACGTCAAAGTCACCTCGTTACAAAATACTACTTTAAATGATCTTTAAACCGCTTTGATGAAAAATAAACAACAATTACTTTTCACAACGTTCATATTTCTTTGAGTCCTATTTTCGATCTCTTCCCGAGTCATTTTTAAACGCATAGAAATACTTTTAGCATTAAGTAATGGTACCAGTTGGCTTTACGGCTGACGCCTTTAATTTAGATAAATGGAATTACTGTCACGAACTGTCTCCAAAAACTGTTTACAGTTTCTCCGATTATATCCTAATTATTTTTGTGGCAACAGTTCCCTTGTCTCGAGAACACGTTTAGCTAGAAGCACACGTCATTGACAATTACTAGTAACACAATCCGTTGAGTATTCCATTAACAATGATAGGTTAAAAATAACCGTTTCACATGTGTTAAGAGAACTTATTTTTATAACAAGGCACTATTATTTTTTATTTTACAAATACAAATCCTTTACTACCATAAAATTATTTTACATAAAATACAAAATGAAACTGTATCGTCAGGGTGTTTTAGGCACCTTAAGTATAACGATTAAAACAAATGAATAATAAATCATTTGAAAAATGTATTTGAATCAAATTACACATTACGATTCATTTTAAAATAGATTAAAATTTAAATTCATAAACACTAATGAAAAAAAAAACAATTTTCGACATACCTTGGATATTCAGTTAGTAAATCCTTCACAGAATCTAAATTTATACAGACATTTCTCCATTAACAACTTAGTAGCAGTTGCCTTAAAAGCTCCATTAGATGTAATTTCTTTTACGTTGGATGCTAATGAGTTATATGTCTTAAGGGCTGTGTAATATAGGTTCATAGTAAAAAATCAGTGGTATGAATAGGCACTCTTAAGTCATATGCGTGTCTAGTCAGCATCCCTATGCCCTCAGTGTACAAGTTCCGGTTTGTCTGGCAGAGTTGTCGTTGTCTTCTCACAAATAGTACCAGTTGTAGAAAATAGAGGGATGGGGCAGTCAGTATGTCAAAGTCACGAAAAAAAGATCTGCAGGAAGTTCTCTAGAGTGCAGCTTTAAAATAGTTCGGATTTTTTGTTTGTGACATTTAAACATTCTCTCTGCAAGAATCGAAGAAGGCCAGAAGATAATTCAGTAGGACATTATAGATTTAATATGGACAATAATATATCCTTAGGGAATCCAATGAAACACGGACCCTCGAAACACGCACGGCAAAGCATGCTGAGCTCAGTCTGTTATTTAGCTGCACAGTGTGACTTTCACAGGTTAATTGTCCGATCTTGTCTGCCTTCAGCCTTAAGCCATTATCGTTACACCACTGTGACATTTGATCATTCACTCCTGAGAGATCCCGAAGTCCGTTTACATACAACAAGAATAGCATAGGTCGAAAGATCGATTCCCGTGGAAAAACATCTGTCCTGCCCAACAACGATAGATATCCACTGATCAAAAAGGTATGAAGTTAAATCACCACAGAAAGTTAGGGTATCATCAGTATTAAATAGAGCTTCCAAGAGCTCCACCAATCTATAAATAAAACCATTAAATCTCCTGTTGCGAACCCTTCTTAAACTAAATTGAATACTTTTCAATGGGTAATACTTTAACGTTTAGATTAATACATTTAATATCACAAAAAGCATAGTTTGGGATGCCCCTTACTTAAAAACATCTTGCGTGGTAGTTTTTTTGTAACGTCATCATGTCAAGCCCAGTGCTCGCAAATATAGATAATATTAAGAAAACAATCATAAAAAAAATCTTATTTTTTAGACTTTGCACATTTATATAACACACTACAAAGGATGATGTGTGGTTATTATTACTATTATTGTTACTATTCATAAAAATTACCTCTTGTCTGTAAACAGTCTTTATATTTGTTGAAAAGAAATCTCTTAATACCCACGAATTTAGAACAAAATCTAATCACACTTAAGACGATCTTCAGATGGTGTTTCCTTGACCTCGATATTCTCTTTTTGATATTGCGGCTTTCCTGTTATATACTTTTTTTATCATGGTCTCGGTTACATGATACTGGACACGGTATACATATAACCATATCCTGTGTCCTCCCCCAAAAAAGCTATTTTCTATAATTTTTAATGTACCTAGACGTTTGGGATAAATCTTACGATTTCAGTTTTTAACAACTCGTCTGAATCACTTTCCTTGGTGAACGAGGATGCAAATCGAGATTTTTCTGTCAAACCAGTAAAGATGTTAGTTGATTCCCTAAATTCCTAGTATGTTCAGGAGACAAGTCTATGACGAAGTTCATGATTCTTCTTTGTTCATTTTCTAAGGCCTTTAACTTGTTTTGAAGAACTTCGTGGCCAGAACCGATTATTTTTAAATTTTGTTTTTGTTTATTTTTAATTTCCTTATCTAGGTTAAGTTGAATATTCTTCCTTTCCGGCGGCTGGCTTATGGTACAAATCACGAAAGAGAAATTTTTGAAAGTTCTATAATTCTGATTTTCTCCTCAGTTTTTTCTTTTAAACACAAGATAATTTCTTTTAAAAGCAGTATTTTTCAGATTCGTTATGGTTTATTCGTTAGATTATGGTTGGTTCAAACACAGCATGTTTTATTGCATATATTAAAATATTTTCCACTTGTTAACACTCCTGAACGAAAATAATAATAATAAAAATTGAGTAAAACAGGAATATCAAAGAAGTAAACAGTTTATTTGTAAATAATTAATTTTAATTTCTTTAAAACATTTAATATATTATTATTTCCGAAGAATCTTCGTTTTTTAACAGTTCGTTTAGAGTATAAAGTTTTTTGGAGAAAAATCTCAATAGTCAGAACAATACTTAAAGGCATAATCTTTCGAGATAAGTTAAGTGATTTACAGGGACGTCGGAAGTGTTTGGAGTAAAATTTCACACTCCAAGAAGAAGAACAAAGTAACAAATTAAAATAATTAAAAACATCTTATTAAAAACTTATATTATGAAAAAAGTATTATAAAATAATGGGGCAGTTTACAAAATAACCCGGACCTGCATACTGCATAACATTCCGAGTATTCTAAAAATATTTTTATTAATCACTCATAAACATACCAAATTTTTGTGTCTAAAGAACAGCTAAAAGCTGCAATTAATTTGAAAATTAAATCGTTTGTAGTTTTTGAATAAACCGGTCAAATTGAATATTTTATTATTTTAAGTGATGGGTTTATTAAACTCTCTAAAATGACACTAAAAATCTTTTTATTAAATAATTGATTCCAATTAATTTCTTAATTTAGAAGAAACACGGATTTCGGTCATCATATATTACAAAAACTCAGGGGTCTCTTCTTCTATGATACCAGCAACATTTTTACACAAAAAATCCGAAGAAAACAGTAGTTTTTCTCCACGAAAATACGGATACCCGACGAATATGGATATTTTCCTATTTTTAATATGTATAACAGGGGGGCGCAGCACCTTCCTTGAAAAAACTGACCCCTGACCCATACTTTCGACGTGCGTGGTGATTTATCAGCATTTACTGACTACTGAGAACTACATACTCATAGAATGCGAGATTGAGGATCTTGCCCTAAATAGAAGATCAGAAGTTTCTTATTGATTACTTTTTCACGAACAGCATTTACAGTCATGACTGAAAAAGTCGAAAATCTTGTTCGAAACCTTTTTAAACAGAAGGTCTACTGAGTCTTCTATTGTTCTTATGCTCATTAGAAATGTAAATTGTATAGGATCTGTCGAAGGTAACCTTCAAAATAATACTCTCGGCATAATATTCGTCTAGGATAGCAATGTTACAGTTTGGCTTACTCCATCGCCAGCGTCGGACTTGATGATGTATGATGATGATATGTTAACATACAATCAGATGGCTACATTGTTTCATTCCTCACGGCTTTTATGTTGTCCAGTTTTCCTATTGATTCCAGTGTTCTTCTTTTTCTAAAAATGTTTTATTAACCAGCGTAGTCCTTAGCAGATTGGTCTTAATATTTTCCATGACAACAATCCTTCAGAGCTGAAGTTTCATAGTAAAGATGACAAAATACCTTTTGCAGATTTTTGTAACCCTATCTTTAGAAACAATAAGCCTATATCAAAATATGCAACGCCTTTTAAGAGCTTGTTCAACATCTCACCCCAAAATTTTTAGCGACGGTGGATTTGTCAAAAACAAATATCAATGTCTAAGAACACAATCAATGAAAACTTTCTTTTATCCAATGACCGATGACCAGGTGAAGAAAGGCGTCAGTGGATCAGTTTTAAATGATAGTTTTTTAGGGATGTAGCGGGGCGTTAATTGTAATTTTATTTCTAATACATCGGTTACATAGCTTCTGAATTAACATAAGTAAGCTAAGTTGATTTATTTATAACCTCTAGGAACTGGAATTGTAATTAAGTCTTTCAATTTTTGAGATGAACTATACTTTCACCTCCTTCTAAGCCTTCGTGCATCTATTTTTTATCTAATCTAATATCTATTTTTTTAACATCGACAAATGGAAGTAACAAAATTAAATGATTTAGAATATGGGCGGTCTGCGCAGGCACAAACTGCTGAGAGTGGGTGGCTAAGCAGAAAACTGGGCAGTACTAGTGCCGCTTATTTTATAGCTTATTTTATGCTCTGACTACGCTCCTCTAACGTATGCGGTTGTACCAGAAACCTAGCCTAGATGTTATCATCCTTAAAGATAGGTCAAACTGAAATTATTTTCCTACGTTTCGCCTGCCATTACATGAAGCATCTTCAGGGATTATCACTGTATGAGAAAAACATACTTAGCCCTTCTGTGTCTTTAGCTTGGAAGTAAAGATATAAAATTTAACAGTATTAAGAACTCTAATTTCATTCATCCTATATCCAAAGATCGATTATACTAACTGAATGGATAGTCCATCAGGCAGTTTCATAAATTCCCTACATCAATGACTTTTCTCGCGGTTTATTTGTAATATTAGTAAGCATTCAACAATATTTGGCTCGGTATTGCTAATAGCAAAATCGATAGAATGAGTTTAACCAGTAGGTCGGATGCTCTGCCCAGCAGATTAGCAATCCCGGGTGCAAGGGTACGCAGGAGTCTCTCAATGGATCTCAACTATACTGAATATAATACAAAGTTGGAATCCATTTAGGGGGTGTTTGTTACATCTATTAGAAGTAGTGCCGTCAAAGGTTACGGTTAACCGGAAAACAGTATTTTGAATAACCAGCGTTCGGTTAATCGGTCGGATCAATTATTGAAAGTTCGATTAACTAATCTGCGAGCTCCCCTCCCTCAAATTAACAAAACCTTTGTATATAGTGGCTCCTATATGAAAGTAAAGGTTTTTTTTAGTGAACAGCAAATTATGGACTCGGACTTTTTTTTATTGATTAAGTTTTAAATAACCAGTCAGAACTAATAATTCTGACAGCTCTAATTAGGAGTAGGCGAAGAAAAAGTAATCCCTGCCCTGCAAAGAAAAAGTAATCAATATTTAAATATTAAGTACATTTGCAGGACTAAACTATACATTTTTACTTGCATGCAAAAAAAATCATAATGTGTTATTTTGCGTTGATCTTATTTAACTTTCTAGACAAACGGGATTTACTTTTCGAAACAGTTTATAAGTGAAATTTAAATTAATGTAGGTATAATGTAACAATCCTGTATATAAGTACTTAAAAAAGCAAATCATTTAATTTTTTTTCGAAACAATTTCATAGACCATAATATTGACGCTGTCTGCCATTTTTGTAGAATCTCTGTGAAACACCACCATGCATATTTTAAAATACTGACATAACGTCAGGCATTTTCATCCCGATATATATAAACATATTACAGATCTACACTTTGTCCCATTTTGTGGCAGTTTTCGTTTTAGAATAGTCTATATCATTTTATGTCATCTTCCTAAAGCAGAAAAAGGTATATTTGATAGCTTTGTTGACTTGTGAATAAAATATTCATATTATAAACATTGGATTGTTTGCGTCTATATTAGATTTCAGTTTGTATTGATTTTGTAACACTTAGATTTTATTTTAGTGCTTAAATTGAATCATTTAGTTTTAAATAAGATTTATGTAAAAATGTACTAAGAGGCAAACAGTTATGAGCAAAATAAAGTGAAAGTATTTTTTTTATTATAAATACATATACAGTGTCATTGCCTAGATTTCGTTGTCTATTTCCAAAAGTAAGAGGGCTAGCAAAAACATTGAACACAGACCGTAAGGCTTTTAAAAATCCATTGTAGTAAAGAAAAATTAATTATACATGATTGATTTTTGAAAATAGTCAAGAAAATACAAAAATGGACCATTTCTTGCCGATTTTAAATAGACTGGGTTAAGTATCTTTATTTTTAAAAACTCTTGAGGAATTTGAGAGAAACAATGCCATAAGAGAGAAATGTTCCATTCAAAAAATGAAACTTTGTTTCCATGTGACTTTAAGACCAATCTTTTATAACCAGTTTTTTTTACTCCAAAAGATTTTAACATACCAGCGACCCTGAATATAACATATTTCGAGATGCTGTTTTAATATACATCAGTTTTAAAACTCTTATAATAATAAGTTGTTTTTAAGCCTTGTAAGTAATGTTATTTAAAAAAATACCTTCCAAATTTTCTCATATCTTTGAGTTAGATACCTACTCGCCGCATACCTGAAGACAGTTTTAGCCAGCAGACTTCAGTTTTGCATATATATTTAGTGCGATCTACAGGACAATTTATAAGAGTTATGTTTAAATTTAGGAGCTTGCTGAGTCTCGGAGCTATTAGACGACTGGGCATGTTTTATGAGTGTGTATTTGCTTAGCTGTTCATTAGTGGAAAGTGAAATTATTTCAATTTTTACAGTTGCAATGAAACGTCAAAAGTCTGACCACGAAAACCGGCAAATTATAAAAAAGACCGATATGCAGAAGGCAGAATCTAAAACGCGCAAACTATCAGAATTTTTTAAAGAAAATTTAAAGAAAAAGAGTCTTCATTAATAACAAACACTGGTAAGATTTCCGATATCGAAAATCCTAGGGAAACCAAAACAGAATCTGATATTATACATTTCGTATAGGGTAACAGTAATTTTCGTGTTTTTACATATTACTAAAGTTGAAATTGTAATATTTCTTGCATAAAAACCAAGAGCTATACAATTTTTTGTACTCCGGTAGTGTCAGTGTGCGTCAAAATGAATTCGACTTCGGTACTTAGTGTGTTTTAGGTATGTTAAGTTTAAAACTTGGTAGGGTACCTATGATTTATATTTAAATAGGATAATATTATTTAAATATTTAAAAAAATTTTCTTTAGCTTTTAGCATTTTGCTAGATCTTCTACTCCTTTTAGTATTTTATTATTAAAACATAGGATACCTGAAAGTTGCTAAACAGTTAAAACTGCTCTGCTCTGATTTCGTTTCTTCCTCCGTATTGTAACGGTCGTCGTCTCTTTGTCTTAGAAAAATATTATAAAATAGCCGCCCATGCCTGCGTAGTGCATAGTGGGAGTACTATTTTATTTCCAGTACTCCAGTAATTGTAAATTCTGTTTGACGCCAGTGCCCAGAGGTGTATAACACTGCAGAGTTGGGATAACCTTTGTATTTATTCATTCAAGTAAAAGAGAGAACTTTGACTTTAGGTTATAAAAAAATCCTCAAAGAAGATTAATCCAACCAGGTGTTCAAATTGGCTAATGGAGAAAACTTATTCAATTTGAGATAATTATAACTAGTTGTGATGCCGATCCTGAGGCCATACATGATAATGAATAATATAAAACACCAAAGATTACTATGTGAACTGGTCGGCCGACGTCGCTGTCCTTTCCGTTAAATTTATTGCGATAGCACCCTGGAACTAAATAAAAACATAATTTGTAGTTAGAATCCTAAATCATTGCCACCAGTATCGTTTGTGGTAATAGATTTTAATATACTTATCGAAACTTATAACTATCCCAACAAAGTCAACTCTGAGGTTTTTGGTGTTACTTCATGGAACTCCTTTATAGTGAAAACATTTAAAACATGTTGAATAGGGAACAGAAGCATTTATTTAAAAAAAAAGGGTAACTGACGACTCTTAGGAGGATGTGCTTAGTTGCTGTGGCTGAAATAGAAGAAGCGTAGCACCTTTACAGAATACTTTTCTTGTTGATGGTGTATGTACGTTTTTATTTGTTTCACTGTAGTCCAAATATTAGGGATAGTACTAATTGTCTAAATATATCAGTTTTGTCATATTTAAGCAATGCAGAAAGTTGAAATTGTAATATGAAAATACTGTCCTGATGATTTTCAAAAATTAGGTTTACTAACATTCATTTATTAAATTTATTTTAGAATATTCCGGTTTCGACAAATTAACACAGTTTCGCATTGAAGATATAGCCGAACCAAATAATAAATCTTCTTTATTTTAGTAATAATTAAATATAAGAATGTATTATCTCGACGGAACATTCCTTCTCGCTTTATTTATTTATTTTCCCAACGCGCCATTCAAACAAACCCAAGGGAACATGTGTCACATCGTAAATAGCTAAGCGCCGTGTTGTCCCGAAATAACTTATGCCGGAGCAGGAAATCGCTTCGATCTCGGGATCACATAAAATATTAAAAAATAATTGCAAATTTGATAAACGTGAAGCCCGAGGCAAAGTAATAAAAATTAGTTTGGTTTCTTTTCAAGTCTTTCTGGTCCTAGGGTTTAAAACAAAACAAAACTATAGATTGAGCTCGAATTCTATTTTGTCCAAGGTGTCAGTTCAGTCAATAAATATACATAAAGTCAATGGTTTAGTGCTACTACTACTTTATAAGTAATATTAAAATTGCTATATTGCCATTCCTGGAACTTTCCTCGTTCTGAGCAATTTTTTAACAAAAGTTTTTTAATAACGTGAACATATAAAAGCTGGTATCGTTCAATCTGGATAAACGGAAGGATTAATATAGGCAATCATTGTATTCCACCATACTGAATATTTACCAAATAGCTACCAGTTCACGCACAAATGACGTTTGATTTTTGTGCAATAGTCAGTTGAATCAGTAGTTTTTTAGCTATGCAGCAAATAGACAGACATAATGAGAAAACTGGGAAACTTTTCAGAATCTAGGAAAGTTGAAACGCACAATTCCAAAAAAATCTAAGGGAGTAATAAAAAATCACTTTTTCGCGTGATATTTTTACTCGAAAGGGCATCCTACTACCTAATAAGGAAAAATGAGACAAATCATATAAAACCCCACATAATATTAGTTACAATTTTTTTAATATGTACAGGGTGGTCCAATAATAGAGGACGTCCAATCGACGTCGACGTCGCTGTAGCTCAGGGACCGTTAATGATAAAACTTAAGGAAAAAATATTTATAGGCAAATCGGCTGTAAATTATTTTCAAGTTCGAAAGTTGGCCGCTAAGGGACGCAACAGCAATACAAAAGTGTAAATGCCAATTAAATTTCCCTAACTAAGGTATGTTGAAAATATATGCATTCTATTCTCCAACAAATTACGCACTTCTTGCTTGAGACTATATTTGTCTTTTCGAAAATAAAGTGGTGGGGAAGGTCAAACATTTTTATTTTCAAATGTTGATATCTCTGTTTTTGAAGAACCGATTTTATTCAATTTGGTTTGGCTTCGAAAAAAAGTGTTTTTTTTTGCTGTACTCGTGGAGCTATAAACTGTACCGTAATGACTTTGTTAGTGGCCACTAGAGGGCGTTATTTCGGAACTCTCCAAATAATGCTGATTTTCTCGAAAAAATCAAATTGTACGCTATAACTTTTATATCAGAATTTATTTGGTAGTTATAAAGGGTATTGAATAGTTGATGGTCTCTTGAATCCGAAACGTCGGATTAGAAAATTAACCTTATCGTTTATTAGAGGAGAAAAAATCAATGGCAAAGTGGAAATTATTTTCATCTGCCATTTCAATTAATCCTAGAATTTTAGGAAAACCAAAAAACTGGAAAAAAACAAGCCTCCAAGAGAAACTTTAGTACTTTTGCATAACTGTAAAGAACAAAATTTAACATAAAAATACTAAAACTCAGACTCATAATCACATAAGCTTCGCAATAAAAGAGCTAAAGCTAGGGCGAAGCTGTTTCGGCAAAAAGATAAATAGAATTCTACCTTGCTTCAGTGAAACAAAAAAAAAACGACGAAGTGAACTAACAATAAACTAACAACAAATATATTTAAAATCATTGAAAACTACATTTGCAAATGCTCAAAATACAGGCCGTCATTGTCAATATAATGTTGCAATCTTTCCTGTGGCTACTGAATTGCAGCCTCCACTTCTTCCCCCAGTATCTTTATAGTAGAAGTAGTGGCTCCAGCCCCATCGTAAAATTTGAAAAGAGAACTTATAATAAGAATTAGAATTAGAAAGATTTATAATAAAGAAACTAAAAAGTCTTTTCTATAACAAAAAATACTAGAGTTCCTTTTCACCCACTTTTTACGGTTCTGTTTTAATTAGTGATAACTTTCTAGTCACTTACTTCTTATTTTCTCTTGGGCCGCCTTTACTTTTTTTATTATTGATTTGATTTGATCTATTTTTCGCACTTGATTTGAGGGTTTTTTGCACTTGATTTGGGTTTTTTTCGTACTTGATGGTTAAAATACTCTTTGGCAGGAGTATCGGACATTTTTTTTAAGTGCTGCAGGTTCTTCCGTTTTTCAAAAGTTACTGGTAACCGTTTTGAAAATAAAAAATGCTATTAGATTATGTGGCTAAACTCATATTTACTTAGCATTTTATTACCTGCGTATTTTCGCTCAGGAAGGAATCAAGGCTTTGCGCACTATTGATGTTTCAAATTGTCCATTGTAAGATGATTGATATTTAAGGGGGAACTGCACGCATCATTTGCAAGCCTTCCGCCGCTGCAATACTATGTTAAAACTATAAGAGATGTGTATTAGCTTCAATGTGATTTCAATAGGGAAATATGTATAGTTGGGCGCTAATTGCGATTTTTTATGAAAAAATCTAATTTAGAATTATAAAATAGAAGTAGATTCGTCCATTTTCGACCATTTTTCGACCACTTTTTGACGCAAATGCCGTCGTATGTAATTTTTTTTCCACAAAATGGCTCTTTACCGCCTTGCATCGATCCTTTGTCTACGTAACTTCAAAATTTGAAATGGTAAATCGTACTCGTGTCTTTGTATTTCTGCATCGCGTGAACCCTTTTGAACCCATTTTTAAACGAAATGTAATTTAAATTGCCTATACATAACACATTTTTTTGAGGTCGGACGTGCAGGAAGTTTTTCTAATACGTAGGTACCTTTTCATCTTACTTTGAACTTGACTAGACCTTGTCGCTAGTTTTTCACTTTTTGCGTGCAGTTTTCCCTTAACGTGAATCCCTTCCAAGAATGTTTCACGAACTGGTCCTATTGAAAATGGCCATTTCGGCATGTAATAAGATACTAAGTGGTTATTCCATTGCCGAATTAGAGACGGGTCTACTTCAATTACTTGGAAAGCCCTGTGTTTCGATCTTGCTTGCTTGAACTTATTGATCCAATCACAAACTGTTTCAGCTTTTGTGTGCTGGTTAACTAACCCTATAATTCTTATCTCAATCAAGATAAGAATGCCCTTGAATTGGAAAAAGAATTGTTATGCTATCAAACCACCGAGCAGTAACTACCACGTAGTGTGTAAATTCGAATAGATTGTAGTTTTTATTTTCACCCCCGCAAAAACCGCAAACAATTTCCAAACTTTTTTTACCTGAGGGTCTAAGTGAGTAAAAATGAAATTATGTAGGAAGAAATTACTTCCTGAGATCCTTTGGCTCCGATCTTCTCCGAATGACAATAAAAGTACGATTCAGCAGAAGAAAGGACATGAATATTGAATGAAAAAACAAAAGTGGGGTAAGTTTTTCTGAAAATCTAAAGCTATAGCTTCCAATTCCACGCACTTTATTGCCTTCTTCTTTGCTGCTGTCTTGCAGGCATAAAATCTCCAGCTTTTTTCAAGTGAATTTCTATGGAACGCATTTCTTGCATTAGTTTATTTTACTTTCTGCGGTAGTTGTAGCATCCAATTTTTTTTGTAAACTTGTTTTTTTAGATTATATTTATCACATAAGCTGCATGTATCGCAGCGCGGATAGCCAAATTTTAAGTTAAAATTATTATTAAATATCTTGCGATAATATTCATAAAATACAAATGGAAGCTTCACAAGTCATTGTACAAATACATCTTTTAATATTCAGAGTTTCTGGTAAATATACCACGGCAGTTTTCTTTAGGTTATAGTGACTTTGTCTCTTTCTAAATGAAGTAATGCGTTTTCCACAGCTTCTAAAATACACCGCGGGAACTTCAAAGTGTACCAAGGAAATTTTTACTGGAAGTTCAAAATGAAATATTTTCAATACGGATGACGATTTTGAGTTACGGTTTTCGGTCTTTGTTTGACCAATTCCTAGAATATGCAGCTCGATAAGGACAGCCTTAGGACTTCAACGTAACCGTTTTATACAGGGTGTTATATAAGACCCTGCCATTTTGTGAAAAGTTTATTCGACCAGAACTATTACTGTGGAAGATTTGTGCAACGAAAATGGTCTAGAGCTAGATATAAAAAATTTCCAGCGGTTTTGAAATTTTTTCTTCCTTTCCGACATACAGGGTTTTGTAGAAAAATTGTTTTTTTTTAATGGTCTGCTGAACAAAGTCCACTTGTGGCAATCAGATTCGGTATGGTCTATTAGATTATGAACAGGAATGGCACCCTTAAGTATTACCACCATGAATATTGTATACAGGGTGCACCAAAAACTCTACCGATTCTAAACTTTAACAATATTGAATTTCTGCTCTGCAAGGTAAGTAGTATTTTAGACCTTTGTTACTCACTGCATTATTGGGACATATTCTCAGTTAATTCGAAGTGATGGGTAAACAGTTAAATAAGTCTGTATTAACAAAAATAACATGTGAAACTGTATTCTATTGGGAAAAAGTGAATTATATCAAAGATTAAAGGCGATTTTTTATTATTTATTAAAAAATCTTTTTTAAATGGAAGGCAATATCTGAAAGAATTAGAGCAAATTTCAAATACAAAAAAAAACTGTTTTAGTAAAAATGTCAATTATTACTAAAACTGGCATTAGAAGCAACATCGAATTCAAAATTGATAGTAAAAACCAAATCCAACAAATCATTATTTAACGTTCACCTCTTAGTTTTTGGTAAACCCTGTATACAATATTCATGTTGGTAAATTTAAGAGTGTCAATATTGTTCTCAAATTGATAGATATAACTTTGATTACCACAAGTGGGCATTGTTCAGTAGATTATTTTTAAAAATCAATTTTTTGAGAAAACCCCGTATGTCGGAAATTGTTTTTTCGTACCTAGCTCTAGATTATTTTGGTTGCACAATAAAAAAGAGAAATCTTCTATAGTAAGAATTCTGGTCGAGGAAACTTTTTAAAAAATAACAGGGTCTTATATAACCCCCTGTATAAAACGGTTGCTATGGTGTTCTGAATCTGCCCTTATGAGGCTGCATACTATAGATATTGATCAAACAAAAGCTGAAAACTGCAACTCAAAATCTTCATCCGTATTGAAAATATTTCATTTTGAATTTCCAGTAAAAATTTCCTTGGGGCACTTCGAAGTTCCAGCAGTTTATTTGTAGGTTTTCTACTATGTGCGTGATCATATCTTTGTCTCGCATCTTTTGGAGATACACCACCTTTCTTTAAAGAAGTTTGAATCATTTGAAGACGCCTTCCTGTAATCCCACGTAAGGACAAAAATTCCTTCTGGCGTCCTGGTACTTCCATAAAGAAACCTTCTTGTGTAATTCTTACTTTATACGAATAGGGATTGTCGTTAAATTTAGCTAAATCTTCTTGTCGTGGTCTTCGTTATTTTATTTAATACATGTTTATTAAACCAGAGAGGTAGGAATTTTGTTCATCTCTGGTAGGCATTTCACTGAATTCCTTGGTAATGCGTCTTCCTTCACAAAGTTTTATCTTCTCAAAACATTTAAATCTTCCACACTCACAATCTGACCCTAGCTGATAGGTGGATAACCTTAGTTTTTTCAGGACGTCACTTCGTTGTCCAGTACATTTTATTTTTCATGATTCCACTTTCAGTTCCTTCACTGTCTCCATATCACTATCACTACTTCCTACTTCTTTCCATACTGCACACTAAAAGTCACAGTGATTTATAAAATTTCCGTCGGTCGGTCTGTCTGTCTGTCTGTTCGCGGTATAGCTAAAAACCTGCTTACCCGATTGACTTAAAATTTTGGTCAAAAATTAACCAAATTAGTCATATGGGGATAACCTGGTATCATTTCAGTAAAAATCCAATATGGCGAAACAAAATGGCGGCTTAGTGAAATATTAAAAAAATTATTACTTAAAAACTACTTATCCAATTTATCTCCAATATTGCACAAAAATTAAGTATTATGTAGGAATCAACTGGTAAAATTTTGGAACGAATCCAAGATGGCAGCTTAATAAAATATTTAAAAATTCAACCTAAAAAAACTACTTAATGGACTGATTTAAAATTGTGTGCTATAAATAATTGCGGTATAGTTAGTAAGGTTAGTAAAAATCCAATACGGAAAAAAAAATGGCGGCCTAATGAAATGTTAAAAAAATTATTACTAAAAAACTAATTATTGAATTTTTCTCAAATTTTGCACAAAAATCAAGTATTATGTTGTAAGCAACTGGTAAAATTTTTGTACGATTCCACGATGGCTGAACAAAATGGCGGCTTAGTAAAATATTTAAAAATTCAACCTGAAAAACTACTTAATGGACTCTGATTTCAAATCGTGTGCCATAAATAATTGTGGTACTAATTCAAGATAGCGGAAAAAAATGGCGGCTAAATATAATATTGGTAATCGTGAAAAAATCAATTCAAATCAATCAATTTCAAATTTTGGTCCAAAATTAAGGGTCATATGGGAATGACCTGGTAGTACTTTGGTAAAAATCCAATAAGCCGGAATAAGATGGCGACCTAGTAAAACGTTAAAAAAATTATTATTGAGAAATTAATTTGCAATTGCAAAACAAATTGTAGGGTTAATAAAATATTGAAAAAACACCCTGAAAACACTACTTATAATTAACTTCAATGTGTTACTAAATGAGTATGTACTGAACTAAATTGGGTCACGCTTCACTATTCCTAATAAAAGGAAAGATTCATAACGAGGGAAGTTCAGGGTAAAGGAAATTTACCGATATTTTTTATTATTTTAAGTCTACCTTGCACGCTCCTATCAATTATATTTTTAAACTTTCTCCTATAAATGAAATCATCATTCAGTGCATTTAAATTTGCCGCATCATATACCTCTTTAAATTAAATTCTTCTTTGCCTTTGCTAATTTATTCAGAACTGCAAAACGTACTGTGCATAACCCGTAAATGGTGCGAACGCTAGACCCTAATACACGATCCTATATTAAACACTGCAGGCAAAATTCAATTAGTGGCACAAAAAGAAACAAGAGTCACTCTATAATGCAGCACACACTTCGCCATACTATGGAAGATGACTGAATGAAGGAGTAATGAATCTAAATAACCTAATTACTGTCTTAGATCCGAAATTCACTTAGAGTCGAGTCATCTTTGCCTTTAATGAATAGGAGCGTTTCAATAGGGACTTTGAAGAGAGGGCCGGGATATATCATTCATCCAGCTATCAAAAGCAGTTGGCCCAGTCTAAATTCACAAAGTAATGAAGGGGGTTTTAAATTATATGAAATATTATTACATTAGTACAGTCAAATAGTACTTTGACGCGGAAAAAATTGCACACTGGAATTTGTCTTGCTTAATGTTGGTGTAAAACCTTTAGCCGCCATCCATTTTGGAAGAAGTTTCGTGTTCTGTTGATCGCACAGAAAGAGTTATTGAACAAAAAATGTTTTAAATAAAATTCTACATATTTTTGGTAATTGCCGTAATTTCCAAAAGTTGATATTTCGAGCGGTAGAGGGCGCCGAAGTTACTAAAAACGCTATTTCAACTTCTGGGTGTCCGATTTTTCGGAAATTTGCAAACGTAAAAGTTGTAACGTTCAAAAAAGCATGCAAAAAACTGTTTCATTCATGCAATTACCTCAAGTAATTCCTGAGTTAAAACGCTTCAATACCCATGCGCCGCGGAAATATTCTGACGCGGTCATAATAAATATACAGTACTCGACATGAAGTTTTAACGCGACCTGCTTAGGTATAACGCAGTGTTGTAAAACTTACAACTTACTAGCTGTTTAGGTGAAAATATGAAAATATTAAACATATACACACAGTATCAAAAATTTTTGAGGCCTCCGGCGAACTTTTTTAGGCCGTGTATCATTCTCAAAAAAAAACTCCCTTAAATTATGCCATTCTGATATCTGCATAAAACATTTTTTTGACAACATACTTAATGTAAAAAATGTCTCGTGAAAATGACACTAGTCAAAAAACTAAGTTTTATTGTTGTAAAAAGAAGATTTTCAGTGGTACAGTGTGTGTTAAGTGCGGAAATGTGTTTCACAAATCCTGTGCTGAACGTGATTTCGCTGGAAGACTTCATATTATTGATAAAACTCGCATCATTTGCGCCACCGCCGAAAGCAAGGGCGCGTTCGAAAACCGGCAGGAAAGTTGCACCAGCTGAGGTTGAGAAGATCGAAATTCTAACAATGAAAAGTCCACCACAACAGTTGGCAGCAGCGCAATCAAAAGAAACAAACTTGTTAGATTCCAACCCTAACCTAATTTTGGCTTCAAAATATCTAAAGGAGAGTCAGAACCAAGAAAATTTCGTCCAAAGAAAAGAAACCGAAAATAAAAAACAGGAAATGGAACAAGGATGGCAAACTGTCAAAAGAAAATCAAGAAGTAAGCGACCAAAGCCCCTAAAAGGTAACAAAACAGAGATTTCCACTCTGCGAGTCGCAAATCCAAAGCGACTCGCATGGATCTTTCTATCAGGTTTTACACCAGACACCACTCCTGAAAACATTCTGGATTACCTAAAAAGTAGCAAGTTTGAAAACTGTTCCTGCTACAAAATGCATACCAGAAACGACAATGTTAAAAGTTCATTTAAAATATCAGTTCCAATCCACAGAAGACAAGACATTATGTACCAGAATTATAGCCAAATGGTATAAGTGTGAACCATTTTCTGAACCTTCAATCTGAAAATAGGCGATGCACACCCAGAATCAAAAACAAGAGTAGAGAAAATGCAAGAGTAATAAGGCTACTACACCAGAATGTTCGTTCCATTAAAAATAAAATCAATATATTAGAAGCGTTCCTTTCTGATAAGGATGTGAATATCTTTTGTGTCAGGGAACACTGGCTAACTGTGGATGCATTTCAGTTTGTGGTTTTGTCCCTGCAACTGCTGCATGTCGAACTATGGGCAGAGGAGGAGGAGCAGCCATTTTGGTGAATCGCTATCTGGATTTCAAAATTGTGTGTGACGTAGTAGCCCTGACTGTTGAGAAAACCACTGAAATTTGTTGCATATTTGATAAAACCTTAAAAATCTACATTATATCAATTTATAGACCACCCGGCGCGGCGGCTCTTTTGACACCTTTTTAGACGTTATTTTAAACTCTCTAAATCTTATCGGTCATGAGAACAGGATTGTCATTGCAGGTGATTTTAATGTCCACTTTGGCACTGGAGAGAGAGAATGTATTGATCTGTGCTGTATGTTGGAATCTTATGGATTCACTCAATTATTTACGACAGCTACAAGGCAAAACAACTGCTTGGACAATGTATTCTTAAACTTTAGTGCTGAAGATTGCCATGCCTGGATTTGTGATGGTGGGTTGACGGACCACTCTGGTCAGCTTGTTCAATTTGTTCCTCCGGGGACCACTACCGAGTCCTCTGGTGTCAGGGTCAGATGCAGGCCTATAACACAGGTTGGTAAGATATCTTTTTATTCACGTATGGAAGGGATAGACTGGGATTTTGTGGAGTTCAATCACTTGTCAGCTGATGAAAAGTTTTCTCTCTTTCAACAAAAAATTACTCTTGCATACCAAGAATCTTTCCCTGAAAAAAATTACTCCAAGAAAAACAATCAAAACGAACAGTAAATTGGTTCACAGATGAGTTACGAATGAAATTACAAATACAAATTACAGACCAAATCCAACCAACTTCTTAAAAGATCTAATAAAATCTTATAAATATAATTATAAACGGGCCATCAGAGATGCAAAAATATCAGCGAATCATAATCTGATTGCAAGCTCCGCAAATCCTATTTGTTGCATGTGGAAGATTCTTAATGAAGATCGTGGAAAGCATGTGAAGAGCGAAAGGGAGATTAGTTTATTAGATTAGATTAGAACACCTGATCAGCTCAACGAGTTTTTTGTGACCAATGCATCGAATCTCCATAACCAGGTTGGACAAGCAGAACTAGACCCTGTTGAGCTTGTCCAAAAATTACCGCCTGCGCTTGTGAGTTTTTCTATAAAGGAAGTCACTTTTAATGAAATGAGAGATGTTATCAATGATATAAAAAACAAAAAAAGCAAAGATCCTTATGGTTTGACTGTTGAGCTCATCAAAATTATAAAAAATATCATTATAATTCCTTTAACTAAACTTATCAATATGTGCATAGCTGAAAATATATTTCCATCTACGCTTAAACATGCCACAGTAATTCCAATCTTTAAGAAGGGCGATGCAAATGATGCCAGCAACTATAGACCTATTTCCTTGCTCCCAATTATCTCCAAAGTATTTGAGAGGTGTTTGGTATCACGTTTGTTGCATTTTTTCGAGACTAATCAGTTATTTTCAGATCATCAATTTAGTTTTCGAAAGAATCTTAATACTTCTCTGGGCATGCTGGATTTGGTGGCAGTCATCAATGAGGCTTTCGAGAATGGAGAGTATGCATCTAGCATCTTCTGTGACCTGAGCAAGGCTTTCGACTGCGTCTCACATTCTTACAGAAACTAAAGTGTTACAATGTTAATGAAAACACTGTAAAACTCATTAAGAGCTATCTTTCCAACCGGCATCAAATTGTCCAGGTGACTGGTGTGAAGTCTGCGGAGAGGCAGTTACAGATAGGAGTGCCTCAAGGTTCTGTCCTGAGCCCTCTCCTGTTTCTTATTTATATAAATGACCTTCCCAAGTTTGATGCTTCAGTCCATTTTACCCTCTTTGCAGACGATACAACAGTTACCTGTACTAAGAGGAACTAGGCCGAGGCTGGGGAGTGCTCGGGTGGGGCGCTGTCGAGGGCTGAGTTATGGTTCACCGCTAACCGACTCTATCTTAATGCTGCAGACTCAGTCGATGGTCTTTTCGACTCGGGGGATGCCAGAGTCGGAAACTGAGGATAATGTCAAGTTTCTGGGTGTGTATCTTGACTCAGGCCTTCGTTGGGATGCCCATGCTGATTACTGTTGTAAAAAGCTGGGCCGTACGAATAGTTGCAGGACTACCATATCGGGCTGATTGTAGGGATGCCTTTATTCACTTAAAAATATTAACATTACTATCCCTTTTCATATTTGAGAATCTTGTTTTTATTAAAAAACATTATGAAGACTACTCCAAACATGAAGATGTCCACTCCTATAACACACGCAATAAGGGGGATCTTGTTCCAATTTACAGGCGTCTGAAGAGGTGTCAGAATGGCCCAGGATGCTTGGCTGTACAATATTTTAATAGATTGCTGCATTACATTCGGAATCTTCCAGATAGACAATTTAAAACCCAAATTAGATCTATTCTCATCAGTCAGGCCTTCTATAATTGGGACGAGTATTTTAACTATGCTTTTTAAGTGTCTCTTGTTATAGGTGTGATATAATAATGTTTTGTGATAATTATATGTATTTATTGATTATTAAGCAAAAATTTGATATATATATTCTTTAAATTTAGGTTCTATTCAATGTTTTACATTTTAACTATGTTTATTTTTATTGTAATATTATTGGTACTATTTCATTCAAAACGCTTATTTGTCTGACTTTTATAATGACGTATGTAAATACTTAATAGTATTCTAGCATCAATAAACTATTTGTATTTGTATTTTGTATTTTGTCTTATATTTTGGTAATATATAAATAGCTAAAAAAAACACTACCAATTTTTTAACTTAATTTGATATTGTAAATGATTAAAGTACTAAAAACAAAAAACGCATACAGAGACCAGGTTTAATCTAAATATTATTATAAACAACACAACAAAACATAAAACTTCAAAAACAAAATACGGAACAAGATTTTTAAAGTGTCTATACTGTATCGACCTACTGGAACGTTTATATTTGTACCTTAACGAAATAAACTTATCTACTATTTTGTCCAAACCTATTAGTAATTAGTAATTGATTTTTTTTTATAAATAAAATCTGATACTCTGATTATTTTTTATTTTTTCATAAATTAATTTTATTAGCTTCTGTGCTAGACTTTGTGTTAAGTCGTTAGAATATTTTTCTAATAATACTCTGACATTAGATAATATATCAAATTCTTGTGCCTTAAACAATGTTTGTGGGGTTAAAATTTCAAATTTTAAATACATATTTTTAAATGCTTCATACCTGATTCTAAACTGAGTTAATATTATATCCAAACAAGCTTAAAAACCTATTACTTTTAATTGGCACATCAGCTGCTATCTTATCAAAAAATGTTTTGACTATGAACTCGTTGTTTTCAATTAAACCTCAAGATTTCGACTTTTAAGTTGATAACTGATGCACAGTTTCAAAACGTTCTCTAAGCCTTTCTAATTTAACAACAAAGAAGAAAAATGATGACAATTCATATTTACGTTCCTTTTCAGTTTAAAAAATTAAATAAAAATCTATAAAATAGTATACAGTGTATATGTCTTAAAATGTATTTAATTATGTAAGAGATATGAAAAGTTTTCCTCTATTGACAATGTTGCCACCCAGAAAGTACGTACCCTCTTCACCCCCGTACTTTAGATGGATACAAACAAATGTGTCTGTTAGAAATATTTATAATCAACAGAAAAAGTTATGATACGAGCGGAGATTAAACCCGCACTTCTAGATCCCTAGTCCATTGCTCTAACCAATTGCGCTATCGTACCACTGATAAGCAATTCATTAGAACTTGTACATATTCAAAACCACTAATATCATAACCATTGTTGATCCTGCCAAATATTCTCACCTTATGGCGCGGCGTTCCTGACTGGACGTCAAATCTGACATCGCTACCGTCCATATCAGTAAATTTATAATTTTACGTTATATCCGTAAGGTTAAATATTTGGCAAGATCAATAATGGTTACGATACTGGTGGGTTTAAATATGTACAAGTTCTAATGAATTGGTTATCAGTGGTACGATAACGCAATTGGTTAGAGCAATAGAATAGGGATCCAGAGGTGCGGATTCCATCTCCGCTCGTACCATTACTTTTGCTGTTGATTATAAATATTTCTAAAAATATATTTCACAGTTTAAAAATAAACTGATAAAATACTTCTATTCAAATGTGTTTGTTGTTAATTCTCTATAGTCCAATGTTTGAAGGTTTAGACTGTTATTTTTATAAGATTTTACTCTGGCGTCAATTCTGCTTTGTTTAAATAATAAATAATTGGGGATTAAAATGTAATCTTAAAAGAGCCCAGGAGCCGAAAGGATTATGTGTGCTTATTTGTGTTTTTGGTTTGTTTGATATATATATTTTTTAAGAGTTAAGGGGCTCATAATATTCCTCATAATATTCAGGGAATCACCCCGCGAAGCGGGGACGCTTGACACGCGCCTGTACACACATATCCAAATAAATTCAATTCCATTGATTTTAGATTCCCAATTAAATTTTAAATAGAATTGCAAAGTTGTCTGACTTTATCACTTCAAAAATGTATACATAT
Source organism: Kuschelorhynchus macadamiae (assembly GCA_030620095.1). Lineage (NCBI taxonomy): Eukaryota > Metazoa > Arthropoda > Insecta > Coleoptera > Curculionidae > Kuschelorhynchus > Kuschelorhynchus macadamiae. The sequence goes on from JAUTXW010002578.1 coordinate 241,306, forward strand.
ATGTATGAATTTTAAATATTGTAGAACGTCTAATGTTTTTTATGCAAACATTGATATTTTAAACAATCTAAGAAACAGCTATGCTTAACTGAATCATCGTACATCAATCTTGACTCAACCGATTTTTTTTAAGGTTTTGTTGACTCTCGGACACAACTAACTGATTTTGGATGATGGTAAAACTCCCATGATTGAAAAAAGACCCAATAACTAGTGATGACATTTCCTCGTCGGTGTCATAATTTATATCTTTGTTGTCCGATGTAGGATAGGTTGTTTTTCCGCTACAATTCTTGCAAATTGCCGAGTACTTGAGGCCAGCTTTTCTGCACACACAGGCTGTCTTAGAATTTATCGTGCATCTATAAGAGGTTCACGAGAGTTAAATCTACAAGATCTTTATCTGATTTTACAGGCTCCAATTCTTGGGAAGACTTTTCCGTCCCCAATTCGTTGGTTCCATGGTAAAACCCATCCATTGCAGAATCTGATGATAAACCCCGCAGCAGTGTTGCGTTGCAGCAATGTTGATGGCAGTGAAGATAGATTGGTCTTCTTATTTTTGAGAGATCGCGCAAAAGCTTTGAATCGCAGGTCCTCGAGGCATTTTTTCTTTGGAATTCTTTCCGTCGTAGAGGGGCATGAGGAAATTCATACAGACAGATCTTAGGTTATCAGGATAAACTTGCCTTTCTTTAAAAACATCTACCGGATTCGTAGTACCTTCATTTTTGTCAGAGCTGCGATGAATGTTTCCCTCTTTGAAAAGTGCAGATGTAGTGTCACAACCACTCACAACATCGTCATGTTTGAATGAATTTGGAAATAATGTTTGTTCAGGTATTCTCAGTTTTTGAAAGTAGATGTTTGAGTTCTGTGGCGTTCTTCCGGTAAGAAGCACAAGCACGTCCACATCTTCTCCCACAATTATGACGGAGTTAAACGGCTTCAAGTTCTTTTCTCAGTAACTGTCTAAAGCACACTTTATTAAAATGGCTGGTCAAAAATAGTTTTTATAAAGTATTTGGGGCCATATCTGGATTTTTTTTTGAGAGCTACGACTTTTACAAAACTTTCCAAAAAAAACCACACCCAGAGGGCTGAAACAGCAAAAAACTGTTTTTTGGTAATTTCGGTGCCCTCTACCGCTCGAAAAATCAACTTCTCGGTATCGCGGCAATTACAGAAAATGTGTATAATTTTATCTAAAAGATTTTTGGTTTAATAAGTTTTGCGACCGATAGAACAAGATAAAACGATTAAAACAATTCCAAGAAGGCGGCTAAGGTAAAAGGGAGGGGGTCACCTTTTTGGTTTTACACCTTCTGAATGGTTTTGAAAACATTATGCAAAAAAATTACAGCTTGCAACTTTTTTCAGGTCATGGAGCCTTTTGGGAGATTTTTACTGTACTATTTCAGTGTAAATGTCTCAGCTGAATTACGTCTATAACTTTGGGACATTTCTTGTTTTAAGACAATAAACTAAAATTTAAAAACAATTAAAAAAATATTGTAGGGTTAAGGGCAGCTATTCCTACAATCCAACACCGGGTGTTATTCTGTAATTCATGTGCACCAGTTCTTAAGTAATGGAATTAAACCAATACCTACTAAGCAACGAGGCCTACGCGCTTACGCGTGACGTCATCAAATCTAGGCCTATGTTATTTCAATACCTTCATTAGAAGGTACGGGTTATTTACAGGGACATATTTAAATGAGCATTTTTTTTATTTCAGCAAATAAACATCAATTTATAGAGTTTTTGAATGTGTCAAATTTATTCGGTTTTTTTTTGTTGCACGATGAGAAATGCATTTACGCACGAACTATTATGCACAAGGCACTCCAGAACAGTGTGGGACTCGGTAAAGCCCCTACCCACTAAACACCTCCGTGTTCTTACCCGGCAACGCTTGCCCAGATCTACCGCAAAATTTCAAACAGATGTCGGTATGATTTTTTGCTTACTAATTGTCCTATTTTAGCCATATATTAAATTGTCAAAGCCGAGTTATTTGTCAAAATCGGGTAAGGTTTCAAGTCCAGGTAAGTAATATAGGCCTGTGGTGAGTCCATATAATCAAGAATATAATAGGTTATTATTTTATATTGTCAAAATCGGGTACGGTTTCAAGTTTGGGGAAATCATTTATGCCTCTGGCGAGTCCTTATGATCAAAAATACAATAGCTTATTATTTTAACTTGTCAAAATCGGGTATGGTTTCAAGCTTGGGTAAGTGGGCAAGCGGGTAAGTATGAGTAAGTATATGCCTGTGCTGTGGTGAGTCTATATGATTAAGAATATAATAGGCTGTTATTTGCTAAATTCTGAAAAAATTGTATTGAGGATACTTCCTAGCAATACAAAAATGCGAAACTTGTGCTAGGTTTTAATTTCATAACTACCTATTTATTAAAAGTCTGTAGTTTCCTTTTTTTGTTTGTATTTAATAAATTATGATTAAGTCTAGAGCAATAATTATTAAGAAATGTATTTGAAATGCTACTAAAAAAGATTTTTGAAACATTAATTTTTAGGTGGTTTTTACAACTTTCAAAAGGAGTTAAAAGTATATTTTTGTTAAAATAACTTAAAAACAACTCACAAAGAAAAGATTTTTTGTTGTAAATATCCAAAAATGTATGTTCAAATTCATCAATTAGCTTTTTAAATATAATATATGCAGTTGAAACTACATCTTCTACCTGTTCTCGAGGATATAAAAGAGCACCTCTACTTAAGGAATTAACTAAATTATAAGAATCCTCTACAACACAAGGTTCATTGAGAGTAAAGTTTTCTTTGCAAAAAGTACAACTAATTTTTTTAAAATCAATATAGCAGCAATATCCGCTTAAATAGGTTATTACTGGGAGTTCTGATTATATAGCTTTGGTATCAGACTGTGTAACTATGATTTTAGATAATAAATTATTAACATGTTCAGAATTTAAATTGGTGTCTACTGACTTTGTTTCACATTCAGGAGGTTCGAAGAACTGATTTATATTAATGTCCCCATAATGTCTAGATTTTAGAGATCACATAGACTGAATTCTAAGTCTTTTTTCTGATTCATATAGCTATCGAACTGATATATGATAATGACCACCAGCTAATTGTCTATATTTTCCAAAACGCCCTTCCAATGGATCTGTTTGAAATTTGCCTAATACATAATTCATATTAAGCTCAGTTAAACAGTATTCAGTAACTTCAAGAAGCCCATGAGTGGTATGGTTTAATGGAGTGTGGGTTTGTCGAGTCAGTGTATTTGTAAAATTAGAATCTAGTCAATTTTGCATTTTTAGCAAAAAACAAAATTTAGGATCATCATTGGGGGGTGTTAGTATTTGTTTGGTAGAAGGTTCCTGATATTTATCTAACATAAAGGGATTAAAAATTTTAAGAGCTACTTTTACATTTTGTCTTTCAAGAGATGATGGAAATAGAGCCTTTAAACTAAGTGAATAACCATGCTTCAATAGTTTCTCTTGTTCTAGTTCGTATAGGTTTTGTGATCACAGAAACGGAACCAAATTTTTTTTGGCCTATCTCAAAATCGGGATAAAAAAATGTTTGATCAGGTTTTGAATTAAGCCAGTTGTTAAAAATACATTTCAGTAAATGAACAGCATCAAAAAGGTAAAATAAGGGTATTAGTGAGTCAATAGGATGTGGGAATACTATACTGAGTTGATTAAGTTGTAAAAACTTACTCATTGCTTTACTCTTTACTGCATTATTGTCACTAACTGTACAAAATACTATGTACCCAATTTCTTCTAAATATTCTATAATGGTCTTGATAAAAATATATAATATTTTTGAATTAAGTTTAGCTACAGGAGATATATGAATGACTTCTGTAAGGCTTGAGCAAGGAGCAAGTATCTTTACTATTTACTGATGTTCCTACAGTATTGCCTGCCTTGTAATCCAAATAGGGTTCGATGTGAATTTCATCAAAAAGTAATGTAACATATTTTTCTTTATCTGTTAAATATTGAAAAATGTTTCGAGCACAGGTTAAAAAAAATTTCTTTCATCGATTTGAGGATCTGTTAAAAATCTATTACAGATAGATTTTACTGTGCTAGGATGAGGTAAGATAATAGGAGCATGACTTCGCAAATATTGATAGCAATGAGGGCTTATTGTAAACAAAATTGAACATAACACAATGGTGCTTGGTGAATATCGATACCTGTCTTTTGAAGTACTTAACAAAGTTAACTATTCTGAGAGAAATTTTAGATTTTGAGTGAGTTCGTCAGAACCTTTTAGGTTTAAAAGAATATCAGTAACAAATTTAAAATTTTTTTTATATTGTCATTGTGGGACTCAATTTTATCTGAATTGGGAGTTTCTGTGGGAGTTTCACCAGTACTGAGGAGTTGACTTGAATCGGTATGGTGTACACGAGTTTCACTAGGATCAGGAATGTCGCTATCAAGATTTATGGGTATTGACATCATCATATTGTCAATTGTGTCACTTAAACTTTCTATTTCATCCAAACTGCTAGATAAAAGATGTGATTTTAAATTTATTATTGAAACACAAATAGATTTCATCTATTTACAAACGTTGGCAGCATGACGATGTGTAAATTTTAACTTAGTTAATAATCTAATAGTTTGATGAAATACTTTTAACTTCAAAAATTATCAGTTCATTTCAACACTACTTATTCTTTAAATTTCAATCAGGAATTTCGTGGTTTTTAATTCAAGTTAAGCCGGCTACTCACTGTTCGGTTCGATACGACCATTCATATGAATAAATGAATGAGCGAATCAATGAATGGACGAATATTTAATAATTATTTAATTCATTCGCATGGATTTCATGCATTCCATGTTATTATTATATTCATTATTCCTATCATTATTACTTATGTACTTATTACTTAAAGAACAGAGACAATATAGAAAAGAAATGCGAACGACTTGAGTAGAAAAGTGGTGTTTCTAAGATGAAATGGTGAAAGGTAAAATGCAATTTTTGGTTGTGGCCCCTGAGAAACAACTAAGAGCTACCAATTATTACAAAAAAAGACACAAAAACCGATTATTAAAGTACATTTTAATTTAAAATCCCTTATATGTAACGAAAATTATTAAGTAATACGTAATATCTGGGAAGACAACTTACGCCTGCCCGTGTCTGACATGTTATTTGCATTTCAGGAAGTTAATGTAAAGTCTATCGACGATTAAGCTATTGTTTGAATTATTCAGATATAAACTTTACACATTGGAGTAACATAATAAAAGAATATCAGACAAAGCAACGGAGGCTCTTGCATATGACCTGTATCAGCCCATGATCATGTACCAGCCAAAGAAAATTAAATATAAAAATCCAGAAATATAAAATTAACGTATGTGATACACAATGTGCAATAATGTAATGTAATGTAACGCCATTATTGTTTACATTTTCACAACATAGGGTGTAACCTGCATAATACGATTCCGATGTTAAGTTAAATTAAATAAACCTATAATCATAATGCTCAGAAAGACTCACCATGAAAAAGGCGTTTAATGAACAAAGCGGTTGTTAAGTTTAATGTAAATAGTTAATAAAGGGAACGTTAAATATACTTAAAGTTGGTCTTCCAACATTGAAGCGGCCATGATTTAATACTCCGTTTTGAAGCAAATAAACGTCATTACGAAGTTATGCGAACGTCGTTTGATAAGTTTGTGATGGCAAATTTGGGCCAACGTTTTTTTCACTTAATAGAAGATATATAATTTTTGAATGTAAATGTAAATGTAAAGCCAAAGGACAAAAAAAATATCAATTTAAATTTTTAAATATTAGGCTTTTCTGTTTTCTTATTTAAAAAATGAATGCATTGAAAAGGTGAAAAACGTATTCTAGGTCAGTGTATTTTCTTCACCATTACCGCGAATTCTTGTGTCTTTAAAAGGGTACATAATTCGGCCCTCGGCTCACACTGACAACGTTATTGCGGAGTACGCAAACATGCCACCCGCGCGAACAAAGGCGCAAAAAAATCGCTTCGAGTTAAAAAGTTTTAACGGGAAGGGTCGCGACGCAACGCAAAGAAAACGCGGTTCACGATTATAAGGCTCGGGTATTCAATTTAGTTTCTTTTGTTTCCGAAGCGATAAGTATCTGTTGTGCGCTCGCTGAAAATACGACCGAGATTAATGGCGACTTTCTCGACAATGCTGAATGGAACAGTATTACTAGAATGAATATATATGGTATAGCGCTTAGGTAGCCCATAAAACTTTATATATCTCTTAAAATAATACCTTGAATTAAATAACATTGATAAAGGCCGAAAACACATTAATATAAAAGCATGCCAGTGACCGGTGGATTCTAGGCTGTTGCATGTGTATAAGTTTTTACGTCCAAATACATGGCATATGTCATATCTGTATTCAGCTATCCAACAATTTTGCTACAAAGATAAAATAAAATTACTCAGTATTTATTTTGGTTCAATCAACGGGCGAACTGCACGCAGCATTAGGGATCAATTGCAAGCCTTCCGGTGCTGCAAAAAGCTGTAAAAATATTTATTAGCTTCAATGTTATTTAAACAGGGAAATATGTATAGCTGGGCACTACACTCGAATTTTTATGAAACTAGAATGACAAAATAGAAGTAGATTTGTCCATTTCGACCAATTTTTGACCACTTTTTGAGCAAATGCCGTCGCATATAATTGTTTTTCCACAAAAGGGCTCTGTACCGCCTTGCATTGATTCTTTGTCTACATAACTGCAAAGTTTGAAATGTTAAATCGTGCTCATGTCTTTTTATTTCTGCAGTGCGTGCACCCTTTTGAACTCGTTTTTAACCGAAATGTAATTTAAATTGCCTATATATAGCACAATTTTTTAAGGTCGGACGTGCAGGAATTTTTTTTCTAATACGTAATTTTCTTTTTACTTTGAACTTGACTAGACCTTGTCGCTGATTTTTCATTTTTTGCGTGCAGTTCTCCCTTGCTATTAAGCTCTAGTATTGCAATATTAATTATTCTCTTAGAATGATTCCTAATGAAAGAATATTTGAACCTGAAATAGTACGTTAAACATTGGAAATTAATATCTATTCATATATTGACAAAAAACACAATTGCATTACCTTCCTGTAGGTTCTTGTAAAGAATTATAGCCACGGAATTTGACAATTTTTTCTAATACTTCCAGCACACAAAAATGTATGGATGAATCACTTTTTTTCAAATTAGATTTATAAAAACCAAGTTTTTGGAAGGTTGTACTAACCTGTTTTTAGAGTATCGCTAAAAACGTATTTTTCACAAAATATAACTTATGAAATACGTAGAAGATTGATTAATTGGATGCTTTAAAATACAAAAATGTATTGTTTCTAATTATATTCTAAAGCGCTGACTATCTTTAAGCTAAGTGATTAATGGACAATTATTTGTCTGTTGGGGATGTTATGCTGCCATTTATTTTTAATATCAATTTAAATTATGTACGAAAAACGGAATAAAACTATTTACACCATCGCCGATTTTGATGATTTTTTATATATTTTCATCCTCAAAATTCATATACATTCTAAACTGAATTTAAATTTTTCTTAACTCTTTTACATGAAATTAGCGAATTTTTTGTATGAAACTACTACAAATAATTATAAAAAGACGTTGTTTTTCTTGCCTTTTTTTGATCTAAAAAATTTGGGAACATTAAAAAGACAGCCGTATTTAAAATTTTTTGACTAGTAAATTTTCCTTCATGTTGGCATCTAGACATCCTGAGAAACAATCGAGATACAACTTTAAAGAGAAACATTAATTAATACAAATTAATTATGGACATTGCATTGGTACCGGGTTAGCACCAGGTTAGGCGCCGTAGGCTTCATCCTTATTGCCCTAACAGCAGGCCGAATATTAGACTTCCGGCAGTGATCACTTCGCTGTTGACTAGTGCTGGCCGCTTTTTGTGTTAGGGCTTTATTGATGAAGCCTACGATGCGGGCGCCTAACCTGATACTAACCCGGTACCAATTCTCCTAGTGCCTCCGCACTCTAGTGGCGTAACCAGGTGAGGGCAAGGTGGGCGGACGTCCCCCCGTCGTTTTGTATTCCGGCGCCCCCTTTTTTTAACAAGTTTAACGTTTCTGGAATACAGGGTGCTTCACTAAGAAATGGACAAAGTGAAATGGTGGGTAGTATGGACCAAGAACCTTTCATATTTAAAAATAAAAAAATCCAAATCCATTTTTAACCCATATACAGGGTGATTACTAAGGCTTTTAATCAAATTAAAAGACATCCAGCAACCATTAGATCAGGGGTAGGGAACCATATAAAACTATCCAGAAAATGACGTGAAGTTGATGGATAGCACTTCGAAGATAAAATGAGAGATTAATTTTTTTAATCTACATTATGTTTTAATTGATGTTTATTTAATGTGTTTGTAGCTACTAAGTAATTTTGTTTTCTTCTCTTACAAATTTTGCATCTAGGTTAAGTTAGTTTAGGTAGGTTTAATTTAATTTGCATGTAAATTTGTTAATAGTAAAATATTTATTAATAACTAAATTGAAATTATAGTTTTGAGTAGGTTAAGTTTCGTTAGAAAGAAATTCCCATTTATCCTATACATTCGACCCCAGAGAAGTATTTTTCTTCGACAAATAGTTACCGAGTCCAGCACTTGGAAGGTTAAAAAACACAAATTTCAAAAATGTCCGTTGACAGCAACAATAGTTGCGTGTGGCTTTTGTAACAAGAGGTATGTACTATCAAGAGTTAAAGAAGATATGATGCCGAACCTACGAGGTCTGTGCTTTTAATAAGGGATCAAAAACTCACCACGTGACAAAATAGAGCAAGAAAACGTGGGAGTACCCTTTTCACGAATTACGGTAGATATAGCACAACCATTTCCAGTTAGTCAATATACGGACTAAATCACTTTGATCTTTACTTTAGCAAATGGCCCGAAATACGTATTGCAAATTTTGTAAGGTTTGTCTTATTCTTAACACTAAAATGTATACAAAAAAATGAAATAAATTTGCCATATTTCGCCTATGGCATCAGAATTGTTGAGACACAGTTCTAATCTATTTATGGTACAAGTTTGAAACGAATCAAAATTTTACCAGTTTCTCCAGTTTTAGTAATATTTCTTTTTACATTTTATTATGCCGCATTTTTTTGTACGGCTATGATTTAATTATAAACTCTCGATATTGCCTAAGTTTTTATGTTTTTTATTAGTTTTTAGACCATTATATGATTTAATTAATATCTATGGCACAGTGGCGGCTCGTGAGTATATTGAAGGGTGAGGCTACATGAGGTTAATTTTGTTTAAATGTGAATAAATTTCCACGTCACCCATGAGGTATTATTCTGCGACGCGTTGACCTTTTTTTTTAATGGAGGTCATCGCCAATAGCCCTACTAAACCATTAAAAACTAAAAAAATAAACTCTAAAAAAAGTAAATAAAAAGTAAACAAAACAAGTAAAATATGTACACCTATCACTAAAATATAGCGGTGATTGCGATAATAAAAACATAATTTAGTTTATTAAAACTTTAAATAAATAGTTGTATGAAATAAGATAAAAAAACTACTTTTTGTACATTAAATCTATACATCTGTCTTTTAAGGTTGCAAATTTATCTATAATTTGGTCGTAAAAGTTTTGGTCTTCACTAAGTTCTGACAGTAATTCCTGCTCTATTGACATCATTGCTAAACCCGAAAGCCGTTCTTGTGTCATTGTGTTTCTTGGGTAGGTTTTGATCCGTTTAAGACATGAAAAATTTCATTCGGCCGATACACTTGTTGCGGGAATAGTTAAAACTAAATTAAAAAGCTTATATGCTTCCGCAGAAATTGCTTTAAAATCTTTAAATAACAAAGCTAGACTTTTTTCGACATCTAAATTTGAAAATTGTTCATCCCTATACAATACAGAAAGCTCATTCTTTAATCTATCTCTGTCAAAAATGTTTGGATAATTTTTTAATAAATTATTTAATAAGTCGTCTGGAAAGCATTTAACATATTCCGAATATTTTGTGCAATCGACTAAAGCAAAAAAATTTAAATTATTTAAATTTTCAAACCGCGTCCCTAATTGAAGAATTATACAATCTATTATTTCGAAATATAATATTTTATATTTAGTAAAAATATCAAAGTCGCTAGAACATTGCCCTCGACGTGTGTTAGTTGGCAGAATAGTGGCTTTTTTAGCAATATTGAAATGTTCTTTGAAATGGTCCTCGTTTCTAAATTCAATAATTCGTTGCTTGGCAAGGTTTATTTGCGAAATGCAGTAATTTATATCTAAATGCTTTAACTGTAATATTTGAAACAGTACATCAGTGCAACTAAAAATTTGTTTATAAATATGCGTTAAAAGGCAAAATTCGAAATCATTAAAATGCTTTAGATATCCTTTTGCACCATTAATAGATTCTGTTCCAGAACTTAAGTCATTAATAATAGTTTCAAATACTATAATTAAATTGTCCCATTCATTAGCCACTAAGTTTAAAATTTTAGACCGTGTATACCATCGCGTTTCTACAGCTCGCGGAATTCTTTTACCTACTCTCTGATTAAGCACAAAAGACCGTTTTGGTGATCGGTGGAAATAATTTGGTATTCCTAATAAAGTGGCAAAAAATATACGACTTTGGGTAATCAGTTTTGTTCCCTGTTGTAAAACTAGATTTAATCTGTGGGCGCAACAATGAGTAAACATAGCTAAAGGAGCAATAGATCTAACTTTTGTTTGAAGCCCATTTATTTCACCTGTCATAACACTAGCCCCATCGTAACACTGCGCGACCAATTTATTTTTAAAGTCATAAGGCTCTAAGCTGTTTTGTATTAAATGAAAAAGGCTCGCTGCTGTTCTATTATCGCTAACGTCAAAAAATCCTAAAAATCTTTCTTTTAAAGGTCCGTTGGTCACATACCTAACTGTTATCGAACACTGTGATTTTTCTGTTATATCAGTGCTATCATCCGCAATTACACCAAAAAAACAACAATCGGTGTCATTGATTTCTTTTTTTATATATTCTTGAATATAGTCATGTATGCAACTAATTAGTTCATTTTGTATAGTCTTAGATTGTCCCGTAAAAATATTACTAAATTTAGCACAATGTTCAGTAAGTTCGGCATTTCTTTTTATTAAGCATGCAAATATTTCCTTAAAATTGCCACGGTTAAAAGAATCTGTTGTTTCATTATGACCTCGAAATGCCAAGTCCTGTTTACCCAAAGTAATAGTAACATCAATTAAATAATTTAATAATAAACGGTTTTTTCGAACATTTTCATTATAAACAATTTTATTAAGACTTGCATTTTCTTGTAGTGCATCCGCAATAGTCGCCCTATTTTGCTCCAGTCTTGTAAGTGCTACCGAATTTTTAATATGCTCTCTTGAACTTTCATGCGATTTTACTGCTCGTGAAAAATTTTTTAAATCCGAATATCCGCCCCCTGAACTCCAATTACTTTTGACGCAACCTAATAAAATACAAGGCCAACAATATAAGCTTTCTTTATAAATACTTCCGCATAGCCACCTATAAGTTTCGTACCAAGATATTTGAAAAGTTCTTGAATATTTTTTACCTTGCCTCTTATCGTTAAATATTGCTAAAATTTTCGGCGTCGGACGGCTACCTAATATCTGTTTCTTTTCAGTTTCGCTTCTTCTTAAAAAAGGCGTTTCAATTAATGAAGCAATAATGTCGTGAATAGGATTCATTTCAAAAGCAAAAAGCAAATACAAAAAATAGAACGGTCCAACTTACCAAATCAAAACAAAACAAAAACTTACGCGTATTTATTCACCTTAAAAGACAGAACGCCCTCAATCAGCGATTATCGCAATCTATTTCCTATTTCTTTCTCAGCCGCACGCACCACGTAAAAAGAAGCCGTTGGAATATTTCGCTAGTCATGTGAATTAAATAACTAATAAAAGCATATCCAAGCTACAGATTTATCGCCTCAAGAATGCAATAGAAAACGCGTGCATCGGCAATCGCCATCCCGCTCTGTCGTAATCAGGTGACTCGCCGGCATCGGCACCGGCCGTTGATAAATAGGTCAGAAGTCGAAACTTTCCAAGCTAAAATTATTTCGCCTCATTCGAGAGCACTTTGTTTAGGAATGGGTTTGCACGGATTACGGTCGGTTTTTTGATGAGGTCAGAATTTATTTTCTAAAATATTTATAATGGGATTATATTTTGTTTTTTTTTAATGTTATTATGTTGTAAAATTGTTAAAAAGTATATTTCTAATTGGTAATAGATAAAAAGTTATATAAAAAAATTCTCTTTTCCTTTATTTTGGGGGTGAGGCGCGGCCTCAGAGGCCTACTCTGACGAGCCGCCACTGCTATGGCGATATATTACATAGAATGATGAAACCCATATATAAAAATTTTAAAGAGTTCAAAAGTTACCACTTCTGCTGTATAACGTAATATACATGGTAAGTCTGGCAAGCGAAACCCCCCCCTTCATTTCTGTGATAGCTGAGAATAGAAAAAAAACTTTATATAAAATATTTTTAATATTCAGCGAACTTTATTTTGTGAGGAGCGTTCACTATACAGAGTGGTTCAAAAAAGTTGGGCGTGGTCCAACTTTGCATTTTTAAATAAAACACTGTATTTTTTATTTCATTTTTGGATTCAGCTTGCCATACTGGGTATTGTATAACATACTATTATCGTAAATTTAATAGTTTTCGCCAAAATGATATTTCTAAAAATTTTTTAATAGCTTTCTTGCCTTGCTGCGTCAAACTTTACTGTTATCACTCAATCTGCTCTTAAATTTATTTGACTATCCTTGTATTATTATCTATAATTTGAGTGAGATCTCAAAATTTTAAATAATACAAAAGAATTCACAGCCAAATTTAGACCAATATTACGGTGCTCAACGTTAATAAAAACAATCGAAATAACCCACCTTTACAAAACGCTTTTAAAACATCCCCGGACATGGTTTCGAAATCGAATGGAATGTTTCCTTACGTGTCGTCACTGTCTATCACGAAAAGACGTCTTAACATGAGCCTGTGATAATTAATAATAGTAGGCTAAACATGTGCGTAACTATTGTGGTTGTTCTTTTGTTTTTGTTTAGCTATCTCTGTCAAGTATCGAAGTTATCTAGTTTCAAGAGTTGTTTATTTTCTACATTCATAATTAAAGATGAGTAATAATTAACAGTTTTCCTTAAACGAACTAACTGATATGATTTTAATTATTGGAGAATGTCGTAGCCAAATTAAATCAGCAAAACGTCGTTATCAAATGAATTTTCCTGATAGAAGAGAACCAAGTCCTGAGAAGCCCTCAGGTATTTCCCAAAATATTGCTTCATTTCAGAACAACCGGTAATAATGAGAAAGACAAAACAGTTCATAATGAGTGAGGAACATAAAACCAATGTTATTTTGAGTATAGTGGACAATGCAAATGCAAGTACCTATTCAGCAGCAGATGATCTGAATATTTCGCAGAGCACAGTATCCCGAATTAATAGAAAACTTAAGTTTCATCCTTATCACCTCTGTCTGAACCAAGAACTCCATGTGGATGATTTCCAAAACAGGGTAAATTTTTGTAGAGGTTTTCAAACGCGAGAGATTGAAAATAAACCATTTTTGAGAATTATTTTATACACCGAAGAATCCTCTTTTAAAAGTAATGGAGATGTTAATAGAAGCAACATCCACTATTACAGTAATAATATTCATAATAATAATAATAATAATAATAATAATCATAATAATAATAATAATAATAACAATAATAGTAATAATTTTATTTCCAAATGACATTGTTACAATGAATAGAATCCGTCACAATTACAAGAATATTACACTCAAATACAAACAAGTACAAAAGAGTTATGTCACAATTAACTAACAATGTTAATATGAAAACAAATAGCAATATATCACATATTTTTCAACACTAGCCTTGATCCAAGCTTAAGTACATCAAATCCTTATTGGATGAGAGCTGTCAAGCAATCAAAGAGTTTGGTCTTTAAATGTATGGGGCGGAATTTTAGGATCGCAGGTTATTGGACCACATTTTTTTGACGGCACAGCGAAATTTACCTAAATTTTTTAAGAAACGATTTGACTACATACTTGGAAGAGGTCCCTCTACAGGTTTGACAAGTTATGTGGTTCCATCACGATAGGGCACCTCCTTACTATTCCCACATTGTTCGCAGTTATTTGGATCAAACTTATCCAAACAAATGGATAGAAAGAAGACAGAGTATAAACTGACCAGCAAGGTCACCTGATCTTACTCCATGTGATTTTTTTCCTTTGGGGATATATCAAAGAACAAGTTTATGTAATTCCACCAACTATCATCGAAGATATGAAAACCAGGATTAGAAATATGTTTTCCAAAATTACTTCTGTAACACTTTAAGATGTGAAGAGAAATAATCAAAGACGTTTACAACTGTGTATCGAATAAAATGGAAACACGTTCGAGCGTTTGAGAGTTTAACATTTTGTAATATCCCAATCCCACTGAAATAAAAAATACAGAGTTACATTTAAAAATGCAAAGTTAGACATGCCCAACTTTTTTAAACCACTCTGTATAATGAACGCTCGTCATAAAATAAAGTTCGCTGAATATTGAAAATATTATGTATAAAGTTTTTTTTCTATTCTCAGCTATCAGAGATATAAAGGGGGGTTCTCGCTTGCCAGACTTACCCTGTACATATACTGGACAAACATTATTTTGATACAAACAATTAAATAACTTTGAGAATTTTCGCCATTTTTTGGAATATTATTTTTATTTTAAATATGTGTAGTCGACAAAAATTAAGTATCTATGTCAATGACTTCCATTATGCCATTATGTTTCAATGTTAGAACATTTAGCCCACCTATATCACTTATATCACAAATATGATAACCAATCGTCTGGTGGGGGGGGGCTAATTTCGAGGTTGGGGGGTAAGCTCCCCCTAGCCCCCCCCTACTTGCGCCACTGATGCTCTATCACTGACAATTTATTAAAGTAGCAATACAGATGACAGTAATAAACATGAAAGCATGCACTAGCCCACTAGCTCGATGACACTAGCAAGTAGCATGTGTCTATGTTAAAAAGCTCGCTAGAAAGACGCATTCGAGGAAGACATTTTGCTTTTTCTTTGCTAGTAGTATGCGATAAACTAATTACTGCGTTGTAATGGATTTTTGAAACATTATTATTGAGTAAGAAATATAAAAATGAAATATATGCTTGTGCATTTCTTGTTTTCATTAAGAAATAGTTATTCCTTACAATTCTCTGGATTTGCTTTTTATTGCAATCCATATGATTGGTTACTTGTAAAGTATTTTGATCATTTATATTATTATTTTTACTGATACTATTTGCAAACACTTAAGGGTTTTAAAAAAAAGAACTTACATAAAAGCTAATCTTTTTGCATAAAGGTCGATTTTAATAGGCAGAATGAGAAAATAGACATTTTTCCACCGAAATCGCTCCGGAAAATATAAAGTAGGAGTTATAACGAGGCCAATATCCCCTTTTTTAATCAAAAGCCGGTAATATTGAGGAAAAAAACTGTCTGCCTTCGAAAACAAAATTTTATTAGGCTGAAAATGGTTTTCTACCATTTTTCCCGAAAATGCAGTGATTTTCCCGTAAATCGAGTTTTAAAATGTTTACGTTAGATGACTAGCTAAGCCAGCGAAACCAGAAAAAAGTTTTCACTTAAATCGCAAATGGCCAAATTACAATAATATTGCCAAAATAGAACGTAAAATATTGTAAAAAATTACATTCTCAAGATAATTGATTCAATTTTCAAGTGTAATCATTGGATGTTGGTTTTTTGAGGTATTAATTAAAAAAAAGATATATAGACGATCATCCACGCTGCAGTTAGTCGTCTACAAGGTAAATTCTATAGCTCGTTTATGTTTATTAATGCACCTTAAAAACAAGCAGATTTAGAATAACCTTGTTTATCTGAATCTTAAAAAGAACAAGAAATATATGGAATGCAAAAAATTTAATTTGCGCGCCAGAAAAAATGTTATCAAAAAGAGCCAAAGCATCGGTTCCACCAAAAATATAATGACAATGATAGACACAGGTCTTGGTCTTGAAAAAATTTTTTACATGAAAATATGGACAATTGTGAAAAATCGCCTGTTTTTGCTTTAATTCGATTTTTTTTCTATTCTCATGTATATTTCTACAGCTGTAAAGTATCCTTTTTACTTTTATTCAAATATATTGAGACACCTGAGTCTAAGCCCTAATTCTTAACCTTAAACCAATTTCTTCTCTCAATTTTTCGTTACATCCGGGTCAATTTTTGTGGAGGAATTTGCTTTTTCCCACCCTAAGTAGATCCTGGATTCAAAAAAAAACTGCCATTTTCAATAAATTCAGATGATTTTTTGAGTAGAAATTGATTATTATAAAAAAAATTCAAATTCATTACCAAATTTTGGAATTCCAAAAATAATTTTTAATTTTTGTTAAAAACTTATGGTTTCTATTTGATTATACCCTGAAAACTTTACGGATACAAGCCATTTTTGTTAATTGTAGCTTTTTTGAATTAGCTAAAATGTATATTCCTTGCAAAAGCAAAACAAAACACGCATAACAGTTACAATATCCTATTTTTGCCAATATCTGCAAAAATATTGGATATAATTGTATAAACGTAAAAATGTAGATGAGCATTTTCTGATATTTTTTGTATATACATTTCTGAGATAAATCCATTGGAACCTATACTTAATATTCTTTCACTGATTTCCTGTAAAGGAGAAAATTCTGAAAAGTATAAATGTATTTGGGCAATAAATTATTAATAATTTGGCTAAAAATTAATATTTTTTGAATTTAAAAATTAATTTGAAAAAGAAAATTCATGGCTACAACATCTGATAATTAGTTTTTACCTACCTTCCCCAAAAATACAAAAAACAATTTAGATATTTTCCTATTATTTTTACGGTTCTTCATAATTCATCGCATTTATCTGGATCTGGAACAAATATTGCTCCATTAAAATTTTTGCTGTGTTTATATGGTAAAAAAGAAATAAATTTGTCCATGTTAAATTTTAGTAGAAATGGAAATGAGTTGAACTCACAATCTGCTCAGTATAATAGTAAGTATCCTTTTATGTATACGTGGAGTAAAGAAATCAATTTCTAAATGGAGGGAAACAAGGTGACGTGGAATACACTTCAGCAGTTGCTGCATTGTTCGCACGCTACCGTTTCCTGGAAAAACTTATTATCGCATGTTAGAGACATACCTATGTACAATTTCAAATTTCTTTCTTTGAACATCAAAAAATAATTTTTATAATTATTTTAAATTTGGTCCCCGGTTATTGACGGGAGACGCTATACATTAGGACCATTTTTATCTAGAATACCTTCATCTTAGTTTTACTTAATTGCTTTCTCTTAAATATTTCGACAGACATTAAATTGATTGTTCCAATTTTTTTTTATAATATTTTCTGCAGCCGTAATGTAAACTCTAGCTAATTCAAGATAGCACTTATGAAACTAAAATAACTACAAAAAATTAACTTGGTCCCTAATGTTTTGTGGTTCGAGCTAAAAAATAGTTTGGCTTACTGAGTAACTAAATATGTTCTTCACGTTCGATTTTGATCTACAGTGCGTACAGTTCAAATTCAATGATGGTAAAATCATTTCTTAGGATAACGTGAGCTCATAACAAATAGCGTAGCCAAACAGGGTTCTTCCTTGGATAGTTTTGGTTCTGCATTTGACAGCGCGTGAGTTGGGCATTATTGTGTACTCTACCTAAATTAAGTTAAGCCATATGTCATATTGTCAAGATAAGACCTTGAATATCATAGGATGTCATTGGGTGTCCACCAATTAAAACATAGATTATTCGTTGTGCTTACTATTGGTTCGTCGTTAATTTCCGAGTTGTATAAACTTCATAAGCTTCCTAGTTAGGTGGTAGAATACTCGGCTCTGGATGCAACGCATATGTGTTCGAATCCCCGTTTAGGCTGATGACTTTTTTTTATTTCTTTTAACAAAGCTTATAATTAATAAAAATGCGGATTAGGTTAGGTTAGGTTTCCTGTAAAGTAAAATTCCGAGTCTGTATTAAAACAAAGATTTTCTTAGCAAACCCTATACCGTTAGGTGGATCTCTCCTGTTAGCTTAACCATAATAAAATCCATAAAATCGCACCCCAAAACTTTAAATTTAGATTTGAAATAAGCGCGAACTCTTAATTGTTATGATTGGCGGGCTCCCAATGGGATTCAAGGTTTTGTTGGTCAAGTAGTCGTGTGGGCAGTGCGACGTTATGATTTATTTTCGGATTTTGGGAATATGTATAAACGAAAACGTAAATTAACATAGCAAACTATTTTTTATAATAAATGGCCACAGAAACCGCATAAAAAAACAAAATAGTAGTATTTGTTAAACTCATATGCTAAAAAAATATTTCTGTATATTTTGTGTTCCTTTGTTTATGAATTTGTAATATTTATAATAACAATATAAAACTCATTTTAAAAACAAGCTTTTATTTATTAACTATTGAACTAAAATATATGAAATAATAAAATAAATTTTAAGCCGAAAAGACAGACATATGAACCGGAAAGACAGGCACATGAAGAAAGTAGGTTAAATAAAGGCTTGTAAAAAATAAGCAAAATTTACAGAAAGTCAACAAACGGTTCGTATATATGATTGAAGATAAAATATATACAAGGTGTCCAGAGATCTGGACAACAATAATTTTGGTATCGTTTGACGTAACTTCATAATATTTGGGTGATTGATGTAATAGCGTAAGTTACTTAGGAAAACGTTAAGAGTCAACGGTAGCGGAAGAATTTTTAGAGGACCAGTTACCTCAATTATTAGAGAACGTACCTCTGCACATTCGCCGTAACATTTACTTTATGCACGATGGTGTTCCAGTTCATTTTAGCCTCGTGGTTAGAGCCCATCTGAACACAATTTATACGAACCACTAGACAGACCATGGACCATGGACCTGTTCCTTGGCCACCCCGGTCCCCTGACTTTAAGTCCCTTAATTTCTACATGCTAACCCGATTGCTACCAAAGACGTTGGTGGCTGAAATGAACCTCCACTTCGAACAAATAAGAAATTACCCAATGCTAGTGTTAAGATTAACGCAGTCCACAGTTCGGTGGGTAAGAGAATGTATCAGATTTGGAGGTGCTCATGTAGAACCAACTTATAGGTTTTTCAGCTAAATAACATAAAAAGCTTACATGTTTGAAACAATAATTTTTGCATAATAATTATTACGATATGTCTTTACTGATATTGTATTTTTGTCAAAATACCGACAATTCAGGTAAATGAATTTAACTTAATAAATGCCGTGTTTCATAAATGATCGTTTTTCTCAAAAACGAGTCAATTTTTGGAGATTGATAAGCAGGACCTTTTGTCTTTAAAAATATCTGAACTACAAAAAAAATGTTTTCAATAAAATATCCTTACGCAGATAAAATTCGTGTAGTAAAGAAACCTAAAAGTAGTTCTTGCTCGACCCCCTCCCCCCACAGATCCGCTACCTTTGACTTCTAACATTTTCCTAAGTAATAGAAGCTGTTACACCAATCACACAAATATTATGAAGTTATGTCAAACGATACCAAAATTATTTGGAAATCTTGTTTTCCAAGTAGGGTAATAGGGGTCTGTTATTATAAGAACGAATATCTCATTTGATGAGCAGTTTTGGGGGAAGATTTTATATGACAGACTAACATTATTTTTGCTTGTTCTGTTAATATATCAGAGATTGCCTTTCTATTCTGGGACATCCTGTATATATTTTATCTTCATACATATATACGAACCGTTTTTGACTTTCTGTAAATTTTGCTTACTTTTTACAAACCTTTATTTAACTTACTTTCTAAAATATAGTTCAGTAGTTTATAAATAAAAGCTTCTTTTTGAAACGGGTTTTTACTTTTATTTTAATAGTTTTTATATTGTTATTATAAATAGTAAATTCATAAACCATGGTGCACAAAATATACAAAAATATTTTGTTAAATAAAAAAACTAATAACTTAATTACGTAAGGATTTAAAATAATGTACCTATTTTTTCCGATTCTCTAAAAAAAAACCTTAAACACTTTTACTTTCAAGTTTTATCATTATTACGAAAACGAAAGATCATGAAATGCATCGAGATTTTACACAACTGATATCAGTCAACTTACTTGGCCATACCACATATTAAATAACCAAAATTCACTATCGGATGCATCTTCCTAGCTCAGCTCCCCTAAATTTACATTTGTTTGATGGGGTCTTGGTAAATTTTCGTTGGCTGGAAAATAGGCATTGTTTTAAGGAAATGCGGCGCGGACATTTTAATTTCACTGCGCATTTTCCCAAAAAACAGTTTAAAGAAATGATTCCAGCGAGGCCAAAAATGGCTGGACAAAAATGTCAACTTACTCTAAGTTTTCAAACAATCAATAGACAGTCGGTTTTTCAATAAGAAAAATAATTTCAAATTACGACAAACAAATGAAGGTGTTTTACATACCCTGACATTATACCAAAATAACGGTACATTTGCCCGGCCGAGAGATTGAAAATGTAAGTGATCAGTCAAATGAGTTGTGAGACATTCACATATACCCTAAAACTTAAACATCTGAAAGTTAGGCTAGCAACATAGAATCAGGTCGAACAGAACCTAACTTGTCCATAGTTCTAAGAAAAATATCTTCATTTTTTTTTCTTTTGGTTTTTGTAATGAATAAGAAACATTCTTATACACTGTAAAATGGTGAATAGAAGTAAAAATAAAAATTAGGCAGTTTGTTTTAGAAAGAAATAAAATAAAATTCAAAAATTACTATTTTTTAGACAGATATTATATTATATATATATATATATATATATATATATATATATATATATATATACATATATCTATTTATATATATATATATATATATATATATATATATATATATATATATATACGTATATATATATATATATATATATATATATATATAAATTAATTAAACTGCTCACAACTTGGCACATAAAAAATTATATTTTACAATCTTTATCATTAAATCTGATCTGATTAGAATGCATTCCAACAGAAACCATGCTTACTGGGCCATACCATAGATTTAATAAGGAAAACTTATTGTCGGATCCATCGTCCAAGTACAACTCCGATAAATTCGCGTGTGTTCGATCCGATCTGTGTAAATTTTCTTGCCTTGAAAGTCGCTATTGTTTTAACTGCTGTTTGAAGCGGACATTCAGAAAATATCAATTAAATAAAAATTGATCTGTTTCCTAATTTTTCTGAGGCTTGAGTTAAAAAATGGCCCGGTTTGTTATTTTTGACGGCGATTTTAATGTAGGACTAGTAGATACAGTCCCGTGTGCAGCGTTATAATCCGTTTTGCTCACGGCCCTTCTATTTCCAAATTTCATATTAATAAATCCATTCTTAGGTTAATGAGAGTCTATAAACAAAAATAGACCGGACCACAGCTCTTAAACAATGGCGACTTACAAGCCAACGAAAATTTACAGAGGCCGGACCGAACAAATGCGAATTTATCGAAGTTGAACTGGGCTGGAACGATGCATCCGATAGTAGGTTTTCCCTTAATTAAATTAAATCTGTGGAATGGTCAAATAAGCATCGTTTCGGATCGAATGCCCTTTAATCGGTTTAGGATTAATGTTAATGATAAAAGTTGACTAATAGTTATTTGTGTAAAATATATATGATCTGAAATGCATTCGTCTTCGCACCGATAGTATAAAATTCGACAGTAAAAGTAAAATTGGTAAAGATTTGTTTAAAGAACTGAAGAGGCAGTTTTCGTCATGTGTTAAAGTTATATTTAATTCTGTAAACTTTGGTTATATATATACATATATAATATATATATATATATATATATATATATATATATATATATATATATATATATATATATAATGTGTTTTCGTTCCGGGTGTACATCCGTTCAATACTGTCGTTCTGAAAAGAACCGTGTTGCTGACGTTTCGCCAAAATCACATTTGGCATTTTCGAAACTTTCTTTCTCGCGTCCGAATAGAATATATATATATATATATATATATATATATATATATATATATATATATATATATATATTTATATATATATATATATATATTTCTCTCAAGTCTTTAAATTATCAGAAAGTAGCACTTTTAGTCATAAATACGTCATGTTTATCACAAGTGTTTTCGATGAAGTAACCGGAACATGGTGTAGCCACGTTCTGTTTAAGCTGAGACTACGTATTCATTACCAAAATGGGGAACAATTTTAGGGTAACTATTTCGTGAAAAACATGTAACTGTGACTGTGACTATTACGTAGAACGTGTTTTTTCCATTTAAGTAGCCGAATGGTCTTTATTTAATCCGTTTTAATAATACGGATAGTTCATTTTAATACAAACAAAACAGTTATGGCGACTACAAACACTCAAATTGGGGAAATTGTGTAGAGCGTATATAGGATACGTTGTTAGTTGTTGAGGTAGAATACATGCGTTTCACTTAGTTTTGTAGCTATGCTAAGGACCTAAAATTAAAACCCAGGCAATTTCTCTGGTGAAAATAGTGATGATAGTCGTAAAAAAACTACGCGCGTTTAAAATTCGTTAATTTTCAATACATTTTGGCCAAATATATCGGCCAATTTAAATCTCAAAAATTTAATTTTGGGCTTTGGTTTAAATAGTAATTATCATTAAATATCTTATTATAAAGAGTAATTCTTTTTTATAACGTGATGTTTAATGTGAATGCATTTTTAATCTTAATACTCACAAAAATAAACATCATAGCTAAATATTTATAGGGAAGATCAAAATAAACAATGGCGTTCTATTGGACTTTTACTTTGAAGTTTGCTGCATTTCTTTACTCAGACAATTTTTTAACATAGTCTACGACTGCTCCCATACGCTTTTATAGTTTTGGATGTGGGACGTTATGGTGTTTCCTTAAAATACCGCTTTATGTTGTTTTATTCAGGTATGACATAACCAAGTTATGATATTTTTAATTTTCTATAAAATGTGAATGAACGACGAAGCTACTTTTTTTTTCGGCGGGACGTGACGCCGTTGCCATTTCAACTTGATACTCGTAGGTTATCGTCTACAACACATACACAACTAATTGAGATTGACAGATTCGGACCGAATATAAAGGAGTTTAATAGCTGTGTAATGTGGCGACAATAGGGTAACCAATTTTAGATTGGTTCGGCCATATTGCTGCTAAAATCGTTTTATTTACTTTTTGCCTACGTGGGCTTCTCATAAGGTGTTGTTTTAGTGTATTATTTTATTAGTTTTTGTGATTATTAAAATGAATATTGATTTAAACAATAAGTTCTAAGCCATTGGCAATATGGATGGAGAAATGTGTTTAAGCCTGGTTCACCTGCTTTTTGCTTCTAATTATAGAATGTTTGTGATGAATTTGTAAATGACTATAAACGTAAATATCTTAAGTTTAGGTTTACTCCAAAAAAAGTTATTGAATATTGTGCATTATTATGTTTTGGTTTTATTTTGCTTTATTATTATTTTGTATTGTAATATTTGAGCTAGCAGCTCTCAAATATTACAATAAAAGAAACTTTATTTTGTAGGCTTTCTTCAGTACATACATTACTAAATTCGCCTGGGAGACAACTGTCATTACTCACTTGCACAAACATTGTTATTTGTTAAAAATCTAAATAAAAAGTAAGTTTGCACTAGATAGTTCGCATAGATTATTAGAATAAAGCATTAACATATCCCTACATTTACATCTCACGCTGTCAGAGGTTGTCAGTGTAAAGTAAATTTCAATTTTTTTCTGGGGCATGTTACTCTTTGTATACTAAAATTAATAATAATTTCATTCATTAACCTTTCAGCTAATCCAATTTTCTTATATTAATGTGTTAAAGTAGATTAATTTAGTCATATTTTGCGAAAAACTAACGATAATATGTGTGCGCCCATTTAAACCTTTTTTTTGCGTCAATATGGCGGATGGATTTTTATTGTCTTATAAAGTCACTGTAGACCGAATCTCGTACTAGCGCGCCCTATCTCCGGAACCTTAAGTACAAGAGGTAATAGTTTCCTTGTAGTAAATAATTACTGTAATTCTCACTTCTAAATACAACCGAAGAATAAAGCCTGGTAATAGCCAGTTCAATGTAAAATTTGACTTTATAGTAATACTTTATAGGATTTCATTTGGACGTAATGGAGTAGTCTCTGTAAGGTTCTGATACTTAAAAGTTGTAATTTATTAAACAGATTAAAAGTAGTAACTTGGAAAAATTACTATTATGTCACTGAAAAGAAATGGCGATCTTGGAGTAAATTTCGTAAGTAGTTGATTGGCAGTAGTAATTATATAATTACTTTACATAGGAAATTACTATGTATTTATTTATATTCGCAGTAACAAATACATACATAATTCTTAAAAAAGTGTAACCCAAAGTGTTTATTGATATCTAGTAGGATTATTAGTAATAAATACGTAAAAACCCATAAAGTGTAGTAGGCGAAACAGTTATAGCTACTTTAGTGCCAACTGGGATCATATAGGATGTGTGCGGGTAAGTCAAGTTCCGTACCCCTCACCGAACCAACAAAAAAGAAAAAATAAAGCAGTTTTTTAAACGAGAAGGAAACCTGACCGCCCCCTCCTGTCCTTCAAAATATTATATATTTTTATGTCAATCGATTCCCCTAATTTTGCACACCTTCCTAAAGAAAGTTATGGAGTTTCAAAAATTTGCATCGCACCCCGGTTTGTAAGGGAAATAAAAAACTTCTATGCTACTCGATTCACCTAACTTTGCACTCCTATTTTCAAATTTTCGAAATGTCGAAAGTGTGCATTTTCCCCCCGTCTGTCATGGAATTGTAAAACTTCGTATCTACTTGATTTACCTAATTATGCACAATTTTGCACACTTTTCTAGAGAAAGTTAAGGAGTGTCGAAAATTTGCATCCCTCCCCCTTCCTCCGTCTGTCACAAAATTAAAATACTTCTATACGATTCACCAAATTTTGCACACTTTTATACACACGTAAGAGGTATATTACGATACCAGTGCGGTCTGGATGAACCTGATATTTACAAAACGAGCCAAAGCAGATCAGCCTAAACACTCCTTTCGTAGCCCCAACTGTGAGGGGGGTGAGAAATTTTGAGTTTTGTGGTGAACCTGTGAAAATAAGTAGAGAGTAGAATAAAGTTTTTTAATTTCGTGACAGACGGGATGTAATGCAAATTTTCTAAATCCTATAACTTTCTCCAGGGGAGTGTGCAAAATACGAAAATAGGTGTGCAAAATTAGATGAATAATAGTTTTTCAATTTCGTGACTGACGGGGAAAAGGCAAATTTTCGACGCCTCATAAGTTTCTCTAGAAAGGTGTTCAAAACTTAAAAATAAGTGCAAAATTAGGTGTATAGAGCATAAGATTTGCAATTGCAAATTTTTGACACGGTATAACATTCTCCAAAGGAGTGTGCAAAATTTACAAATAAGTGGGCAAAATTAGGTAAATCGAGTAACATAGAAGTGTTTCAATTCCGTGACAGACGCAGTGGAAAATACAAATATTCGAAAAAAAACTTTCTTTAAGAGGATGTTCAAAATTTAAAAATTAGTCTGCAATATTGTGCAAAATTAGGTGAATAGATGGACATAAAAACATTTAGATATTTTGAAGGACGGGGGAGAACGGTCATGTTTGCCCCCCGTTTAAAAGACTGCTTTAGTTTCTCTTTGGTGGTTGTACAAAATTTTATTTTTTGTGTGCGTGCAAAATTTTATTTTTTGTGTGCAAAATTGTGTAAAATATGTGCAAAATAATGGTATACCTATTTTTCAAATTGGTTTGGTTCAAGGGGGGGGGGGAACTTGATCGACCTGATGCGCTCCCAATTTTTAGTTCTCTCTATAGATAGGACATGTCACTAGGAAAAAATAATACATGAGAAAAATTATTAGGATCATCATTTTTGTTTAGGATGTGCTCCTCTTTATTTTCTATATTTGCGTAATTAAAATATTTTGGTAGGCATTTCTTGAAAACTGATATTTGTAATGAACGAAGCGACATAATAATCCGCTTTGATTACGCCTTACCAACATAATACGTAACAAATGCGCAGCGTAGATGCTAATATCCTCCGCACCGCACTCCTATATCCAAGCTCCTTAAAACAATTTGCCACTTTTCAGGCAACTAAAATTCAGGGAGCAACGATGTCAAAAATACCGTAGGTATATGAAAGAGAATAAAATTTACAGAATAATATTTGTTGTAGCCTTGGAATTCTATTAGTGACTGTCGATTTTGATACTAGTGCGCAGGGTTGTTCCGTAGCTTAAAATTTTTGTATCAAACGGTTATGTTGAATTGTACCAAATTTCATAAAAGTGTACCAAATTAGATTTGTATGTAGTACTATGATTAAGGTTGTACATCCTCAGTTTCCGTTAGTGGTTTCTTTTTTTACAACATTACTATTTTGTATTTTGACCATTATATCCTCCATGAAAATAATGAAATGATAGACAATTTAAATAATTATATCTATTTATATGTTGTGTATGTATATATGCATACTTATTAAACACAAAATAATTAATAATATTGAACTACTGCAGAAAATTGAAACTGTAAAGTAAAACAACATATTTATAATCATTTTTAACAAATGTAGTATAGTATAGACCTAATTAATAGTTATAAGAGAAAAACTAGACATACTGTCAATTTGATTTTTATATATGTTTTAGCTAATATATAAACCTAATTAATGATCATATAGAGAATGACCCGCCAACCATCAAAGAGTGTCTAATTTACATTAAAGTAGATTATGTTACATGTGAGCGTATAAAATAAATATGTATATGCGCTCACATGTAATAAATTCTACCTTAATTTAAATTAGACACTCTTTCTAGCGGGCCCTTCTTTATATGTCCATTAATTAGGCATACATATTAACTAAAACATATATAAACACAAGTTGTCAGTATGTTTAGATTTTCTGCAAAAAAGAATAGGTATGTATATGTATGTACATGTAACAAAATTTTGCTATAATATAAATTAGACACTCTTTGAAGTCTCTCGAGTCATTCTCTATATAAGCAATTAGCGTTTTGCCTAATGTGTCTTATGGTAACCTAAGCATCTTTTGACGGCTTCCGAATTATTTAAGGCCTTTATATTAACTAGAATAAATATAAAAATCAAGTGAAGTGTGTTGCTGAAATAAGTAAATTTGTATCTGCAAATATTGTACTTGATACACGGAACAAATTGCTGCCTATGCTCGTGCAATTATAGCACTTATTTACTAAACAAATATTAAACTGATATCCAAAAATATGAATGTCTTTGAATTTTATGTATATTCGAAAAATTGAGAGAACATTGTTGCCAACCAAAATAATGTAAATGTTAAACGACTCCTTAAACCTGTGTTCAGTAATCATATTGGCCCGTTGTTTAATATCTACTAAAATATTTAATTGTCTATTTTTCAAAAAAATTGAAATGCATTATAACCTTTTACGGAATATTATTAAAATGTCATCAGCAGTTTAGCTGCTAACTTTTGGCTGCCAAGTTCACACCAGTAGATATGATCATCACCCACCCCCGCAGCTCGTGCCCTATCTAGATTTCCAGCATGCGCATGGATATCTCGAACGTCTGCTAACAATAACATTATTGGGTACTTCGTGGTTGAACTGACTTCATACACTTCCGATTTTTAACTGAATTAATTAATCCGCTAACATAAAAGACGAAAACAAGTGGCGAAATAATTATATAAAGATTTGGAATACACTGCTAAAAGCTACTGCTATCCAGGAGATTATTTAAATAAAAAAACCATTTTTATTTAAAATTGACTCGACCCTCGAATCATTTGAGCAACTGACTAACCAGGCTTTCCGCTGTTAATACTGTTAGACAGAGACATACAAATAGGCAACTAGCCTGGACAGACGGAGAAAACAAACAATTTCATCTAATATTTTCCCGACCTCACGAGGTAAAGCTATCTATTTCGCTATGGAGCCACGCGTCGATTTCTATTTCACGCCGCTCATACTACCACATGCGCTGACGTAAAAAGCGATGGTGTGTTATGACTTATGACTGAAATTATTTAAAAGACCTATTATGGTATTTATTAAAAGATATGTCGTTAAATTTCGTATATCATTTTATTTTTTTTTTGAATGATATTGTGATACCTTCAAGTAAATTAATTAATAATATGAATGATAAATTGTGCCAAAAAGACCAAAGATGTACCATGGTGCCAAATATTTTCGAAGTGTGCCAAATTTGGTACAAAAGTACGCTTTGGAACAACCCTGCTAGTGCGTCTCGTCCTCTGGGCAGCGCAATCATCGGTTTGATCATGGGTTGTCAATAGTGCCAATATAACGAATATAACAAATGCTGAGAGCAGATATTTCTGTCATCAGGACGGCACTCGTATAGCCAAATTCCATAATGGTAAAGTCATTCTTAGGGTAATGTGAGCTCAGTTTAAATGCGCCGTTAATCGAATTGTTTGCGCCGCAGCTCCTAAAACAATAGCGACTTACGAGCTAACGAAAATTTACATAGGACTACATACAAATTTATCGGAGTTGAATACATGCGAATTTATCGGAGTTGAACTGGGACGATGAATTTGATAGTCAGTTTTCCTTATTTAATCTGTGTTACGGCCGAATAAGAATCGTTTCTGTAACAAATTGTGCATCATTGCTTACAAATAAAAATAAAAATGCGTTTTATTTCGAAAATTAGTTTTACAAAAGGAAGATTACCAAATACGTCAAAAAAATTTTTTGCTTCAACAGTGGCGTAGTCTAGACAAAGACTACTCTACTGAAGCAAGGTCAAACCAAAAAAACAAAACTAATTAAAAAAAATTAGTTACACAGCATATATGATAATAATTATTTAATACTAGGAGAACAGCGGCATGCTCATCTAAGGTAGGAAAAATAAGCAAAATGAGAAACAATGGTATCAATAGTAAAGGATTAATGACTATCAAAGGTAATATCAAACGTCAATTTAAAGATCAAAAAGTAATGTTTGTATTTATTTTTAAATAACAGAGAGTTAAAGTTTGAATACCTTGACAAAAAATTGTAACACTTTACGGCATTATAAGTGAAAGATCTCTTAATCATAGCTCTTCGATGATGAGGCATTGTGATTCTGTTAATACTATGAATATTAACAGAATGAACATTTGAACGATGGACTAATTTGGCTTGTAATGAAACGGACACACCCTGGTTAGAATAAATACTTTTAAAAAAATTGCAGTTTTCTTCTGTTTTTTATTTTTAACCATTTCGGTTCATTAAGCGTAAATGATACATGGTCATACCCTCGTAACTCAAATAAATCTGCAGCACGCATTTTGAACCTTTTGGACATGAAGCCTATCTAATGTGTCTAAACACGGCACAAAAAGTTAAAATTAGATAGGACAAGTGACTCACAAAGCATTTTTCTCTAAAAATCTTAAATATGATGATTTAGTATAAAGTATTTTAGGATACATATATGATTTCGGTATAAGTTTCATAACATATTCCTTAAACTTTACCTCAGAATCGACATCAACTATAACACCTAGGTTTTTTGCAGAAATTACGACAGAAAGTTGAACTCCGTTTACTTCAATTTTTAGATTTTCGTTAAGAAAAGAGAAATTATGTTTATTACTAAAAAGCGATAACGTTGATTTAGTTGGATTAAGATTTAAGTTATGATTCTTGGATAAAAGCTTAAGTGTATTTAAATCACGGTTAATAAGGTTAGAAGCAAGCAAATGGTCGTCACGATTGAAATGAAAATATATTTGTGTATCATCAGCGTATGCCTGTACCTTGCAGTTATTAAGAGATTTAATTTGTCAGCGGTGTACATTATAAAAAGCAGAGGACCTAAAATTGACCCTTGGGGAACACCTGATACGACACGCTACCTTTCAGAAAAAGTTTGATTGGATATTTATAGGTATTTACCTATGGCACGATCAATTCATAATATAAAATAAAAACCATTTACCCTAACTATGAATACGAAAAAAAAACATTTAAAACCCTAACTATGCATACGAAAAAAAAAACATTTAAAAATAGTTCCTTAATAAAAATTGTCAAAGATATTTACTATAGATATACTGTGCACGATATTATGTTTTATATACACCATTAGGACACCAAGCACACTTATTAGTAAACTTTTTAACTGCCAATTCTAGCAAGGATAAGCGAAACTTAGTAAGATCTTCTTGTATTTGAATATCCTTAAGTTTAGAGCGAGATTTTAACACCAACAAATGCGACGAGTCCCTGCAAAAACTGATCAAAACAGAGAGCGGCTTATCACTTGTTTTTTTTTTGGCCCAATACTATAGCATTTACTCATGTCTCAGTCCTTCACGTTTGATTTTAGTTTTCTTGTGAACAAGTTAATGACAACTAAACGGAGATCTTCACCATCTTCCTGCTGAATTCCAAACACGCCCACATTTAAATCACGCTCCGCCTGTTCCTGATTGTCTGCTAGGGTTTCCAACTGCTCATTTTTTGACGTAAGTTTAAATTTGAACTTCAAGGTTACGAATACGGTCATTTTGCTCTTTGAATTTAAGTTCAAACTTTTCGTCGACCTTACATACCACCTTATTAGCAATTTCCTCGAGAAACTTGTCATCAAAAGTTGCTATTATTGTCTCCTTAATCTTCTCTAAATCATTCGCAGAAAGACCCATCTTGATATCGTGCTTGACAATTGATAGGACAGCTACCGATATCGAACACGACTTGTTTACTCGAACGCATCTTTATATATTCGTAATATTTATGCGAATGTATTAAAGTATATATGAGAATGTAAAAGCTCACAAATTCGTCTTGAAAAGCCAAAGAATAAGATTTTTTGTAGAATTATTATAAATTTGGTCCCCGGATTTAACCCAACTCTTAGATTTTTGGAAAAATTGAGATCTCACTGAAAGAAAATTAATTAACATAAAACATTACTAGGACTATTTTTATTTAGATTATCATCATCTGTATTCATCACATTTTCACAAAAAAGCTTTTACAATTTTTTTTGTACCTGCAGAAGTTATAGCAATATAAACTTTAACTGGTTCAAGTGAACAAAAAAAAAACAGTTAAATAAAAATGTAATTTTTATTTTTGCTGAGGTTTGTAGAAAAAAATGGCCCTGCTTGCTGTTCATAACTTTCGATTTGTATATACGGGTGATCCATTAAAAATGGTCTTCGGCCATAACTCGGTAACCGTAGCTCTGACGGTTATAGGGAAAAAGATTTATGGGTAAATCGGCCATGAAAAATAACTGAAAATTATTTTCAAGTTCGAAAAATGGCCTCTAGGGGACGAACAGCAACCTCAAAATAGAAATGCCGATTTTCTCTTGAATTTTCCTAATTAATGTTTATGGAAAAATTAAGCAATGTATTCTCCAGGCAATTATGTAACTTTTTGCTATTTATCATTTATTTTTTTATTTTCATTATAAAGTTATAAAGTTTATAGGCGATATCAATATTACTATTCCACAAAAAACAGATACTATGATAGCTTATTTAAATTTACTAGCAAGTCATGGATTTAGAATGTGTATTGACAAGCCGACAAAGGTAACAGGCTTGGGTTTAACATGTACCGATCACATATTTCTTAAAAATAACCTTAACTCATCTGCAGAAGTGCATTTCTGTGTTTTGAAAGTAACTATTACAGATCATTTTGCTGTAGAACTAGATATTTTCACTGGCAATAGTTGTAACAGCTTAAACACTAAAACAAATTTTAGGAAAAAAAAAATAAATATGAAAAACTTTCTCAATTACTTACTAATACTACATGGGAAGAAGTAATAACTTTAAATAATTAGAAGAAGCCAATGAAAAAATTATTTTGATTATTAAAAAATACATAGAAGCTCTTCAGAATGTACAAGAATAAAAAACCATTTCCAGAAAATTAAAGCCCTGAATAACTAGTGCAATAAGTCAATAAAATACAGGGACCCATTAAAAAGAAATAGTAACAACAACAATATTATCATATTAGAAAATAAATATAAAGCATATGGAAATAAATTAAATAAAATTATTGAAAAAGATAAACATAATTATTATAAAGAAAAATTAGCAGAAAGTAGAAACTATCCCCACAAAATGTGGAAATTGATTAAAGATTTAGTTAGTTTTTAGAAAGCGAACCAAAAATTCAAATATTATTTTAAATGAAAAGAGGGAAATTGAAACTGATATAAAGAAAAAAAGCTAATATGTTTAATGTATATTTAAAAAATATAAAAAGGCGCTAGCGGATGAATTGAATCTAATGAATAATAATCTAAACATGTCTAAAAGATACGTCCCACGATCAATGTTTTTATATCCAGTCAATAAAGCGGAAGTTATTTTAACTATAGGTTTTTTATGAAATGACTGTAGTGCGGGTCTTGATAATATTAGAGTTGAGCTTCTAAAAAAAATATACCATTTTATTTCTTAATCATTGAAACATAATTAATTTGATTTTCACTACTGGAGGAGTACCAACTTATTATAAACCGTCCGTTATACTCTACTTTTTAAAACTGGCAACTCTAATGAGCTTTGTAACTACAGACCAATAACATTAATAAATAATATTGCCATCAGTTTTTGAAAAATGTCTAAAGAAACGAATCATACAGTTTTTGGAAGGGTCTGAATTGCTGTCGAGGAGTCAGTATGGATTCCGAAATATTAAAAATACAGAATTAGCTATTTATGATCTTTTTGAATATGTGAACGAATGTTTAAATGAAAATAAAAAATGCGTTGCTATATTTCTGGATTTGGCCAAGGGCTTTGATACGATAAGTGTTTTATAGAATATTGATTGGTAGAATTGAGGAAATAGGATTGCGAGGGAAGACACATGAAATTATCAAAAATTATCTATCCCGGAGAGTGCAGTGCACAAAAGTGGATGGATGTATTAGTGATTCTTTGGTGACTAGGACAGGAGTGCTACAGGGTACAGTATTGGAATCCATATTATTTCTGTAGTATATCAGTAGTCTTTTTCATCAAGATATGAATATTAAATGTATTTCTTATGCTGATGACTCAGTAATTCTTTTTAATGACAATAACTGGGATAGTGCATTGAGGAGGGCTGAGATGGGTCTTAGTACAGTACGAATGTATTTAGGTAAAAGCTTACTAACATTAAATTATTCTAAAACTAAATTTATTGCCTTTTCAACCTCAAAATTACATGCTAACCAAAGCACATTAACTAACAATACAATCTGTGGATGCAAAGTTAAATATTAAGAGAGAATGAACAATTAAATGTCTCGGTGTAATTTTGGATCAACACTTGAAATGGAGAAGTCATTCAGAATATATTAGTGGTAAAATTAGATCAATGATTCCAATATTCCATCAATTAAAAAATGTTTTGAGTGAGGGTCAGTTAATAACAACATACAGGGCCTTGGTCGAATCGGTACTTAGATAAGGAATATCAATTTAAGATACTTGCAAACAACACAAAACTTTATAATAAAAGTTATGCTTAAAAAGAAGAAAAGATTCTTAACAAAACTGTTATATTCCGAAAGTAGACTATTTAATATAAAGCTACTATATAGCAGTGGCGGCTCGCGGGTGAAAAAGTAAGTGAAGTGCAAATGAAACAAGAAAATGATTTTTTTTCCACAATTTTTTTATATGTGGAGGGGGTAGAATATTTTTTTACAATTTACCTAAGTTTTGTATACTAAATCAATTCTCCTATCCTTCATAGCAGCAAATTTATTTATAACGTCCTCATAAAATGGATGAGTTGCCCTAATCTCCTCCAGAGATTCCTTTTGAATTGAAATATTGCCAAGAGAAGTAAGTCTTTCTTGAGATTGTATTTCTTAAATAAGTTTTTACACATCTGAAGCAAAAAAAACTTCTTTCCACCGAAGCACTTGTCGACGGTATTGTTTTCACTTGCAGCGATATATTGCAATTACTCTCATTGGCAAAAATAAGACCAAGCTCATTTTTAAGTCGTTGACTTTTTGAAAATATTTGCCCACAAAACTGTAACAAATTTTCAAACGGGTCAGTCGGAAAATTTAAACTATATTCGGAAAATTTAGCAGAACCTGCTAAACATGAAAATGTAAGTTTTTCACAGTCTTGAAATCTTAGTGTCATTTCCATTAAAATATGGTCCAATATTTCATAAAAAAGTGTTCTATACTTAGCCCTAATTTCTTCAAGTGAAAGCTTAGCAAGCTCACATTTCTAACGATTTATTTCTGTAATAGAATTTGCTTTATCAAACATGGTATTAAAAAAATATTGATTTTTTTTACAAAACGCCTCACGACAGCGTTTTATATTGGATATGCAAAAATCAATCGTCAACGTCAAATAGTATATCCGTGATTGAGAAAATGTCATTAAACACTAATGCCAGAAACGTGAATTCAAAATCGTTCATATCACCTAAAAATTCTTTCGCAAGGCGGATTGATTTTTCATCAGATTTGTCACAGTTTCTAATAAATTCAAAGACTTCTTTTAATTTATTCCAGTCTTGAACAATCACATTTACTAACTTCGAATTTGAAGTTGTAACAACAGCATAAATAAATATAACACAAAACAGTCAAGTTAACTGCAAAGGAAGGAAGGAAAACAACCACCGCAAACTGAACGACACGTGTGTGTAGTATACTGCGCCTGCAATTCACCGAGAGCGTTGTATGGCGCTGGGCTCGACGTCATCGGATACGCGTTGTCATGGCAACATAGTAGGAACATCGTAAACTAAACATAGGACCTCCGGTAAAGTCAATAGTAATACAGTTAGATTGAAAGTTAAAAAGACATGCCGCCAACGGTCAAGTAAAATATTTAATCGAGATGTATAGTTTATTTTTTACCAAATTAGGTGAATAAATGAATGTAAAAACTAAAATTTTAAGAGATATGTAATAAGTATAGTTAGATGTTTGCTTGTTTATTTTTCCTGGTGAAGTAGCACCTCACCTACTTCACGCCACTGCTATATAGTTTACAAGCAGTAATTTGTATACACCCTCCTTTTAGAGAAAAAAAGATTGTGCATAAATACTCAACTAGAGCAATGTCAAATGAACTAATAATGCAAAATAGTTATAGAAAAACACAATGTCAAAGTTTTGTAACTTGAAAAGGCATATTTTTGTGAGACAGGCAAATAATTACATAGCTGCCCATCAATTATTATTTATAGGATAACTACGTCTTAGTATTTTTTTAAAGTCCTATTTTTTACATTGAGCCTTTATCTACGTTTGGTATTCTTATATATTATTTATATAAAGGCAAGTCTTTGCATAAATTAATTTGAATTATGTTTGAAACATAATAAAATTTTTTTTAAGTAATACTAGAATATAATAAATTAACTTTAATGATATTTTGGAGCGCGACACAAATTTAGAGTGTTCCATTTAAAAAGCATTTATCTATATTAAACATTTATAAATAAAGAAAAAAAACTGGTGGGCGAAGGTCAAAACTTTAATTTAAAACCATTATATCTCTGTTTTGGATGAACGAATTGTACCGTAATGATTCTATTAGCGGTCACTAGATGGAGTTTTCTCGTAATTCTTCAAATAATACGGATTTTCTCAAAAAAATCTGATGGTATGTCATGACTTTTTTGTTATATTTTGATTTAAGGTTATAAAAGATATCGAATAGTGAAATAAAAAATCCAGGTAGAGGAGAAAAAGTGATAATAATTAAGTGAAAATTATTTTGATCTATCATTTTAACTAAGCCTACAATTATAGAAAAACTATAGAAGTTATTTTTTGCTATTCTAAAATTGTAGGCTTAGCTGAAATGACAGTTGAAAATAATTTTCACTTTATCATTGTCACTTTTTCTCCTCTACAAACTGGTGAGGTTAGTTTCTCAATTCGATGTTTTAGATTCAGGCGACCATCAAAAACTTTTTTACGTACCTTGATTTTTATTAAGCTATTCGATATCTTTTATAACCTTAAATTTAATTCTGATAAAAAAGTTTTGATTGATTTATTTCGAAAATTCGTATTATTTGAAGAATTACGAGAAAACGCCATCTAGTGACGACTAATAGAATCATTACGGTACAGTTAATAGCTCTACGTAAAGAGCAAAAGAAGAGCGACACCAAATTCAATGCAATATCGGTTCATCCAAAGTTTGAATAAAAAAAGGTTGACCTTCATCCACCCCTTTACTATTGAAAATAGAAAGATAAATAGCGAAAAGTTGCATAATTGCCTGAAGAATATAATGCTTATTTTTTTGACAAGCCTTAATTGTGAAAATTCGAGATAAAATCGGCATTTCCATTTTTGAGTTACTGTTACGCCCCCTAGCGGCCATTTTTCGAACTTGAAAATAACTTCCAGTTATTTTTCTTGGCCTATTTACCCACAAATATTTTTCCGCATAATTGTGCGATCAACGGTTACCAAATTATGGCTGGAAACCATTCTTAATGGATCACCCTGTATAGTGCGTACAGTCCTCTGTGCAGTACTATAATTAGTTTCTTTAAGGACTGCTAACATAACGAATATAACAAATCCTCAGCGCAGATATTTATATAATCTTGATGGCTCCCGCAGTTAATAATGGTAAAGTCATTCTTAAAATAATGTGAGCCCATGAGAAACAGCAGAGCCAAATGCGCCGTTAAATCGAATTGTTCGCACTGCAGCTCCTAAAACAATGGGGACTTTCGAACCAACAAAAATTTACAGAGGCCGGACCGCACTAATATGAATTTATCGGAGTTGAACTGGGCTGAGACGATAGGGAAGATAAGAAGGTTTTCTTTATTAAATCTGTGGTGTCGCCGAAGAAGCATTG
Organism: Kuschelorhynchus macadamiae; assembly: GCA_030620095.1. Classification (NCBI taxonomy): domain Eukaryota; kingdom Metazoa; phylum Arthropoda; class Insecta; order Coleoptera; family Curculionidae; genus Kuschelorhynchus; species Kuschelorhynchus macadamiae. The sequence continues at coordinate 278,528 of JAUTXW010002578.1, forward strand.
TTTCTGATCGAATGCCTTGTAATCGGATTAGGATTAATGATAATGATAAAAGTAGACTATTTATTTGCCAAAGAATTCTTACCTTGACTTGCATTTTCGACTTGGAATCTGCTTGTACGATGCCCAAGAAATTTAAAGATTCAATTAATAGCAACTCTATTCACAATACGCGCTCTTCACACAGTATTGCTCTTCCTATTCCATCGTCTGCACGGGCCCTAAATTCCATCATTTATAATAGTAAGAGAATTTTCAATCATCTTCCACTAGATTTAAGGCAGGAACAAAATGATAGGGTGTTCAGAACGAAATTAAAATCAATTCTTATCACGCGACCTTTTTATACCTTGGACGATTGTTTTTGAGACGGGCCTAACTAGCGACATGTTTTAATTTTTTTCTTGTATATTTATTATTTAAAAATCCTTTTATCGTAATTTCTAGCACCTTTTACACTTATGCTCTTTGTAGTGTTAGTAAACTGTAAAAATATTGTATCGTTTGTCTTTATACCTTTAATCTATTTTAAGTGTTACCTACCTGCCTACATTTATATATATATATATATATATATATATATATATATATATATATATATATATTTTTTTTTTTTTTGAATCATTTTTAACTATACTTTGTTTATGTTAGGCTAAATTTAACACATTTTATTTATTTTTTTTAAAACTTGGTTAACAGGAATCTTTCTTTAAACAATAAAGCTTGATTTGACTTTGAGTTATTTGTGTAAAATCTATATGCATTTTATGATCTTTGGTCTTGGTACCAAAGGTATAAAAGGCGAAAGTAATATTTGATAAGATTTTTTTAAGAACCGAAGAAGCACGCATTTCTCTCAAGCCCGTAGGTAATAGGTTGCCCTTTCAATTTTTAGTTTTCTCTATAAACAGTAGACGTCACTAGGAGAGTATTAATTAAGGAAAAAAACATTGTGATCATTTTTGTTTTGGGATATCCTCCTCTTACTTGTCTGTATATGCGAAATTGCAATTTTTCAGCAGATATTTTTTAAAAACGGATATTTGCAAATTTTTTGATTTTTTCTGTACCTGCAAGGGGTCTACCAAGGTAAACTTTAACTAGGACGAGAGAACTCTCAAAAAATTTAAATTAAATAAAAACTGACCTGCATTCTATTTTTTTTCTGGGGTTCGAATTAAAAAAATGGCACGTCATACTATTATTCTTTACGCTCGATTTTTTTCTATAGTGCGTACAATATTTTGAACAGAATAATAATCCGCTTTGTTCACGTATTTCCAACATAACGAATATAACAAATGAGCAGCGTAGATATTTCTATCATCTGCATTGCATAATGTTAAAGTCATTCTTAGGATAAGCCCATAACAAACGTAGACAAGTGCGCCCTTAAATCGAGGTATTCGCGCCGCAGCTCCTTAAAACAATGGCATCTTTTGAGCCACCATCACTGAGGCCGCACCTAACAATTTTGAATTTAACGAAGTTGAACTCGGACCATGAATCCGATAAGAAGTTTTCCATATTAAGTCTCTAATATGGCGGAATGAGCATCATTTCTGTTCGAATGCCCTCTAATCGGATTAAAATAAACGATATGGGTGAAAGTTGACTAATAATTATTTGTAGAAAATCTATATGGATTTTATCTTCTAAAAATTTTTCATCTTTGTTCCAATTGTAGAAAATTTTCTAGAAAAAGTGTTTTCTAGAAAACTGAAGTGAGAATTATGCCGTTATGCGTGCATTGTTCTCAAATTTCAGATTTCTCTGTAGAAATAAAATGTGGCCGAAAGGAAATTAATTACCATAATAAATCATACGGGACATTTTTGTTTTTACATACGCGGCAGTGCGCTAACTACAGGAGTTTGGCAAATTTTTCCAAAGAACCGATTTCTGCAAATTCTTTAGTATTTTTGTGATCTGCAGAGAACCCAGCAAAGTGAACTTTAACTGGTGTAAGCAAACATTTAAAAAAAATCTTTATCTGGACTTTAAGTTAAAAAATGGCCAGCTTGGCATTTTTGACGATCGATTTTGGTGGGTAGTGAGCAGGACTAGTGGGTACAGTCATCTGTGCAGAGCAATAATCTGTTTGTTCATGGGCTGTCAACATAAGGAATATAATAAATGTGCAGCACGATATTTATATCATCATACGAAAGACCCTCCTATTTCCAAATTTTATATTGATAGTCATTCTTAGAAAAATTTGAACCCATGACAAACAATGACCACTTTGGTATCAATGAGCATTTACAGAGGTCGCACTGTGGTCAATATTTTAAAATTAACAGGAATATATTAAAATATTTGATGGGGCTACGCGGTGTCAAAAACTTCCTAAGTAGGCTTTGAAACCGTTGCTAGGAACATTTCATATACAAACATATCAAAAGCTGTTGTAAATTTTATGTTGTTTTGATTGGAAACATAATACAATTGTGAAACTACATTAAATATTTTTGTTAGTTTGTATATGAGTAAAAGATATAATTTGCTTATTTTGTGCAAAGAGTTACTGTGTCATTAAAACTATCTAAAATGGAATGAGCAATTATTGTTGGTAAGTTATTTGAAATCATTGCTCTTTTGTCAGATATTAAATACAGTGATTTGCAAAAGTCTGCGTACATCCGTTATATGAAACTATACTTGACATTATTTACCAAAAACAAAATAATAAAACTAAACTTATAATTTTATTATTGAACATCTGGTTAGTCTACTTTAAAATAATACATAAAAAATGTTTTGTTTCATTAACAAGAAAATTAATAGTTAATAATACTACCAACATATTATAATCCTATTGCAAAAGTCTGCGTACAATTAGGTTTATTTTAGTTTAACTAAGGTTATTATTAAATTAGTATTTTGTAGGCCATCCCTTTAAGTTAATTACTGCCTAACTGCGTAACCTTCGAGGCATTGATTCTACTAGTTTTCTCGTCAAATTTGGGCTAATATTATTCCATCCCAATATCAGTAATTCTCTCAACTCTTCCTTACTGGTAATATCATTTTTTCTTAATTTTCGCGCAAGTTCCGCCCAGAGGTGCTCGATCGGATTCAGATCCGGTGACTGTGGTGGTGTCTCCAAAAAGAAGTGGGGAACAGTCATAATTATCCACTGTTTTACTATAAAAGCTGTATGTTTTGGATCATCATCAAATAAAAATCATGTTGCAATCCCAACTTTTCTGCCCATTGGTTTAAGTTGTTTTGTAAAATATCCAGATAAACCTGTTTGCCCATAATACCTTGGCTTTTTCAAAGTTATTTCGGAAACGTATGGTTTTTTTTCTAGCAACGCTGTTCCTATATTTAGCATCATGGAGTGCCCTGGAAATGGTTGAAGGGTGCACTGATGTATCCAAATAATTCTCCAGTTTTGTTGATAATTTGGAAAGACTAACACTAGGTTCTTGAGGTACTTCGAGGTTTATACTACAAACCTTTTTTGAGGTCTTTGATTTTTCTAGGGCGGCCGGTTCTTGGTTTATTTTGCAAGGTGATATTTCTTCTATAATTTTCTATAACGCTCTGCACAGTTGATAGACTTCTTTCAATTGTCTTCACTATGTCCCCATATGATTTGTCTTCATTTCTTAATTTTGTTATACTTTGTTTCTCAGCAATTGGTAACTCTTTAATTGTTCGGTGCTCCATAACTCTCTTACAGTTTAAAGTTTACATTTTTTGTGTCAATTGACATTTCAATTAACTAACAGATCGCAAAACAAAAATACGCTACACGCAGTCAACGCCTACTAGGTAATTTATTTCAAGCATGTTGATAAAGGCGATAATGCAAGCAGACTTTTGCAATAGAATTATGATACATGGTTATTAATAATGACTTTTCTTAATAAACAAAAACATTTTTGTGAATTATTTCAAAATCAGCCAACTATGTGTTTCAGAATAAAATACAAGTTCCGATTTATTGAATTGTTTTTGGCAATTATAGTCATTTATGGTGCCATATAACGGCTGTACGCAGATTTTTGCAAATCACTGTATAAGTAATTAACTTCGCTATGGTTTGATTTTTTTTGTGAAAATATCTACATAATTTTAAAACAATTAAAGTAACAGAAAAAAGATTTTAGTTTTAAATAATATTAAGTTAGAAGTTAAAACGTTAGGCAGTTTTACCCCATTTAGAAATTTGCCGTCCAAGTCCGTCTGTTAAGCATAGATTATTTTTTAGAACGCATTGTCCATATTAAACGTTCAGAAGTCGTTGACTTTTTAAGATTAAATAAGCTTATTTCAAAATCCACCTGTCCCTTAGTAATACATAAAATATGGCAATACGATAAAAAAAGAGGAGATGCTAATGTAATAGAGGAAGCCGAAAAAGTAATGTCGCGTGCTATCAAAATTATAACAAATTTGCTAAAAAATGTTCTTGCTAGCTACAAATAAACCTTTTTAATCATACAGGTGATTATAGGGACAAAAATGTTGGCCGTCCAATAAAATCCTTTTCTGTATGTAGTTTCAAGAGTAAGAAAAATAAAGTCGCGAATTTGGTTGAATCCAATACTGCTGAAGAACTAGCATTGGCTGCAGAAATTAGTTTTAGATCAGCTGGAACTGTTGCTAATTTTATAAATAAAGTGGTATCTACTGATAGTTCCAATACATTAAAAAATGCCAAACCTCTTTTTGATCATTCAGTAAATAAAGAAGCAACTCTTAAAGACTATTCGCCTGATGAATCATTAGCATTAACTGTCGATACAAAAATGACAAAGCACCAGTAAATTTTAATGCAAAAAGGCGCCCAAGAACGAAGTGCAAATCTTGACCAACCCTATTATTTAGTTTTAAAATCTAAAGTTCAATGTTACCCATTAAATTCAAAAATTTCAAAAGATACTGCTGAAGTAAAATTGCAAGATTTGTTAGATCACACAAGTCAGCGTTCACTTAAAGTTCAAGATGAAGTATAAGTACAGAAATACCTTCAAATGATGCAATATCTTTTATTCAGCTTGATTGCAAGTGGGGCAAAATCTTACCACAAATATCAATAGTACCTATTCTGATGTTATTGTCATAATTAGTGACTCTTCGACCTCATTTTAATAATTCTAACTCATTAAATAAAATTATTTAGCATTAGCCAAGAAGCTCATCTACAAGATTTTGCTGACCCCTTCGTTTTGTATTTACCAAAGAGACACAATAGTACAACTAGAAGTAGCTAGAGTAGAAGTAAAATTAGAACTTTAACACCAACAAAGGTGTTATTATCGTCAGGTCAAGAAATTTTAGTTACTTATGCTTTGTTCAAAACTATGGTCGATGTAAAAGTTTGCAACAATTTAATGAAAAATTATTCTTCTCAAGCTTGTTATGTTTGTGGAGCGTGTCCAAAAGATATGAACAACATTGATAAAGTTCTAAATAGTCAAATAAACAATAATGCATATGAGTTAGGACTATCAACGTTACACGCTCATATTCGATTTTTTTAGTGAATTCTCCATTTGTCGTATAGATTGGACATTAAAAAATGGCAGGTGAAAGGCTCTCAAAATAAAAAAAACTGCTTTTGAAGTAAGAAAAAAAGATATAGCTAATAAGTTGAAATCTGAACTTGGTCTTTTAGTTGATGTCGTGAAACAGGGTTATGGAAGTACTAATGATGATAACACAGCTCGTAGATTTTTTCAGAATTATAACAAATCTAGCGAAATTTCGGGAGTTGATTAAAAACTAATTTATAAATTTTCAATTCTACTTCAGGCATTATCCTCCGATTTTGATAAAGATGTTGATTCGTTTAGGACCTATGCATTAGAAACAGCAAGGTATTTTGTCAATCTTTTTCTTTGGTTTTATATGCCAAAATCTGTGCATAAAATTTCAATCCATGGGGCTGATGTCATAAAGTCTTTTTCCTTGACAATTGGACAACTCTCTGATGATGTGCAAGAGGCACAGCACAAAGAATATGGACACTATCGTGAACACAATACTAGAAAAATATCTAAAGCAATGAAAAATGAAGATCTGTTCCATATGTTCTTGCTATCGTCGGATCCCCTTATATCAAGCATTAGAAAACTTTACTTTTTTTAAATTATGTCATTTCTTTTTTTTTTTATTTATTTGGCGACCGCCTCTTTAGCTTATTGCTCATAATTTAATTAACTACCGGGTAGTCAAGCACTTTTAAGTTAGGTTAGGTATCTAATGTCTAGGGAAAATAAGGTTTGAGCAGTTTTTCTGCTGATTTTTTTTCCTTAGCATATTGTTCATAATTTAAATAGGTAGGTATTTAATATCTAAAAATTAGTTTTGGTGGTTGTTCAGCTAATTCTTTTACATACTTTGCTGCTCTGCCTTTAGTAATATATAACTATTATTGTCCTAAGCATATCTTTGATTTTTCCAAACATGTTTAATTGTTATTACTTTGACCAAAATCTAGGCATAAAAAATACAGTTTTATTCTGTCGATTTATTGTTATAACTTGAATTATAATTTGTATAACACCCTGTATAAAATTTATTATTATTATTATTATTATTATTTATATTTTGGTTCACGATTTTTTCGGTATTACCCTGATACATGTCGCCGGAATATTTTATTCAAGGCTCTATGTTCATAACTCTGCGGAGTATGTTGACTGTACCTATGATCGCAGCTTTGATACATTGCCGATAATCTTTTCAGATAAGTGGAGCTCTTTGAGATTCTTCTCTAAGTCTATGTGTACGAACCCATTAGCCGAGATGATAAGTGGTCTTACTCGGGCTGATTATTATTATTATTGGTATAGAAATTGACAATCAATTTCTCAACAAATGTTGGGTTCCAAGCCCATCACGGATGCACGCATCAAAATATATGGCCTGGTTTCTGTTAGTTGTATATGTTGTCCTGTGAGAATTTTCTAACTATGTGGCAAGTACTGAGCAGGACTGCCTTCTGGATGTCGATGAAGTTGTTAGTATGCAGTCCTATGAGTTTCAGACTCTGTTCTAGTATTTTTGGAACTAGTCCAGTTGATGATACGATAATCGGTACCACCTGAACCTTATTCACTTGCTACATCTGCTGTATCTCGATGGCCAGCTCCACATATTTGGCCCTTTTCTCTTGATATTTATCCAACGCGTTGTTATTGTTAGGCTCAGCGACATCTACCAAATAAGCTGTCTTTGTTTCCTTATTTAACAGTACCACATCAGGCCGATTATTCGCCACCCATCTGTTGGTGGTAATTGCCCGGTCGTAGTACAGTTTGAAGGTATTATTTTCAAGCACCGAACTTGATTGGTATTTATAATAGAGCACAAAGGTGTTTAGGAGCTCATATTTATTGGCAAGCTTCTGGTGTATGAGGTTACCCACCTGGTTATGTCGCTGGAGGTAGTCCGTGTTTGCTAGGTAAGTGCAGCCAGATGTTATATGCTGTATAGTCTCTAATCTCTCGCTACATTTTCGACACTTATCGGATTCAACGGACCGGTCTCTGTCGATGAATTTTGTGTTTTAAAAACTCGGTCCAGTATTGTTATCACAAATCCTTCTGTCTGTAGGAATAGTTGTCCATCCTTCAGCCACCTGTTGGATGCTTCCTTATCTATGTGTGGCTGATTCAAGTCATTGAGTGCAGTGCCATTTGAGCCCACTGATCTTGTTTGTCGGAGTCTGAAAGTGACTTTAGGATGATGTTGTCACATGCGAGATTAAGTGGAGAGTACGAGTTGTCACTTAAGGTCACTATGCGGTGGAGGCTTGTTATTATTATTATTATTTTTATGACTTGTTGTCTCACAGTATTCCTGTGGTTGTATTTTATACTGATGGGATTATATCAAGTCAGTACAAAAATTAAAAAAAAGGAAATGGAAAAAATCGACTATTTTGTATTAAGAAATGATCTAACGATGCTACATGTTTTCAAAATGACCGATTTTTGGATGTTCCTGTGAATGTCTGTATTAAGTCCTAATTGAGCCAAATCCGGTGTAAACGGTTGTAAATTATTTCCTGTTTCCACAGCCTTTTTACTTCCATTGCCAAGTCGGTGTTTGGCGATCTTCTCACTGTATTTCTCTTGGATGTTCTCATCGTTGGGGACAGCCATGTCAATTAAATAAGTGATTTTCTCTTTTTTGGATTGAAAGGTGATATCGGGTCTGTTTGCATGGATTGTTTTATCTGTGTGGATGTCAATGTCCCAGTAGAGCTTGTAGTCTTCGTTTTCAAGTATGGATGTTGTTGTATAATGGTATTAAGGGTCTGTGTTCTCCGTTAGTTTGTATGTTGTGGCTAATGCTTGATGAACCACCTTCGCTGCTGAGTTGTGTCTCGCGGTGTATTTAGTTCCGTCAATTATTCTACATCCACTCGTTATGTGATCGATCGTTTCTCTCTGCTAGTGACATCTCCTACACCTCTCGCCTTCAATGGTTGTGTCCTTGATGATGTGCTTTCGGAAGTTTCTGGTTACTATGACTTTGTCCTGGATGGCAAGCAGGAAGCCTTCTGTTTCGGGGAACAGCTGCCCTTCTTCTAACTACGTATATGAAAGCTTTTTATGTATATGGTCTTGCTTTATGTGATATCTGTGTCTTCCGTGAAGTATTTTTTCAGACCAGATGTTCATCTTTTCTAGTGATTGGATGTGACTGTGTGCGTCTGCTGCGTGGCTCGTTTGAGACAGGTCGAGCGATATATTATTCTTGTCTGCCTTCACTATTGCCTTGTGGAGGTTAGTTTGTTTGTTGTGGAAGAATTTTCTGAGTTTGTAAATTTGTTTTTTATTTAGGTATATCTATAATTCCCCTCGTTCCTTCTTTTCTCTCGATGGTGAGTCTTTCCTTGCATGCGTTGGGATGTAACTTCTTGTGTTTAGTGACTTCAGAGCGTATGAGAATGTGAATGTTTTCCATGTCTGTCTTTGATGGAAGCCTAGGTATCTGTATGTTTCTTCTTTGAGCATGTTACCTATGGTTTCATCGTTAATTGTTTCCCTCGTAGGGTGGTCTTTCCACTGTCCCTTGTTGATATGAAATAGCTTGCATTTACTTATACCAAATTCCGTGTTGATGTCCAGGGTAATCTTTTCTGTGATTTTAATGAGTTCCTTTAGCTGTGCCTTTGTGCTTGCATATAATTTTATGTCATCCATGTGCAAGAGATGGTTTATTTTGTGTACGTTATTTTTTTGGTGTTTAATTTGGAATCCGAAGTTTGTGTTATTCAGTGTGTTTGAGAGAGTGGATTGAGACAGAGGCAGAACCACAAAGCGCTGAGTGAATCTCCCTGGAATATACCTCGTCTGATGTAGATCTCTTTTGTTTCGATGTGCTCTTTTTGTATTCTCAGGTTGATTTTAGTTTTCTACGTTCTCATGATTTGCGTAAGAAATTGTCTCATGTTTTTATTGACTTTATATAATTCTAGCACTCTGGTTAGCCAACTGTGGGGTATCGAGTCAAAGGCTTTTTTATAATCTATGTCATTAGTATGAAGGTTTTTATAGTTTTTCCTGGTTTGTTTTATGATGACGCTGTCTATAATTAGCTGCTCCTTGCATTCTCGGCTGTTTTTCCTGCACCCTTTTTGCTCTTCTATTAGAATGTTTTTGTGTGCTAGATGTTGTTCTATTGTCCTGGTAATTGTGGCTGTGATGATCTTATATAGGGTTGGAAGGCACGTGATAGGTCAGTAATTTCACGGGTCCTTATTGCCTAAATTTTTGGATTTAAGGTATGTTATTCCCTGGGTGAGAAAACTGGGGAGTGTGCTAGGTTTTAAAATAATTTCATTAATTTAGCGAGTGAGAGCTCCATGTGTAGAGGTAAACTCTTTGAACCAGAAGTTATGAATGTTATCTATTCCAGGGCATCTCCAGTTATGCGTGTATTTGATTGTTTCTGCAACTTCTTGTATTGTCATTGCAAAGTCCTCGTTCGTCCAAGCCTTTGTGTCTGTCTTCTTCCGCTTTAATCCATGAAGCGCTATTAGTTTGTAGTTTCGGTTCTGACCAAATACTTTTCCAGTATTCTGTAATCTCTTGTTTGGTCGGTGGTTCTATTACTCGTGCCTCCTCATTGCTCATGATTTTTTGGTAGAACTGTTTTTCGGTTCTTCGAAACAGGTTGTTAGCGTTCTTTCTTTCATTTGATTCTTTGTATCTTCTTGCGGCATACATGGATAATTTTTGCTTCAGAGTGTCAAGGATTTCTGTAAGCGTGTGATCAGCAGATGCAGATTTGATTTTCTCTACACTTTGTGTGATAGGTTTTGACTTTTTGCCGTTCATGGATTGGGTAAGATGTCCCAATTCTTTTTTAATTTTGTTAATTTTATTTTCGATCCTTATCTGCCATTTGAATTTTGGTTTTATGTTGTTGGCGTTTCTGTGTCTAGGCGGGAGTTTCTGATTGTTCTGTGTTATCGCGGTTATAGCTGCTGCGTAGGTCGCTGTATGAATGTCCTCAATTGTACTCGCATTCATTATGTACTCGGGAATTATGTGTTCGTTGTTGGTCTTTAGGATTTTATGTGTGTCCCGTTTGAAAATTACACGAGAAATAAGATCTCTTGTTGTTGGATCGGAGCCTGACCATTTGTTTAGATGTGACTTCATTTCTACTTTGATTGCTTGTGTGAGAGACGGTCCGAGGTGTATTATTATTATTATAAATAATATTATTATGATAATGTTGACATACTTAACTTACAAAAAAGGACAGTGTTAAATAAAATGATTTAAGTAAATTTCATCTTTTTTTCCGGCTAATTTAGAAAAATTGACCACAGTGGGCCGGTCCGAACAGATACGAATCTATCGCAGTTGAATTGGGTTGAAACGATAGCTTCGATAATAGGTCTTCCCTGTTAAATCTGTGATAGCCGAATACTTCTGATCGAATAGAATCTGATCGGCTTAGGACTTTTGATAAGGATAAAGATTGACTAATAGTTATTTGTGTAGAATCTAGAAGGATTCTATGATCTACAAAACTTTGGTCTTCAGTCAAAGCACAACTGTGAACCCACAATAAACAGCGAGGCCAAGTGAGCCGTGAAATCGGATTTTTTGCACCACAACTCCTTAAAACAAAGGCGACCTTATGGGTTCGAAAATTCACAGAGGTCGGACCTAACAAATTCGAATTTATGGTAGCTGAATTGGGGACGATGGATCCGATAGTAAGTTTTCCTTATTAAATATCTTATAAGAGTGAAAATTGACTAAATTATTTGTAGAAAATCTATGTGTTTCATTATCTAAAAATGTTTCGTCTTTGTTCCTTATAGTATAAAATTTGAAAGTAAAAGTGATTAAGTTTTTTTTTTTTAGAGAACTGAAGTGAGTTAGTTTTTCTCAAGTCCTTATGTCATTATTTTTTTTTATTTAACAAAACAGTTCTTTGTTTTTGTGCATCTCTGTTTTTGAGTTTATAATATTTATGCGAACGTATTAAAATGTTATATACAACAAAAAAAAGAAGTAAGATTTACAGAAAGTCAAAAGACCGTAAGTATATAAAAAACGGTCCTAATTTAAAAATAGTATATGTTGCAGCTTTAGAATTCTATTCGTGACGGTCGAATCTGATCCACTGTGCATACAGTCTTCTGGGCAGCGCAATAATTCGTTTGTTCATAGGCTGCCAACATAATAGCAAATGCTCAGAGCAGTTATTTCTTTCATCAGGACTGCATTCGTATATTCAAATTCCATAATGGTAAAGTCATTCTTAGGGTAATGTGATCCCATAACAAATAGCAAAGCTTATATGCGCTGTTAATCGAATTATTTGCACCGCAACAATGGCGATTTTCGAGCCAACAAAAATTTACAGAAGCCTGACTGAACAATTGCTAATTTATCGGAGTTGAATTGAGATGATGAATCCGATAGTGAGGTTTTCTTATTTAATGTCTGGTATGGCCGAAATAAGCATCGTTTCTGGTCGAATAAGTTAGGTTTTTGTAATAAAACACCTCTGTAATTTTTGTGCATTATTGTTTATAAGTTTTTAATAGTTATGCGAACGTATTAAAATGTAATACATGACCATGTAAAAGCTAAAAAAATAAACCAAATTTACAGGAAGTCAAAAAACGGTATAGATATGAACGAAAATAAAATAGCCTATTTTAAAAATTATTATTTGTTTTAGCTCGGAATTTTTTCATTCAAATTTATTTTTATCATAAAAATAATAATTTTTGGAGAATTATTATAAATTTGCTCCCATGATGCTTGCGCAGACCTAAATAAGGCTTACATGGTTGAAATATTACGTACGTTAAGGATGTTTACTTGTTTAATGCCGTTTTCCTATTTTTCTTAATACAACCGACACAGATGTCTGTTTCTTCCATAATATTCGTCTTTGTAGGGTTGAAAAATTTTCATACTATTTTCGCTTAGTTTATAAGGAATTCAAAGGTCGCAATGTCGATAAAAATTTTGATGAAATCTTTTACAGCTTTTGCTGGGGCTTAGCAACAGAAAAAAAAATATAGATAAAGAACAAAAAATTACTTTTCACAAGGATTATATAATGAATTAAAGGAACTTAGAAGGCTTAACTAGTTGAAAAACCATATAAATGAGAAAGCGACTCGGGAAAAGTATCAGAATTTCAAAAAAAACATTTAAACAAAAAAATTCAGCTAGAAAAGCAACTTTATTTTGATAATTTAATCGCCAATTCCACGAATAAAAAAAATAAAAGAAATCTCTCATGTACATTATAAAAAACTAACAAAAAATCCTAGAGAAATTGCCTCGATCTTCGGAAGTTATCTATCCTTGGCAATAGAGGAAAACTTATTTGATGGAAATTTTTCTCATAATTATACTTTAACTAAAAAGCAAGTCCCAAATTCAATAATTTTTGAGTATAGTAAAGAAATAATTGATACAGTGAATAAATTTCCAAATAAGATTCTGCGGGATTTGACGATATCCCCATGTCATTTATAAAGAAAGTTATCGATGAAATAGCTAATATTCTTGCTATTCTGTTTAATGTTTCAATTGTGTACGGACTGTTTCCCGAATGCGGACCCCAGTCCAGTAGAAAATTATAGACCTGTTTCTCTACTGAGCTGCTTCTCTAAAATTTTAGATAAACTCGTTTGTAACAGAATGTATTCTTTTTTGGTTAAATATAATATTTTTTCAGATCGTCAGCATGGCTGCTTTCGTCAGGGGCTGTCTACTGAAAGCGGTTGCGTAGCCCTTGTTCAATATGTAACATATAAGATTGATAATAGAGAAACTGCCTTTTTTTTCTCTTAATCCTACTCACGCTTTTGACACTGTTGATTTTGTGGCTTTAAAATTATACAGTTTTGCGATAAAGGAGTAACTTGAACGACTGGATCATTTCTTTTTTAACTAATAGGACATTTTCGGTGAGGTTTGACTGTTCAAAGTCTGATCTTTTTGATTAAAATATAGGACCACCTCAGGGTAGTATCATGGACCCGCTAATTTTTCTTCTTTTCGTTAATAATTTGCCCCAAAATATTTCTCCAGGTAGAGTATTTTTTGTATGCCTATGATACCACAGTTGTTGTCTCGGATCCGGATATAGATGCATCGAGGAGTAAACCCAATTTTGTTCTGAAGGAATTTTTAACTTATGATTAATCAGGCGAAAACTGTTTGTATGGAAAAAAACCCTACGCAAAATATTATAATAATAATAATAATAATAATAATAATAATAATAATAATAATAATAATATGTTTATTATTCCAAAATAACACATACTGTATAACAGAAGTAAAAATAATACTTAGGAATAGAGGGCTACTTATTTAGCTTTCTTCTATTTCTGCTATTGTAGCCAGTATTTCTATATCAAAAATATTTTAAATGTATATAAATACAACATCCTAATATTTAATTCTAATAAGGACTAAATGTAAGTAGTAACTTAACTATAATAATATATTAAAAAATTAAATATATAAAATAAGTAAGAGAGGTTAACGAAGGTAATAAACAAGAGATAACAGAGAGGAAGAGAGAAAGAAAGATGGAGAGAAAGATAGAAAAAGACATCACAACTAATATTTTATTGCAAAAATAAGTCATGCTTCATATTTCTTTTAAAAGTAATAACTGAAGACGAGAAATCTTTTATTTTAAATTTGTTTGGTTAAAAGGCAATTTGGTAGGAAAATGATTTTTTGAAAAATTCTATATTATGAGACGGTACTGTCAATAGATACTGCCTGCGTATATTCAAGTTATAGACATCTGTTCGATACACAAGTTTTCTGTGAAGGTATGGAGGAGATTTGAATTTAAAAACCTTGTAAAAAAGCAGATCGAGTGCAAAGTACGACGGTAGTTTGCCTGCGTCTTATTCCGCAGATCAAACGGATGCAACAATTTTGTAATTTCTGGATTCGTCTGAGGTCCACTGCGTCTAAGAAAGGGCGCGAAGTTAAAGTGGGACAGTATAAGAGTCTCGCATAGCATGGATTTGGTCTTTTGAGAGAGATAATGTCTATGCGAATAGATTAGTTTTAACATGGAATAGGCTTTGTTTAAACAAGCAATAATATGGTTCTTAAATTTTTGTTTATTATCCACTATCAAACCCAAATTTTTAGCCGAATTTTTGAAAGAGATATAGTTATCTCCCAGTTTTGGTTTTATGGTTTCCAACAGATTACCCCGAATATTTTCATTACAAAATAACAAGGCCACTGATTTAGTTGGATTAATTTTTAAGAGATGGTCATTAGAAAGAGAGAGTAAATTATGTAGGTCCTTGTTTATTTGTATATTTATAGTTTCAGCTACATCAGGCTTAAACGAGGCATAAAGCTGGGTGTCGTCGGCATATAAGTGATATTGGCAATGATCGAGAGACGTAATAAATTTGGATGTGTATATACAGTAAAGAAGAGACCCCAGTATGCTTCCTTGAGGGACACCTGCCTCAATACCACGCTCCTCTGATCGTTCGCCATCGAGGATTACACACTGGGCCCTGTGAAAGAAACGACGATATAAGTAAGATTGATGCTTCATTAAATCCTAAATATTTTAAAACAGCCAATAAGGTGAAATGATGTAACATATCAAATGCTTTTGTGTAATCGAGCAATATGAGAACAGAGGACTTGTTTTGATCACGCGCTCTTGCCAGGTTATCCACTATATCCGACAGTGCTGTAGAGCAGCTATAGCCAGCTCTAAACCCCGATTGTTTTTCTGGTATTATATGGTTATTGGACACAAAGGAAACCGTTTAGTCTCCATAACTTTTTCCAAAACCTTAGACCACGTAGGCAGCATCGAAATAGATCGGAGTTGCCCAAACTCAGTAGGATTTTTAACTTTAGCTAATTTCCAAGTCTTGGGAAAATAAGATTTCTGTATACAACTGTTAATAATATGTGTTATGTAGGTGATTATAAATGGATAACAGAAAGTGATGTGATAAGGGTTATATTTTGGTCATCCGCACCAAAGGCTTTCGACTTTATTTTAAGAATAATTTTAGATATAAACTCTTCTAAGACAGTGTGGAATTCAAACATTTTGTTTAATAGTAGATTATTAGTATAAAAATTTATAAGTGCCTGGTTAAGAGAGTTATTATTTTGAGCGATTTGTGTAAATAATGCATTGAGTTGATCAACCTGTTTTAAATTTTCCGGAAAACATTTATTTTTTTTATTTAAAATATTTAGTCTCTTTAGTTCCTTCCATTGATCTTTTGCAGAACAATGATTAAGGTATGCTTTTTTCTCAGCTCTAATAGAAGAGGTGACCAGATTTCTAATTTGTTTGTAGTAGTTCCAATGTTCTGAGAGTCTAGTGCGCCAAAAATCATTAAGTGCTCGATTTCTAAGATTTTTCATAAATTTTATGTTATCCGTTATCCATGGGCAGTAGGGCTTTTTAATAGTATTAACCACTTTCAAGGGAGCATGTCTATGAAAGATATTCAATAAGGCTTCTGTGAGAAACTGTACTTTATCATCGATGTCACTCATGTCATAAACGATATTCCAGGGTTAATTTTCTAAATCAGTTTGGAAATTAGTGCAGTTTATATGATCAAGGGCTCTATATTTGTAAGATATATTTTGGGGTTTAATCGATCCCAAATTAAGAGAAATATAAACTAAAAAATGATCAGAAATATTAATATCCCTGACCCCTACATCTTGCACACCCTCAACCTGACCACAGATAAAATCAGAGTAGAACTAAAATTTGAAACCCTTCTAGGTGCTGAAATTAATTGTTCCAACTTAAAGAAACTAAGTATGTTACTTAATTGAGCAACGTGAGTAGAATCATAATGCATGTCAATATTAAAATCCCCAAGACATACGATTTGGTCACACTGGGGAAAAAGCTCAATGAGCACATCCTCAAAGTATGTCAAGAACTCATTATGTAGTCTCATTTTTGATCTAGATGGTCACAATCTAGTTTTAGGTGACTCAATAAATTTCTTGGGTATCTCCATTGATAGTGATTTAATCTAGAATAGACAAATTGCTAAGGTGTGCTTAAAAATCAATAAGAGTTCCTATGCTTTAAACTCTACAAAGAATTACGTAGCTCTTGAAACCCTTCTAAGTGTTTACTATGCCTTTCTTTATTCTTCAGTTGCTTATAATGTTGTTGTATGGGGTCAATCATCCGACACCAATAGAGAATTTGTGGCACAGAAACGGGTTTTTCGCAGTGGCGGCTCCTCTATTAGGTTATATAGTCAATGACCACCCAATGAATATTTCGAAACAGAAAATAATAAATAATTTATATTTTTTTAATTTCTTTTAAATTTGGAAATTCCTTCTATTATTCTAAGCTTGTAAACTCGTTGAATGTTTAAGTTGATTTCGCGACAGTTGCACTATCGATGCTTCGGTCAGCGATCTCCGAATGTTTCGTTTCGTTGAACCACGAAGCTGACGGCCTGCGATATCCTCATGATTAAAAACGGAGGCGAGTTCTTCTCGAGTGTTCCCGATTGAATTTGGATAGGGGGCATAGATAATATACGGCTTACGTTGGCAAATTTTGGGTCAACAGCCGCGCCGAGGAAACTTAAACATTTTTGTCAGTTGATGTGTTTAATGTGAATCGTGTGATAGGTTGTGGTTACGATTGCGTATTTTTATAGATTTTATTTTATTTTAAAAACTTGTTTGTTGATTTTGTGGTTTAAATTAACTGGAAAAATTAATGTTTTAAATATTAGTAGCCACAGCGGTTTAGAATCTTAAGACTTAAAAAGCCGCCAGTAACCTGAACTTTGAGAAATGTCTCAAATTTCAGGCCAGATGTCGACCTTTGCCGGAACTTAAAATTCGGCAGATAAGTAAACCCAATAGTTTTTAGCCATTAGGATATAATTTAAAGCGCGCTGCCACCGCGAGGTGTCCCACTACCTGACCTTGCCAATGGATGCTGACTTATGTAGACCCTTAATACTATGTCATATTGAAATAGGAGCTTTACAAAACTCTTGCAGTTTATTATCATGAGCTCTTCGGCTATTATGATATCAGCCCATAACAAAGAGCGGGGCCAAGTACGCCGTTAGCTCGCGCTGCAGCTCCTTAAGAAAATAGCAGCTTTCTAGTCCACGGAAATTTGCAGATGCCGGACCAAACAAATGCGAATTTATCGGAGTTAAACTGGGACGACGGATGCGACAGTGAATTTTTCTTATTAAATATGTAGTATGGCTGAATAAGCAAGGTAACTGTTTAAAATCTATATGCATTTTATGATTTAGAAAACTTTCGTCTTCGTAGCAACGGTATAAAACGTGGAAGTAAAAGTGGATAATATATTTTTTAAGACCCGCATTTTTCTCCTTAACTTATTTATTGTTTTTATTTAACAAAACACATCCGTTTTTATTGTGTATCTCTGTTTATGAGTTTGTAATATTTGTGAGAATGTATTAAAATATAACATATAAATGCTAAAAAAATAAGCTAAATTTTATATATATATATATATATACAGGGTGCCCCAACTAAAAGTATCCACCCCGAATAACAAGTCGCCAAGACAAAAAAAATAAAACGCTCGGACCCGTCGATTTTGCTTTTGAGGGGGAAACATTTTGCGCCTATTTTGAATTTCGCAACATCACCCTCTGAGCGGGGGTGAGATTCACCCCCAAAATGTTAAATGGAAAGGGGGGTCGAGTGATACCTTATTTTGAAGGGTTTCCGACCCTGGTTACAACTGCCAAGTTTGAAGCCTCTGCTATCATTCCCGAAGAAATGGCAGCTTGTCCAAAAAAAAATATTAATGAATTAACTGCAAGAGTTGGCTGCTTTAAATTTAGGGGATGATGCAAGCTAGTGAAAAGATTTTAATAATAATTACTCCGGACGAGAGGAAAATAAAAATAGTAAATATAAATTAATGGGGAATTTTTGCGTTTAAGAAATGTTTTCTATAAAGACTAAATTATTTTATGAATTGTTCGAAATGTTCGCCATTTACTTCCATGCAATGATACAGACGAGCCTCGAATTCCTCTCGAACATTTTGAAATGTTTCAGGTGTTAACTGACGGCATTCAGCTACTATTCGCTGTTTTAAATCCTCAAGTGATTCTGGCTGCACCTTAAAAATCTTTGTTTTCAAGTGTCCCCAAAGAAAGAAGTCCAACGGCGTCAAATCAGGTGATCGTGCCGGCCATTCGATGGGACCTCTTCTTCCAATCCAGTGATCGGGAAAAGTATTATCGAGAAAATCTCTTACCGGACGAGCGTAGTGAGGAGGTGCTCCATCTTGTTGAAAGAATATCTGATCTTCAGCTAAATCCTGGTCGTTTTCTAGAATCTCAGTAATCTGCGGATCGATGGCATTTTCAAGTAAATTTAAATAACTTTCACCATTTAAATTGCCTTCTATGAAAAAAGGTCCAACAACGTGATTGCCTAGAATTCCCGCCCACACGTTTACTTTTAAAGGATGCTGGCTATGGGTTTCCCTGAATAAATGGGGGTTGCTGTCGCTCCAATACCTGCAGTTGTGACGGTTTACTTCTCCATTTAAGTAAAATGTGGCTTCGTCAGAAAAACAAATATTGTACAATGAAGTATGGTTGTTTAATTTTTCAGAAATATTCTCACAAAACTCTACTCTGCGATCAAAGTCATCTTCGTTCATTTCGTGAAGCAATTGATATTTAAAGGGTCGAAACTTATGGGATTTTAGAATCCGGTGAACACTGCTTCGGGAGACTTCTGATATTGCAGCTGTTTCTCTGATGGAGTTACTTGGAACCATAGCAACATGGCCAAGGACTGCAACCTCAACATTTTCATTTCTTATTGGTCTTACTCTTTCATGCTTTTTATTGACAACTGAGCCGGTTTTGAAAAATTTGTTCCACAGTTGTAATACACTTCTATGAGTCAAAGAATGTTCGGGATGAGATTCATTAAAACTTACAGCTGCAGCTCTCGCACAATTATTGTTTCTAATGTAAAGAACAATAATTTCGATTCTCTCTTGTATCGTAAACGTTATAGGCAATTGTTAGAAACTTTCGTCTTTTAACACTTTCAGACAAAATAAATGAACGCTTGACACTAAATAAACGATAACAATGTGATTTTATTTTGTTTGTTGCTGATGTTTTATGATAACAGTAAGAATGGAATGCTGATTTTTTTTTAAATTTTGTACAGTGACAATTCGACAAGTTAGCTTAAACGTTTTGGCAACGGTCTGTTTCATTGCAAGGGAGTAAATGGCGAACATTTCGAACAATTCATAAAATAATTTAGTCTTTGTAGAAAACATTTCTTAAACGCAAAAATTCCCCATTAATTTACATTTACTATTTTTATTTTCCTCTCGTCCTGAGTAATTATTATTAAAATCTTTTCACTCGCCTGCATCATACCCTAAATTTAAAGCAGCCAACTCTTGCAGTTAATTTATTAATATTTTTTTTTTTCGACAAGCTGCCATTTCTTCGGGAATGACAGCAAAGGCTTCAAACTTGGCAGTTGTAACCAGGGTCGGAAACACTTCAAAATAAGGTATCACTCGACCCCCCTTTCCATTTAACATTTTAGGGGTGAATCTCACCCCCGCTCAGAGGGTGATGTTGCGAAATTGAAAATAAGCGCAAAATGTTTCCCCCTCAAAAGCAAAATCGACGGGTCCGAGCGTTTTATTTTTTTTTTGTCTTGGCGACTTGTTATTTGGGGTGGATACTTTTAGTTGGGACACCCTGTATATATATATAAATAAAATTTGTTAAAGCTTCGGATTTCTCCTTTAATGCAATTATTATAAATTTGGTTCCCGCATTTGTTCCAATTTTAATATTTTTCGTCAGAAAAGAGACGTCCCTGGAAGAAAACTAATTAACATAAACAAACTTTGGAACCATTTTTGTTTAGCATAACCTCAGCTTTATTTTTTACATTCACATCACATTTTTCTTGTACCTGCATAGGGTCTAGGTCCTGATCTGCCTCCTAATTGTTCTGAGGTTAGATTAGCGCAGATATTTGTCTTATCCGGACCGCACTCGTATACACAAATTCAATAATGATAAAGTCATTTTTTGGATTATGTGGGGAGCCAACACCAACTTGCGGAGCAAAATGCGCAGTTAAATCGAATTGTTCGCACCGTAGCTCCTAAAATAATCGCGATTTTCTAGCCAAAGAAAATTTACGGAGGCCAGGAACAAACAAATGCGAATTAATCGGAGTTGAACTGGGATGATGGATCCAAGAGTGAGTTTTCCTTTCGGTTTTACTTATTTAATATGTAGTATGGCCGAATAAGAATCATTTATGTTCGAATACCCTCTAATCAGATTAGGATTGGTGATAAGGATGAAAGATGACTAACAGTTATTTGCGTAAAATCTATATGTACGCTTACGGTGACCACAGTTTTTTTTTAAAGAAAAATGATAAAGTATAAACAAAAGCGTCAAATTAATTATTGTTTTTAAGGGCAAGGGAATAGTAATCTTGACTTGAAAGAGACGAAGAAAAACGGTTTTGATACTATAAAAAATTGTTTTACTAAATCATGTTCCAATATTTTTGAGTCTGTAGGGTAATTACCCTTAATCTCTGTTGATAGCGAAACGGAAGCCTGGCACGGGGTTTTCGTAGTCTAAGTACTAAGCAGTTGCGTAGTCAAAGGTCCTCACCTCTGTACTTTCATTATAAGTCTGATGTGTTTATAGGAATACACTAACAAGAAAAATAAATCTGGAAAATCTAAACTACTGTGAGTAACTCTAGAAATATATTTGTTAAACAGCTTTTTGTCACAAACGTAAAAAATCTGAGGCTATACAAATCACTTCCACATTTCACCGTAAAAGTCTCATTTGAATTGTGAAAGTGTGTGGGTTTTACAGAGGATCCTTTTAGTTGTTTTATATTTACTTCAGATGTTAATTTTTATATCTTTATGTCAAAAAGAAATACGTTTGTATATACTCTGTAAACTTTCTGAGGCGAGTAGGGAACCACTTGAAAGTAAGTACTGCCCTATACATATTATGATCAAAGGTACTTTCGTCTTTGTACCAACGGTACAAAGTTCGAAAGTAAAAGTAATTAAAGAAAAGATACTGTTTCCAAAAATAAGTTTCAGGTTTATGCTACAAAGTGTATTAAATGAAATCAGGTTTGCTAAACTTTAAGTTTCATTTTGAAAAATAATTTTCTGTTTTCTACCAAAAAATATAAATGATAATTAATCAGTTATTATTCAACAAAAATATATAAGTATTAAGAATTAATTTATTTCATTTTTATAAGATGTATCTACATAATGGATTCTCTTTTTCCTTCTAAAGGCTACAAAAACTACAAAGTTTTTAACAAAAATGGCCTAATAAGCATCATTTCTGTTCGAATATCCTCTAATCGGATCAGCACTAATGATAAGGATGACAGTTGATTAACAATTATTGGCGTAAAATCTATATATACACTTATGATGACCATAGTTTTTTTTTTTTAAAATAATAAAATGTAAACAAAGGCGTCAAAAATTATTGTTTTTACATGTAAGGGGAATAGTAGACTTAACATGTAAGCGACGAGCAAAAACGGTTTTGATACAATAAAAAATTGCATTACTCGGTTTCCTATATTTTTGAGTGTGTGGGATAATCACCCTTATTATATATTTATTGACAGATTGAAACCTAGCAAGAGGTTTTCATAATCTAAGTACCAAGCAGTTGCGTAGCCAAAGATCTCCGTACTTTTATCACAAATCAAATGTGTTTATAGGAATACACTAACATGAAAAATAAATCTCGCAATCTGTAATATTGTGAGTACATATAGAAATATATTTGTTAAACCTCTTTTTGTCATAACCGCAGAAAATCTGAGCACACTATATAAATTACATCCACATTTCACCATGTCTTATTTAAATAGTGGAGCAATTATTATAAATGAATAAAACTACCTTTTAGATATTTTTTAAAGGATCCTTTTTGTCGTTTTGTGTTTACTTCAGATGTTAGTTTTTATCTCCTTATGTCAAAAAGAAATACGTTTGGATATACTTTGTAAACTCTCTGAGGACACTTCGGAATAATTTAAAAGAAAGTACTGCTCAATGCAGATGAAGGAACTTTCGTCTTTGTACCAACGGTATAAAGTTCCAAAGTAAAAGTATTTAAAGAAAAGATGCTGTCTCCGAAAATAAGGTTTATGGTACAATGGCATATAAAATGGAATCAGGTTTCCTAAACTTTAAGTTTTATTTTGAAAAATATTTTTCTATTTTCGACCAAAAAATATAAATGAATATTAATCAGTTATTATTTTACAAAAATATATAACTATTAAAAATTAATTTGATTAATGTTTATCAGGTGTACCTACATAATGATTTTCCGTTTTGTTTCTAAAGGCTATACCAAAACTACAATGTTTTCAACTTACAGGTTTGAGATGTTTTCATTTGAAGATGTACGGAAAGATAATTTATTTAACTAAAATTATTCCAGTGCATTTTTTCCGTTTCGAGCCTCTTTGTTGATATCTTTAACGCAACCAGTAAAAACTTGTTAAGGCAAAAATTGTCAACAAATAATAAATAGAAAACCATTATTAGAAAACTAGGTCCTTAATTTATTACTACAAGCAGAAAGCAAAAATACCAACTAACATTCCAGAAGCTCTCCTGGAATTGTATCAAGTAGGTTTGCTGACGGGGCCGTAACTAGGAGTCTGTCTGTCCGGTTGAAACCTTTTAAGTGGATTTGTGCTACTTAAGCTACATTTACATTAACTTCAAAGTCTAAGTTGAAATTGACATTTCGTAAAAGTGCATTTACATTGAAAATAATATTACCAACAGCTGATCCGATTTTGTATTTATTTAATTTTATTGTTTTCTGAGATATTATTATAACATACACTGAATTGGAGCAAGAAGATTGTTAAGTAACTTTTTTTTTACGCCCCTTGATTCTGGGTTTAGGAGTTTATGTCTACTCTAGTCTTGGCTATGTCTTCAGAATTAATCCAAAGGTTTTTTCATTACAGCGGTAAAAAAACACTTGTATTCTTTAAGTAGTTGGATGTGTAGAAATATTAAAAATTGTGTTAACTAAAATAAAAATTATAACCTAGAAATTTGACATTTATTGAATTTCTGCTTGCCATCCGCAAGCTCCTTACTTCAATCTGAAGTCAACTTTGAAGTGCACTTCGAATTTTGTCTAATGTAAATGACAACAATTTCATAACAAATTCGAGTTGAAATTGAATGTAAATGTAACAATACAATATTTTGGCATTCAAGAAAGTTTAAAACCATTAATAACATAAAAAATTACATACATTAAAACATATCGCCCTACAAATATTTAAATTAGATGTAGGTTTCGCGTATGAACTGGTGGCGAAGCTATAGGCGATTGCCTAGCGGTGCGGCATAAGCAGAGGCATAACTGCATCATTTATACATCTTACTTTTAAAAAATATTACGTTCCCCGACATAATATTGATTCAAAAACAAAAACGTTAGCGATATGGTTAGCAAATCATTTTCAGTTAGCAAATGGTTTTTAGATGTTTGCATTTTTGTTAGCGGTTATGCAGATGGTTTTCATAATAAGACATAATTTTGTATGTAATTGTGATTTTCATTATCAACCGCGTTTTTAGTTAGCCCAGGTTAGAAGTTTCTTGTTTCTATTCTAAAACGCGGGTTTTATCACACAAGCTTGATGTAAATTTTTATCGAACTAAACCTATGTGTCAGTTGGTATAGTGATTATTTACTTTTTTTTTTATTTGATCTCGTTTTAGGTTTTAGTTACCGACCCGATTGATTAATAGGTTTGTGATTGTATTATTGTTAGTTAGCAAGTTGAGACAATATCTTTATTATCTGTATTTACATAATATATGACTTGCCTTTCAGATATTACAAGTTTTCTAGGAAGTAAAGGTTTAAAATAAGATGATAATATAAAAACTATTAAAGTGTCAAACTTTTATTAAAATGTACTAAAAATAAAATGTAAGCGTGCATGTATTTTTGTTTCATTTTCTATGATACCGGCATAAATAATCGACTAAAAATAAAAGATGCAGTTGGGGTAGGGGGCTTGGGGGGCAATTATTATGCTTTTGGTATGTCGGACACAAAATGAGGGAAGATGGGAGGATTTTTATTTCATTTTAATAAAAACTTGAAATTTTTTTTATGCTTCTTTCTTTTAAAAAGCCTTAAATTTTAGTGTCATATGATCTGCAATGGCTTAAGTTCGTCAGTACTAAAGTAACTTTTGAATGTCTTCAAAATAAGCATGAGAAGTATTTTCTAAATGGTTATGGTGAGGAAAACCTTGTCCGTTTTTTATATGAATAAAAAGAAGTCGTGTGGAGTTAAATATGGATTAAATAATCGACGGCCCTGCTAAGGAAAGTTATACAAGCGGTGTATGGGAGTCTGATTCAGGAGTTTGCGCGATATCGTAAAGAAAAAGAACGTATTGAGACGCAAAATCAAAACACTTTTGTTGTTAGTGACGAACTAGATATGGGTAAGGACCCATATCTAGTTCGTCACTGAGAATTGTTAAAACGGTTATATCTATCTGAAATGATTTCGTGTTGGACTGTCTTTATTAATTATACGATATCAACGTAAGTATTTTAGAGACTATGCAGTTCCTCAGTTAAAAAACTGATGTTTCAGTTTCAAAAAACTCATTGACTAGTGCAAAACATTACATAAAAACAAAATCCTGAAAGAATCCTACTAAAATTTGACGCTCACGTGTTACATTTTAGCTTTAGTAGACCACGAGTTATTATTGATTGTCTTCGACAATTCTAATTACATATTTTTTTCTCGAGTATTAAAATTGCCATAATTTATTACAAAAGTGTACAAGAATAACCCCTTACGACGTCCTTTTTTATTCTAGGGAATTGCCAAATACAGCATTTCCTTCTCTCAAAGGCCTCTTCCAAAACTTTCCAAGTCCTTCTGTCCTGTGTAGCTTGGATGTAATTCGTTTTTGCAGTTTTTTGAATATCGTCTCGCCATCTCTTCTGGGATCTTCCGGCACTTAGTTTCGTTTTGCTTGGTCTTCAGGGCTTTGTCTGGCTGCATATCATGCCCATTGCCATTTCAGCTGAGTAGCTCAGGAGTATATCCGAAATCTTCGTCCTTCTTTGAATCTCCTTATTTCGGACCCTATCTCGTATAGACTAATACCAAGCAAGCTTTTTTTCATACTGCATTCTGCTGTTTGTCGATGCGTTACAGACATGGTTTTCAGACCGTATGTAAAAACCGAAAGTATGCAAGGTTTGGAAGCTTATCTTTTAAGGTAGATGGTAATACCTGGGGATTTAAAAATGAACTATGTTTACCGGACGCTCTGCCCAACCTAATCCTATTCTTTTCGATATTTCAAAAGATTGATTTTGTTTGCCCAATTTGATTTTGTGTCCTCGACAGATATATTCTAATATGTTCTCTAAACTTTGGTTTTCGATGGACTTTTTCTGAAAGTCAGTAGTGAGACTTTACTTAAGTTCATGTTTAAGTCCTATTTGAAAAGACACTTCGTGAAAATCCCAGCTTGCTGATAAGCAAAATATCGCCAGTGTATCTTAATGATTTAAACGAATTCTATAAACGTTTTTAACCTTGTGAAAAGCGTTTGAAGATGTCTTCGAGAGCCAATGTAAACAATTTAGGAGCCTGATTGGAATTTTTTTACAAAGGTTTTTTTATGAAGCTTGAGAGCTCTCAGCACTGCTCATATTTCTACCGAATCAAAAGCTTTTTGGTAATCTACAAACGCGAAATGGGGCGGTATGTTAAATTTAATGCAACATGGTTATTTTCCGTTTTTCATTTGATTGGGTGCTTTTCTACGTTTTTCTATATTAATTTCGGGGACATCTTCTGAGCCTACGTTTTGAATTAGTTATCTTTTGTATTTGTAATGCCCCTTAGTAGAGAAATTTGTTGAATCCTTCGATAACACTTATAATTTTTCTTGGCTATTAACTAGGGTCTCTTTGTATGTTTTGTAGTATTGTTATTTTTGATTTTCTGTTTGACATTTTTGAGATTTCCATATTTTTATTGGTTTCAATTTTTTCTTTTACTAGTTTTATACCTTATATGTTTCCGTATGTTCCTATTGTTTATTTAGATCTTTGTAGTTTTCTGATTCTCTTTCGTGGCTCTGCTTGTTGTTGTTAAATTTTGGTATAGTGACTAATTTTTCCATGTTCCGATTTTCGTCTAACCCACATCTTTTTCATAGCTACTTGTATGCTACTTCTAATACTATCTAAAAGTTCTGAATTAAGTATCTGTGGAAGTTCTCTTTTGTGTTTGCCTAAAACTTTTATAGTAGGGTAGTTATTTTTTTCAGCACAATGCTACTTCTATTGAGTTTTGTGTTGATGACTAACCGATGATTGCTACTTGTATCGAATCTGTTCAGAAATGTAACCCATATCTCCTGTTTTGTCATAATATACACGGTAAAAATTCGCTATTCATTAATTCTTAATAATATGTTCAGAAAAAATTGTGCATTAATGTTATACAATTGTACAGAAAATACAGGAGTATTCGAAACAGATGCTTTCATTTGTGTAGCGTTTTTTGACCAAAATTGTACATATTTTATCCACAAAGCAATGCTTAAAAGGCTAATATTCGCTGTGCATTACTAAACTACAAAATTGGTCAGATTTTAAGAATAAAACTTGTGTAAAAATACCAATAGCGTCACGTGTTAAAATCTTCAGAACAAAATTATTTACTTTTTTTGAACAAATATGTTTATATTTTATCTAACCCCACGCATTCAGGCCCTGATTGGACCGCAGACGTTGGATATTTTCAATTGTGGCCCTATGATGGCGACATTCCGAAATATAATTCAACAGAAATGACAGATTATCATACTGGCAACATACATAAAAGGTTGTTTGGTTTATAGACTGCAGGTTTATCAAAAAAAAAGGACTAAGCTAAACATAGGTATATATACTTATACCTATTAACATAATATATAAATACAACTATTTCTGAGAGGTTATAATAACTTTGAACTTACAGACAATATACTGATTAAACGTGTTGCTTTTTAGGGTTAATTTATACGGTATAGTTTTATGGAATACTTGTAAAAATATTTCATAAAATCTTACATAAAAACAAAGAAGATATATTAGTTTAAATTACCTTACCCTTTTTAAAACATAATGAGTTCCCGAATAATACATTAAAATGTGAAAGAACTTGAATTTGTATTAAATGTGCCTCAAACTCTAACTCGCTTTATTTTCAACAATTATGTTTGGCAATTGTAGTAACCCGTTATGTTTTAAAATAAAAATACTTAACTAACCTTATAAAACATGGTGTTCTGGATAAGTACTATGTTCACTCGTTAAAAAACCATATACATTTACACCTATTTTTTTTTGTTTTAGTTACGTAACATCAAGATTTCAAAAGGGATTTACTAAGAAGTTTATCTACATGCAGTTGGAGTTGCTACGATGAATAAAACCACTTTTTTATTAAAAGTTATTTTTTATTTCACATAATTCTTAGCTAAAGGTTCTATAGCTGATTGTGGTTTGGATTCCTTATTTGACATATTTTCATAGTTTTCAAATTGTTCAAAAACTATGCATTCTCTTGTGCAAAAATCTTATATATTAGTGTATGTCAATTCAACACAGTATTGTTCAGAAGATATGCACAAATATTCAGAGAATATATACAACTAATTCTGACCAATCATGTGTACATTTTCTGCATAAAGTTGTTCCCAGTACACATTCAGACACAGTTTGTGCACTAAATCTACACAATTGTGCAAGTCTCATTTCTAGTATTAACACTAGGACTATTCCAAGCCCATCTCCTTGTCACGGATTTATAAAAAATGTGTTCGTTAAGAACATGTTTTCGTTCCTGCAAGAATTAGTTAACATTTCCTCTTGTGCCTTCATGCTTCCCAATCCAAATTTGTCAACATTCTAGTTAATTTCATTGCTTTCCCACTTTCGGATTAAAGTCTCAAACATATTGAGCACTCTCGCTCCTCTTTACTGTACTTATATATTTATATAGTTGTTCCGAGATCTCATCTTCGGATGTTCTAGTTGGACTATATAATTGAATCACTTGTAGAGACTATCTTTTGTTTATTCTTTACATGACGTGTTCATTCGAGCCTCGGATAGCCTTTATTTCTGTTACTTGTTGGTTGATGTTTTTGTTTATTAGTAGTGCTCAACCGCCGTGATCTTTTGCCTTCGAGCTATTTTGGTAAAGTAGGGGCCATTTCTCATTTTACTCTTGCTTCACCGAATTCCAGTATATACCACTTTTTACACTCTAGTTCTCCTTCCAGTGGAATGTTCTGATATTGTATGTAGGAACACAAAGGTTTTTCCATATTTTCGTGTTTTGTTTGTCATCAGCGAGTCTTTGCCTTCCCCTGAGGCAAACGAAGGACAAATCAGTGCAAAATTCCAAGCTGCCATCTTTGTACTTTTGTTCCAGAATTTGTATGAGGCATCTTTTGAAAGGGTTGGGCATTAAAACGCCGCGCTTGTCGAGCGGGTTGACGAGTTTTCTTCTCAGCCTCCCGTTCTAGGTCAGATTCTGCAGCGACTGTTGGTCCGCGGAAGAAATTTTCATTTCATCCTCCCGGTACCTATATCTAGGAAACTTTCTCCGAACCGCCATCTGGGGACGCACCCTCTAGAGTTCCCCCGAGCGAATGTAACTACAGCATATAAAGATATTATTAGCCTAATATAGAAAGAAATAGAAAATTATACTATACACGAGACTATACGTGACAAATTATTTACTTTTAACAGGAACATTTATTTCCTTTTTTAATAGCTTAGTAGTAAATCTTCCTGATTAATAGTTTCGTAGTAAGTAATATCCAAATTATAAATAGTATTGTTGTAGTGGGCCAAATGTTTAAACTAAGACAGTTACATATCTACTGAAAGAATTGTGTTACTTTGAATAGTATACAATGCTTTTTTTCTCGCACGTCTTACCGACGTTATAATATGCTTCGTATTTCCGTGGTATTACACAAGTAGTCAAAACCAGAGATTCTCACAGACCTACAAATTTTATTTTGTATGCTTACGTCTTTCACAAATGTCCCATAAATAAAACCTAAACCCCTGTCTACCTACTCTGAAAATGTATGTTTTATTTTACAGCTATAATATGTTTCTGAAACGATATTATACCACCAAACAAGAAAACGAACCATTTTTATACACACTTGTTTTAAGGGCTCTGCCATAAAGGGTATATGTATATTTTTCGGGTTTATAGCTGGCGCTCAAATGGTGCGGCGCCGTATGCATTTTACGACATTTTAAACAAAATCAAGAAACCGTTATAAAATATACAAAAAGCTACTGTTTATTTACCTTCTGTTTTTGGGTGTAGTTACTATAGATGGAAGGTCTTTACTTATCTTGATTTCTTTTTATTATAGTTAAGTTTAAGTGGATGATGAAGGGATTGTATTTGGATACTTAACGATATAACTAGACCTTATTTAAGAGGGCAGGTTATGATTTACACTTTAAATGATCTACATGTTGTTTTATTTCAAATAGCAAAGCTTGTACTTGCTAAGGGTAACAGTTTGCATACATAATTTTAAAGTCAAATTCAATGAATAAATTTTTATATTTAAACATTTTTGTTCGTCACAATACGAGGAATCTCTGTACAGATCTAACCAAACTACTATGACATCTAACAAAGAATTCCACAATGGCCTTGGATATACTGTGTCCATAACGGCTTGAACAATTTCGATAGAAAACTAAATTTTTGACAAGAGCACTAAAATACGTAAAGCAAATTAATTACCATTTTTGACCCTAATTCAAAGTATACACGATACCTTATGCTGAGACATCGGTGATAATTTTGTTCAACGGAATATCCCATTCTTTATTTCTTATTTAATTAACCCTGCAGAAAATTCTAAATATCTGTACATCGTAAAAGGGAAGCATTGTATTTGTACAAAAATCAAGTAGGTATAAACAAAGTTTACTGAATATCATATCATATCTATTCAGTAGACTTTGATATAACGCAGGAATGAACTGGTTAAATCTAATATAATGGAACAAAGGCACCCAAGAAAATATTTCAAAAAATCCTATACATCCAGGATTGTTCAAAAGAAGAAACACACCAAATTCATATCTTCTGTATCAGTATTTTTTTACAAAAAAGCTGGAACACGTGAAGTGGCTTAATGGTTGTTCTTCTTTTTGTCATATTTTCAGCCCACTCCCTACAGCCCCTTAAGTTGTAGGCAGTACTTACAGTGGCTTAATGGTTGTTCTTCTTTTTGTCATATTTTCAGCCCACTCCCTACAGCCCCCTTAAGTTGTAGGTAGTATCTGTTTCGTGTAAATTGTCTTTAAAAAGAATTCTTAAGAGCTTTGTTACTTATAACGCCAGGCTATAATTCCATAAGCATTTTTATAGTCGAATAGTTAATATTTAAAGAAAGAAGGAACTCGTCAGGTAGCGTGTCATCTTTCACCAAATTTAAGTTTTTCCCTCGCTTTCCAGAAAATGATTTACATTTTTAACAAAGGAATTTTACTTAATCTATAAAACAGTACAACTAAGAAATCTTTGACCAGCATACATCAAAATACTGTCTATACATACAAATGTTTGAATGACAATGGTTATATAAACAGACGTAGTCAACAAACTAAAACAGATGAAAAAAAAACGATGAAAAAAGATGACCAACAAAAAATAACTAGTTGGATCCCAAAGACATCTTGGTCCGATTCAAATATCAATTGTAACAATCCTACTTTAGCATAACGTTATTTTCTATAA
The DNA here is from genome assembly GCA_030620095.1 of Kuschelorhynchus macadamiae. Lineage (NCBI taxonomy): Eukaryota > Metazoa > Arthropoda > Insecta > Coleoptera > Curculionidae > Kuschelorhynchus > Kuschelorhynchus macadamiae. The sequence goes on from JAUTXW010002578.1 coordinate 309,984, forward strand.
TTTAATTGATTAATTTTAATGAGAAGTTTTAATATCAATTTCTTTTTTATTCGATCAAGTTTTAATTTTATATATCGTAATGTACAAGTTGCGACAATTTTTTTAATTTTTAAGTAGTTTTGATATTATGAACCGGTTTGGTATCCAATGAGGACTCAACTGCCCTTTTTCTTTTTTTTTGGTTTACTAACCCTACACTCTAAAAGAAATATGCACAAATTCTGCACAATTGTGTAGATTTAGTGCACAAATTGTGTCTGAATGTGTACTTGGAACAACTTTGTGCAGAAAATGAACACATGATTGGTCAGAATTAGTTGTATATATTTTCTGTATAAGTGTGCATATCTTCTGAACAATAATGTGTTGAATTCACATACAATAATATATAAGATTTTTACACAAGGGAATGCACATTTTTAGACAATTTTGTACAGCAAATATTTTAATAACATCAATACGCATTTTCTTCAAACATAATAGTGTGCATAATTATTGCACAAATTGTGAACATTTTATGCCCAAAGTTGTGCAACAAATTGGAAATATTTTTTTAGCACAAAATATGCATAATTTCTAAAATAATTTTTTCTGGACAATATTGTACATTTTTTATGCACAAAATGTGTATGTTTTCTAAACATATTTCGATAACTATGAAAATATGTGAAATAGCCCAACCACAATCAACTACAAAACCTTTAGCCAAAATTATGTCAAATAAAAAATAATTTTTAATAGAAAAATGGTTTTATTTATCGTAGTAACTCCAACTGGATGTAGATAAACTTCTTGGTAAATCTCTTTTCAAATCTCGATGTTACGTAACTAAAAAAAAATCGGTGTAAAAGTTATATGGTTTTTTACGAGTGAACATAGTACTTATCCAAAATACAATGCTTTTTAAGATTAATTAAGTTTTTTTATTTTAAAATATAACGGATATCTGCAATTGCCATGTTCTAAATTCTACAAGAGCCAAACATAATTTGCGTTTTGTGAAAATAAAGCGAGTTAGAGTTTGAGGCATATTTAATAAAAATTCAAGTTCTTTCACATTTAAATGTACTACTCGGGAACTCATTATGTTTTAAAAGGGGTTAAATATCTTAAACTGATATCTTAATATATATTATCTTAATAATAGGAAATTAATTTTAGGTGAAAAATTTGAGTTTGTAACTGTTAATACAGATGAAGTGAAAACACATTTATATAGTATTAAATCGTTGGCGTCGGGATCCGACTTAATAAATTTAGAAATATTATGCTTATGTTGTCTTAGAGTTTTGCCTTTTCTTACTAATATAATTAACTCCTGTATTTTAGAGGGAATTTTTCCCGATGATTGGAAGATCGCTCGTGTAACGCCTTTACCAAAAAAATCTAATATAACTTGCCTTAACGAACTTCGGCCAGTCAGTATTTTGCCCTGTCTTTCGAAAATATTAGAAAAAATAGTGGATCAACAAATGAGACGATTTTTAGACAAAAATTCTATTTTACCTGTTAACCAATCGGGATTCAGGTAAGGGTATAGTTGTGCAACAACTTTACTGGGTCTGACGGATGACGTCATCAGGGCTACCGATGTGGGAAAGGCATCAGTCTTGGTGCTTTTGGACTACTCGAAGGCTTTTGATGTGATAAGTCATGATCTTTTCTTGTCAATTTTAAATTACGTTGGATTTGCAAATAACGCAAAAGAATTTATTAAAAATTATCTCGAGAATAGACTACAGTATGTCGAAACTTCCACGGGTCACTCGTCAAGAGACTTGGTAGGTTGTGGAGTACCACAAGGCTCTATATTGGGGCCTTTACTGTTTACAATATATACAAATAACTTTAACTCTTGTATGGATCAAGTCACGGCATATTTTTACGCAGACGATACGCAGTTGCTTTTTTTCTTTTCATCCGATGATTGGCAGGTGGCGGAGAGAACCATAAACAATAATTTGAATAACTTAATGATTTTTTCCCAACGTCATGGCTTGCCTGTTAACCCTGAGAAGTCATGTGTTATGGCTTTCGGTAAGCATAAGAATCGCGCTGAGGTTGATCTCAACATACATATTTCAGGCAGGGGTTTGATATTTAGCAAATGTGAAAGGAACTTGGGAATTAAAATCGACTCAGATTTGCGTTTTAAACAGCAAGTCGGGATTATCCTACAAAGGGCATACATGTCTTTGAACATGTTATATCCACATCGTCACATTTTGAGCGAATCTCTTAAAATTAGATTATCAGATTCTCTTGTACTTAGTAATTTTAATTATTGTGATGTTTTATATGGCCCTTGTTTAGATAACGAAGATATAAACAGAATTGAGAAATTACAAAAAAATTGTTTACGTTTTATTTATGGCATACGGAAATTTGAGCGAATATCACATAAATTAAAAGATGCAAAATAGCTTAGTATGCAGAATCGACGTAGATTACATTCTCTGGTGTTGTTTCATAATATTATATTTAACAACTGTCCTCCATACTTAACAAATAAAATTATTTATAGAACAGATGTCCACAATTTAAATCTAAGATTTCGGGGTCTCATCTCTCCACCGCCTCACAAATCAGCACTTTTTAGAAGAAGTTTCTCCTATAACGTTTATAAGCTGTATAATACTGTGCCTGTCTCCTTAAAAACACTTAAGCCTGAAATATTTGAAAAAACTGTAAGGAAAATGTTACTAAATGAATATATATTTATTGGTTGAATTTACTTTCTTTTTTGCCGCGTATTCTGCAGTAGAGGATGGATACCTTTGTTAACAATAATTGTAAATATGAAATAGTTTTTTTGCTGTGTGTGATCATTTTGCGAACATTTTGTTTTTGTTGTAAAATATGGTTTACAAAGGGGCTAAACTTTGAACAGTTTTTAATTGCATTTAGCTCCTTTTTTTCAAATAGTCAAATAATGTTTTTTCTTAAATGTACTATTTATTGTTATATTTGGAAAATAAATATTATTATTATTATTATTATATATCTTCTTTGTTTTTACGTAACATTTTATGAAATATTTTTATAAGCATTCAGTAAGACTATACCATATAAATTAATTTTAACGAATCCTAAAAAGCAACACGTTCATTCAGTTTACTATCTTTAAGTTCAGAGTTATTATACCCTCTCAGAAATAGTTGTATTTATATATTATGTCAATAGGTGTAAGTACATACCTGTGTATAGCTTAGTCCTATTTGTCTTCAAGAATACAAAACTGCAGATTCTCCGGGGTAGAATATTTTAAACAAAATCGCAACACTATTCCCCTAGAAAGTATTTTTTTGATAAAGCTGCAGTCTATAAACCAACCAACCTTTTATGTATGTTGCCAGTATGATAATCTGTTATTTCTGTTAAAATTATGTTTCCGAATGTCGCCACCATAGCACCACAATTGAACACATCCGATGTTTGAGGTCCAATCAACGCCTGGATGCGTGAGGTTAGATAAAATATAAACGTAGTTGTTCAGAAAAAATATATAATTTTGTTCTGAAGATTTTAACACGTCACGCTATTGCTGTTATAAATTACACAAGTTTTATTCTTGAAATCTGAACAATGTTGTAGTTTAGTAATGCAAAGCGAATATTAGCCTTTTTAGCATTGCTTTGTGGATAATGTACAATTTTGGTTTAGAAACGCTACACAAACGAAGACATCTATTTTGAATACTACTGTATGTATTTTCTGCACAATTGTATAACATTAACGCACAATTTTTTCTGAATAGATTATTAAGAATTATTGAATAGCTATTTTTTATCGTGTATTAATGATTTTATATTATTATTGTTTTATGGTTATTATTTTTGTATTAATTTTGATAACGATCTGTATCTATTTTAGTCTACTGTTTTAAATGGTATTACTTTTAATAACTCTTCCCCTTAACGTGGTATTTATTACTTTGGTCTTGTGTTATTTATATATTCACGATGTATTATAATATGCAGATCTATTACCTTAAACAGGATATGTTAATTAAAGAATTATCAACTAGTGGTATGCCAGCCGATGATAATAAAACGGTAGACAAATTACGTTCTGCTTTACGTCAGTTTCTCGACCTTGAGAAAAAGGGCAAACCTTTATCTAATTAAAAATTTCCGCTATTGTATAACAAAACCTTTAAAAGAATTTCAAGGCTCAATCACCACCATATCGGATAAGTGCAAAAAACGTTTGATAGAATCCAGACGCAATTGCTTCATCTTTTATATCGTGTGGACCGCATTCCTGTAGCTAAATTACATGAGGAACCCGCGAAAGCTCGAGCAACTTGGAGATTCTCACTGCTATAGATAATCTAGAGCAAAAATTCAAACGCGTAAGCGCGTTTAGTAAACTATTAAGTAAAGCTCAATTAACTGACTCTGATTCGGATTCGTCTGAGTGTTCCAGTATAAGTTCCACAAGTACAAATAAAAACAAATTAGTTGCTTTCAGTTTTTTGTAGTCATCTATCGGATGCAAAAACCCAAAGAGTTGAAAAGATGGGTTTTAAATTTACGAGCGACACAAAACAACTATCTGTATTTCAGAGAAAGAATTATTCGAGTCAGGTATCGATGTATTTTCAAGTCGCACATTAGACTAGTTTCGACCTAAATGCACACTTTTTTCAGATTGGAAAATTTTATCAAATTTACTTTGTAGGCATTTTGAAAGCCAGATTATCCTTCTCGGTTGCTTAAAGAGATTCTGGGCAGAACCTAAAATAAATCTTGGAGTCTAGTTGATTATTTATCTAGTATGAGTGATTTATTTAGGCGGAATGGTGGAATGTTAGAAGAAGAGCCGAAGGGGAGTGTCTTCAACTTGAATGTAAGAAATATTATGCGGATCATTTCACTCAATCTTCTCAAAAACGTCATAACCTGGTTGAAACAAATTTTGCTTTCATCGCCTCGGATTCTTCAACTCCCTGTTTCCAAATGTTTCTCTTAACGACTTAATTTTTATTATATCAGACATAGCGGATTATAATTTTCATTTTCAAGAAACTGTTTTATGTACAAATCACGGGTGCAGGAAAGGGGATCTTTCCTATAACTTGTATGAAGCAAATATCCTTATGGAGGAATTTGAAGATACTGATATGTAGATGCTACTTTTGTTATCTAGTCTCATGAACAGCAAAATCTCTATATATTTCTGGGCCACCTTAATTAATCACCCTAGAATATTAAATTGACAACAAAACTTAAATAAAATGAAACGATTACCATTCTAGAGGTATTTGCTCCAAGGAAGGAAAATTGTGTATTAAGACATTCTGTGAATACAAAACCGACGCATACAAATAGATATTTAAACGCAAATTCCCACGACCATTCAGTACAAAAGCAACTGGTTAATAATATCTTACTTGTATTAATCAACACATATAAGAAGAATGGACAAAGCTTCCGATCCCCGAAAGATGTTACACCTTTTCAAAAGGATGGAGTATTTAAAATTCCTTGTTCCTGTGGAGAAATGTATGTGAGGAAACAGAGCTTTCAATATCCACTAGACTTATGAAACATGAACGATGTATTAAAAAGAAACAAATTAGTCAATTTGATGAACACCAGCAAACCAAAGTTCTAACGTCAGCTTCAGAAATTTATAAACAAAAATTAGAGAATTTGCTGACATTTTTAAACAAATAAAACACTCCAATAGATATACGAGTTACAGTCTATATCATATGTGGAAACTGATATTAACACAAGGTCACGGTTCAGCGAGCAGAAGTCTAGTACAAAAGCCCGCCTGATCCTCTTCGAGGTCGTTATCGTGGAGGTAAGATCATTCAAGATGCCTCGTGTAATCAAAGGCGAAACGTCGGATAGGAAAATTTATAATTGACACAGTTTAACCCCAAGAACAAATATTTCTTAATTGAGCATAGGAACAGAGGTAGAGTTTTTCCCGGATTAATATAAAAATTTTACACAGCCATTTATTCAATATCGTTATTAATAGTAGGTACACTCTAGGTTCTGTAAGTCATTTGCTCAAAAAAAAAACTAGACAAACATAAAGTATCCACAAGCATATTTCACATTATGTGAGTACAAATTCTATGAGGCCAAGAACCGTTCTCTGAGGGACCCCCATAGCCGGCAGGTGGTCCAATGCGCTACTGTACTGGTCCTTCTGACGTTGCTTACGGCGGGCCAGGTTCGAATCTTGGTGGGTGCATATAGAAGTCTGCAGCCGATATTAGTAGTAATAAAATCCAACACAGAGAAACGTAAAATGTATCTACTTCATTCACTACCCCATTCACGCGGATGGACGCTGAATGTGTGTGGATTGGGGTTGTTGATGCAGTTACACACTTGTCAGTAGGTAGGTCACTTGATAAAAGATTAAAGGCTATACCGTAACTTACGAGTCGACAGCTCGAGGGTGGAGTGTGGTACTGGAATAGAAGAGTGACTCAGGACCGTGGTTGGGAACCCACCTTTGAAGCTGTAGGTCCCGTCCACATTGGTTAATCCCATGATGGGAAGGAGACGTTAAAATCAATCTAGTTAGCAAGGGAGCCCCATTATTATAGTATCACTGCTATATTGTATCACCGTAAAACATTGCCAACCTGCTTTATTTTCTCTATTAACATACCTATTAATTTATCTATATAAAGTACAATGTTTAGTTCACTATTTTAACCTACTCCATATGAATATGTAATATATTAACCGCGTATCTGCCTCAATATATGCCCCGTTTATAATCGTTAATGGTTATTTCCAAGCTAAATTGTATAATTACAAATAATTGTAAAACACGTTTGACTAATTTATCGGTTTAGCGTTAATCAATAAGATATAATATCGTGTAATTGAATTATAATTGCAATATTATCAATAACTTATCTTATATGTTGCTCGTTGAATTTTGTAATGTAGCCTTCTCACTATAGTAAAGATTTTCACATTTAAATTTTTAGAAATGGGTTAAATGCAGATAAGAGGAAGGGGGTAAGGCCTCTGAATGGTAAGTTATTCCATGATGGGGACATTCTGGGAATAAAGGAGCAAACAAAGTGGGGAGAACTTGGTCTTTTCAGTTGGACCGTGAAGTGATGCATGTGGGTCGATGCTTATGTCTTCCTAACTGGAATAACTAAGGGGAACATAATGCATAATGACAAAGAAAATAAATGTCCACTCGCCGAGATTTTTTTGTTGCCTGCGAAATTGTTCTAGTTTAAAAATTTTTAACACTGTACATCAACAAACATCTTTTTTAAGGAAAAAAGTGAAATTGCGTTTAAATTTATAATGTAAATTTATAACTGCTACCGAGTTATTTCAAAATAAAGAACTCATTTATTTAAAACCATGCCATCTTCATAAACTATCTATAAACCGTACAGACCTTGATTGAGCGGGAGGATATGACATTTAAAACATATTTTATTGTATAGGAAAACCGTGGAAAAACTGTGCCCAACCTAAATTCTTTTATCTCAAACCCCTAGCTCAATCAGTCAATTAGGTTGCCTAGTTTGGTCTAAAACTGACAACGCAAATTCATTTGATGACGGCGCTTAAAAGTTACTTGGTCACATCCAAGGGCGTCAATAAAGGAGGGGGAGTAACGGGGGTAATTACCCCACGCCCCAAGAACTAAAGAATTTTTTCAACATCAAGGTTTAAAGTAGGTACATATAGATAACCAAATATTTTTAACACATTTTATTTAACCAAAGCGAACTATAAAATTTTATACATTAACTCACGGACTAACAGCACTGGTTTACATTCTAGTGGCCCTGATATTTAGTATAGTGCTATCATTTATTTTATTGTAACATAGAACTTTGTAAGGTATGGGTGTTATACATAATATTACTAGGCAAACCTAATAATAATAGGGCCTAGGCACGACAGCTCCTTTTGCCGGGTCTGGCATGAGTTGACAAGCAGGGTTGTTTAACTAATTTAATTATTTATTCTGTCCTTCTCGATAGTTGAATGTACACAGTATCCTTTACAGAAGACACGTCTTATAACACAGAGCTTAAGTAAGATTTTAAAAGTGGCGCCATCCGCGATAAAAAAAAATCCTTCTGAAATTATGATCTGTACTTTAACCAATAAAAAACTATTTAAACAACAAGTTAACAAATATATTATAAAATAATTAAATTACACTAAGACAAATGTTCAAAATCAATGTAGCAGGTGAATTATTTAATAGTTAAAAAAATTAGCAATAATTAAAAAGAAAATTCTTGTGAAATAAAATACTGTCACTAATATTAAATTATATGTACACTAATTAGCCAATAATTTAAACACTATTAAGATAACTATTTACTAAAATTTTCGGATGAAATAAACTAATAAAAATTAAAAAACTAATTAAAAAAATGGAAAATTATCACCAAAACTCTAATAGCTGGCGCCACGTGGTGGAGAACCCACGGCCTTGTAGACCGCACAAGGCTGCATGAGTTCTTGTTTTAACGCCTACCTACTCCTCTCCTCAACGGTACTAGCACAGGATTATGACGAATTATAGCCGGACCAAAATTGATTTTTTTGTGATCGTAATTCCTCTGTTCCAATGTTTAAGGCAAGCCTAAATAAAGAGTTATGGCAGAGAACAAAAAAATTAGCTAGCTACTAGTGGCTAGTTCTAAAGGGGGCTAGTTAGGCGTCTAGCAATAAAGACTTATCCAGAAATCCAAGTACTGATTGCAACATGCATAAGACAAAATTATGAAATGAAATTTTAAATTTCTATTATGGTAGTTAGTAGGAAAAAGGGCAAGTCGGTGTAGAGCTGAAAGGAAAAGAAAAGAAAGGCGTCAGTATGGCATGGTGTGATCTCGAAATTAAAGTAATATAATATAAAAATTTCATATAAAAAATCACACTTAAATTTTGAACAAATTAATCTAAATAATCAACAATGTAAAAACAAATTTTGATGTATTACCTGACTGATGTAACTCTGGGAAAAACTAACAAATTATGTTTCAAGAGTTTGACCCGTCAAAATGGCTTCCGACTTGCACAAAGTTCTAAAGATTAAATGGCTTGCTAAACGTGAAACCAATACGTTTAGCAGAGAAACAAGAATTCAAAAAAATGTTCCCTTTTTTTAATATAGGATAGCCAAATCTCCACACAGGTTTGCTGGGCTGACGGCGCAAATTAGAACCTCAAAGTAAACGTATGTCTTAAATGATTTTAATTCAAAAGGAAAACTATTGGTTAAATATATACTAGAACAATTTAATTAACTCAATTAATTAGAGCTATATAAATATTATAATTCAACAAACCAATATTAACAGAAAAATAACTAGGAAAAACAAGTTTTAATCTTTATGTTATCTTCCCAATTGAATGATAATAATATTAAATATCAAATCCTTTTGTATTTATTAACATCGACGGCATGCATTTATTCGCCAACGTAGTAAGCATTATTTGAGTGTGCGACAAGAACGCATTTTTAAATCTGCCTCAAGAGGAACAAGGAAAGCCAAAACCTAGTCTACACCACGCGGTAGACAAACGTATGGCCTATTGGCTGCCAAATTTATACAAATACGAGGGAGATTCGTAGGTATCCGAAAAAAATCCAAATAAATTATATCACTAAAATTAAAGAATTCATGCATCCTTAACGTCAGATAAATACTGAAATATAGTGATGTAATAACTTAAATATTCACAATAATTATAATCTGTACATTTTAGCTTTTGGTTAACAGGTTTTGTTTAGCTTGTTAGTCTTTAGATATAAACAAATGAAACCAATCGTGGGCACAGTATAATAAGAGGGCAAAGTGATACATTACTACATACATTTTTTCTGCAAACGTTGTTAAGATGAATTTCCACAAGCAAGTATGTCTTTTTTTCAACGAAAACTAAAAAACGGTATTGAAATGAAATGAATCTGTCCAAGTTGAGATATTGACTTACCATGATAATAATTTACCCAGGAAGACTACTTTCAAAATTAATATGAGGTGTTAATAAGGTCAAAGAAATCAGATGTTTGCTTGTTAGGGGTTAAGGCTAAGCGAGCGTTTTCCTAATTTTCGCTCGTTGAGCGTTAAAGTAAAACGGGTAACTGCCATTTTGCTTTGCCTTTCGGAATCGTATTTTGCGCGCGCGGTTATAGAAACATATACTTTTCGCAGACACGTTAATTATACGATTCCTTTCATTCATCTTATCTGACACTGTACTATATTTGATGAGGGCATGTTAATAATAACAGGGATGCACCGAAGAGAAATTATTGGGGGAGGTATAAGTATAACACTTATTCATGCTTTGTTTTCTGAGTCTGAATCCTTCAGGAAAAATGAAGTCATTTTGCCAACAGAATGAAATATTAGAGAGTGGGACGCTCCTACCTCCCATACAGGGTGTCGAGTTATATTTTAAACACCTGCAGACTTTATTATATGAGTTATCACAAAACTTTAAATACGAATGTTTGTGGGTTATATCGAAATTATATGAATTTACATAAAAAAACCAAGAAAAAACGATTGGAAAGTTAACCAATCAGCATCAACTTCGTTGTTTGAAAAGAAACATGACTTTATCTTTAGAAACAATCGGTAAAACTAACAAAAACCCTGCAATACCCACTATATAGTGGAGTCAATGGGAATACATTGCCTCTTATGGCAAGGTTTTTCTCAGATTTCTCGGGTATCTTTAAAAGTAAAGGTATCAAACCTGGTATATTTATAATCAGCAAGAAGAAGCCCACATATCCAAACAATATTATAGCGGGTGATTCACTTAAAATAACGAATTTGATGCTCATTGCTTAACTTTCCGATCGATTTTTTTTTGTAAATTCTAACCAGTGGCTTACCCAGAATAAAAATTAAGGGGTTTACAGGTTTTCTATGCTAAATAAAAATCTGTAAATCCTATATTAGTTTTTTACGACCCATCTAATGATATACATTTTAGGTTTTATCGAAAAATAAAAAAAAAATTGGAAATACCGAAATATTTTATCTTAATTGCAATATTTTCCTATTTTTTCGAAATATACAGTCCGTTTTGCTACATATTTCGGGGGAGTTCTAACCCCTAAACCCCCGCTCCTGGATGCGCCGCTGAATCTAACAATTTTGATAAAACTCAAAAACTCTTGTATATAAAGTTTTTTGATAACTCGTAATAGAGGTATCGTTAAAAATATAACCAGACACCCTGTACGACTGAATTCATATATCTCGTAATGGGTTGTCTTGAACATTTTTAATTCACAAAAATAACATTTATTCTGCGGCTTGTCATTATGACACACTTACCGTTCTGTTTTGGGTGTAATTGTCAGTGGCACTATTATTTTATGATAACAAGCATTTTTTAAGAGAAAACAGTAACTATTATACAAATAACATCTATATGGTTCGTCGTAGAGTAAATTTTGAACGATCCTCGTTTGATATGAACTTTTTTATGAAACTTGGTGTAAAGTCACAATTGAATGTAAATTTGATTCAGTTGTATTATTTTATTAGTCATTTAAATATTTAAAATTCGAAAAATCTTGAAAAAAAGTATTCCTGCATCCCTGGTGGGGATCGAACCCACGACCTTTGGATTAGAAGTCCAACGCGCTATCCTCTGCGCTACAGGGACTGTTGTTAAATGTTTTTAACAGACTCTATCCAACCTTGTCACAATAATGCAATGGGTTTTTCCAAAATGTTAGTTAATATAGTAGGAATCTAAAATTTAGTTTAAATTAAAAAGCAGAATCAGTAAAAAAGACACACCATTTTCATATTTTTTGAAATCTCACCTTCCGGCTCTCACAGAAGTTTTATTCAAAAATTGCCAAGGGATTCAAACAAATTTTTTATCGGGCAGATGTGAAGAGGTTTTTTTTGTTTTTTTCTGGTCGTCGTGTTTTTTCTACGCGTTATAAAGTGATGACTTTTTTTTTCAATAATATGTAGGTAGCAGTTGCGATTTTCTGTAAAAGTAAATTTTAAAAAAATTCGTATATTAATAGTATTCGAAAAACAACATTTAATTAAATGAGTTTTATATCTAAATGCTCAATTTCATTTTCTTACAAATCCGGAAATTATTAAAAGACAAAATATGATCGTACCTATAAAAAAGCCCAACTAAGAAAATTAACTTTTATTTTAAAAAGTAAAGTAAAAAAATCTGCTTTATATTTTTTAGTTTTTTGTATGTTAATAAAAATGTTTAAACATAATATTTTAGGAGTGCACAAGTTAAGAAGATATCATAATCTTCTGACTGTATACCTACATTTTCTAATATAAATGTGAAGCAAGGTATCTTAAATACGCTTTAACAACAAAAAATTCATGAGCACCTACAAACAATCGTTAGAAGCTTTTCTATAACTCGTTTGATCAAAATATTGGTTGTACTGCAAAAAACGACATGTACAGGGTATTCGGTCTAGAGGCTTTTTTCATAAAGATTTATGTATATATATATATATATACATACATATATATATATATATATATATATATATATATATATATATATATATATATATATATATATATATATATATATATATATATATATATATATATATATATATATATATCAATCCTGTCCAGAAACTGGCAATTAAGCATCTTAACATTCAATCCGACAAATATAGGAAATGCCACCAACCGTCAGAAACCATTCATTCACTTAGAATTCAGATTATTTGCACAGGCAAGTCTGGGTTCGTAAACACCTACGTACCATGTTACAAATACCAAGCTACTCTGGTATTAGATAACGACTCTTCTACACACTATTTTGGGCGATTGTCACTAATAGACCGACATATACTGGATAAGAGAGTTAAGTCAGTCTACCTGATTGATGCTGCCGCGCCGTGGCCAACAACTGCAACATGGTTGTGAAACGTTGAGCTAAAAAGTATGTAGAATTGGCTATAGAGGTCCAACAAATGTTGGCAAACTGACAGGGTTGGGATGATACCCGTCATCATGTCAACACCTAGAGAGAGAGCCAGGTGGAAATAAGACTGTATATAAACAGCTATAGGGACCTATATATTGGAAATTTTTACAGGAAGGACCTTAATTTTGGTTTTTATTAACCAACCTACTCCTTTTGATACTTGTATTCGTGATGAATGATGTACACCAACTTCTAATGATGAGTTTATAATAATAATAATAATAATATAAATATGCTGGGCACTACAACTACGCTACCCAAAAGCAACAGGACAGAAGACTCGTCCCAGTATAGGCCCATCGCCTGTTTGCCCACCATGAACAAGATCCTAACAGGATGCATTGCAAATCGTATCTATCACCATATTGACAGTCATAACCTATTAGCCGAGGAACAGTAGAGATGCATTCGAGACTATCAAGGATGCAAAGAACAACTTATTATCGACCCTGTGGCACTTTGTGGCATTTAAGGAGGCACATAAAAAACAACGCAACATACAAACTATTTTTATAGACTATAAAAAGGCGTTTGATAGTGTACCACATTCCTGGCTCATAGACGTACTAGGAATACACAAAATTCGCCCTATGATTATTAATTTTCTGGCAACTATCAAGCACCAGTGGAGAACGAACCTCAACGGTCAATCTCTTACCACCGATGAGATACATATCAATATGAGAATTTACCAAGGAGACTTCTTAAGTCCACTTTGGTTCTGCTTAGCGATGAACCCCCTTCCACGTTGCTCAACAATATAGGACATGGCTTCAACATCAAAGCCAGTCAATTCTCGAACCATATCACACCTTCTGTATATGCATGATATTAAGCTCTATGGTAGAAACCATACCCAACTGAAAAAGCTTATACAGCTTCTCGAAAGACATCTATATGGAATTTGGAATGGAAAAACGTAAAGCCTTAAACATCTGAAACGGCAAAGTCATTAATGATGATGTAGCGATGAACCAAGGAAAGACCTGCAAATACCTAGGATTCCAACAAGCTAGACTGCTCCAGGATAAGCAAGGAAAGACCAAGCTAAAAGATCAGTACATTCAAAAAGTGCGAGCTCCTCTGAAGAGAGAACTGAACGACAGAAATCTTATTACAGCAATTAACACCTATGCTGTGCCCGTGCTGACCTACAGTTTCGGAATCTTGAAATGGACTAACATGGAGCTAGAGGGACTACAACGAACTACTCGCCTAATGATGACCAAGTACAAGTCACACCATCCAAGGTCATCAACTCTACGAATGACTTTACCACAAAAAGAAGATAAAAGATCTTTTGTTGACTTTACCAATTCGCACTCTCGACAGCTGCAAAAATACATACTCTCCACTCGATCTCGCAAGTGACAACATCATTCTAAAGTCACTTTCAGACCCCGACAAACAAGATCAATGGGCTCAAATGGCACTGCACGGCCGACATCACAATGACTTGAATCGGCCACACACAGATAAAGAAGCATCCAAGAGGTGGCTGAAGGATGGACAACCATTCCTAGAGGCAGAAGGATTTGTGATGGCAATACAGGACCAAGTCATTAATACAAGAAATTACACGAAATTCATTATCAAAGGCAGGTCCGTTGAATCCGATAAATGTTGAAAATGTAGCGAGAGATCAGAGACTATACAGCATATAACATCTGGCTGCACTTACCTAGCAAACATGGGCTACCTCCAGCGATATGACCAGGTGTGTAACGTCATATACCAGAAGCTTGCCAATAAATACGGGCTCCTGAACACCTTTGTGCCCTATTATAAATACCAACCAAGTTCAGTGCTTGAAAATAATGGCTGTATATTATCACCCAAAGACGGGTGACGAATAATCGGCCTGATGTGGTACTATTAAATAAGAAAACAAAGACAGCTTATTTGGTAGATGTCGTTGGGCAATAACAACGCGTTGGATAAATATCAAGAGAAAAAGGCCAACTGAATCATATCATTAACTCCTAACACTGGACCCTGTGGTGGAAGATAGATCAAAATACAAGAGTTCTAACCACACTACACCACAACTCGTTACGTTCTGGACGCGCGTTTCGCTAACCAAGTTAGCATCATCAGCAGATGATATAAACGAAAGTAACTTATCCTAACCGAGACTATTTATAGGTAAATGTGGTCACACTTGGTTGCACCCGACTGCACCATTTTCAAGTAAACAATAGAGGGGACTATAGAGAATAGGCCCTCTGTCTTTATTTAGGGCTTTCTTACCACATTTAACTATTTCTATACTCTCAAATGCATCCAATAATCTATAATTAGATACATTTTTAATCAATCAATTGTTTTCCAAATCATGTTGGGCAACGCTTGACTTTTCTGTTCTTCCATATCTTAAATGTGCCATGTGTTCTTTAAAACGAATGTTGATGGAGCGTTTAGTTTGTCCAACATATTTTAGATCGCAGTCATTACAGCTAATTTTATAGATGCCACTCCTCAAGTCGACTTTGTCTTTATGGTTTCCAAGGAGATTTTTCAAACTGTTCTCCGTTTTGTAGGCTACTCTAAAATCTACGTTTACCAGTCTCAAACGAGCACGAGACGCACATAGTCAAAGCCAATCACGACTAGAAAAGATGAATACCTGGTCTGAAAAAACACTCCACGGAAGAGACAGATACTACATAAAGCAAGACCACATACATAAAAAGCTTTCATATACGTGGTTACAAGAACGGCAGATGTTCCCCGAACCAGAAGGCTTCCTGCGTGCCATCCAGGACAAAGTCATAGCAACCACAAACTACCAAACGCATATCATCAAGGACACAACCATTGAAGACGTGCAGGAGATGTCACCAGCAGAAAGAAACGATCGATCACATAACGAGTGGATGTATAATAATGGCCGAAACTGAATACATCGCGAGACACAACTCAGCAGCGAAGGTCGTTCATCAAGCATTAGCCACAACATACAAGCTAACAGAGAACACAGACCCTTACTACCATTATACACCAATATCCAAACTTGAAATCGAAGACTACAAGCTTTACTGGGACATTAATATCCACACAAATAAAACAATCCCCGCAAACAGACCCGATATCACCTTTCAATCCAAAAAAGAAAAGATTACATATTTAGTGGACATGGCTGTCCCGAACGACGAGAGCATCCATGCGAAATACAATGAGAAAATAGCCACGCCGGCTTGACAATGAAAATAAAAGGCTGTGGAAACAGGAAAGAGTCATTATTGTTCCTCTCGTCATATCAGTAACAAGCCTCACCCCAACAATGATTATACCGCATCTGGCTAAATTAGGACTTAATACATACATTCACAAAAACATCCAGAAATCGGTTATTTTGAAAGCATGTAGCATCGTTAGATCATTTCTTAATACACAATAGTTGTTTATCCGTTTTCCTTTTTTTTTGTTTTTATTTTTTTATAATCCCGTGCGTATAAAATACAACCACATGAACACTGTGAGACAAAAAAATTAAATAATAATGAATGAAGTTCTTATAGACAAAACGTCTCAAATTGCAAGTCTTTACAAACTATTAAAAGATACAATATTAATTACAAAAATTGCTGCCTCGCACAAATTAAAATAATCATAAATTTAAAATAAATATCAGTTGAAGTATAAGATAGTAACACTAATAATAAAAAGCTGTATATCCAAACTATAAAAAAACAAATATATCAAGATGGAATAAAATATTATTTAGGGCATTTTTTTGTAGTCGGTTTAATTTTTTTTTATATAAAATTTTGTATTTCAAGTTTTATTGTAAAAGCCAGGTTGAAGAAATAGCGATTGATGAGTCCACTGCATATGTAACATCATTGTATAATAAGATATTTTGTTGTACAAGGGTAACATACTCAGACCAAAAAAATACTCTAAAGTAACATACATATTTGTTTTTTCTTAAAACTGGGTTTTTATGGCACCTAATCTCTTCTCGTCTCGACCCCATTCTCGTCATAAATGTTTAAAATGAAAAAAATTGAATGACAAAACGTTTATTAAAATGCACTAAAAATTTAACAGTAATCTTGCCCCGCCTACACATTTTCTGCGGTGCAGGTCTACATAGTTCTCTAATCTAATGTCAATGACGTCTTCACGTAACAACAATTACAATAGAATCAAATAAATGTATTATAAACCATCAAATAAAATATTTGTTTGGACTTTTTATTTATTGCATATATATATATATATATATATATATATATATATATATATATATATATATATACAGTGTGTCCGAAATTGGTTATGACAGTATTGGGATCTCGGAAACCGTGATAGTTACAAAAACATTTAAATGGAGAAAGTTTTAGACAATTATGTTTGTAATTTAAATGTAAAATTTTCAAAATCTGTAAGAACATTATTAAGGCAACTTTTTACGTAGAGTGCACCTATTAAGTCAGATTTTACATACGACGTTTCGATTTTCTAGAACCATCATCAATTTTGTTTTTTCTTATGGCCGCTATGTTCGATTTTAACAGTTTTGAAAAGAGTATTTCTTTAGCTTTTCAACGGTGTATCACACCTTGTAATTAGGTTATTACTAAAGGTGCAAAAAGTGCGTAGAGAAAATATTTAAACGTTTTTTGGAATTATCAAAGTAAAAAATTAAAAATTAATAGTGTTAAAAGGCAATATGTAATTCAACATCCAGTTCTACAAAAAATTAGTAAAAACTACTCAATAACATTGCACAATGTTCACAAATGTTCAAATGACCAGCCGCAGATAACACTAACATCTTTGCTCAAGTAGGCTTTGGTTTTGAAATAATAGAATGCTTTTAATCTGTCAAAAATGCAACGTTTAAGTTTTATTTAACATTCATCGCTGTTTTAATAAGGATTACAATGGCGTTAAACTTTTCTAATGAAGAAATGTTTGATATGTTAGTGTGTTATATTAAAAATGAAAGAAATGCAAACAGGGCCATGGATGTGTATTTTGACACGTACCCCGAAAGACGGCAGCCTGGCAGAACTTATTTTCAAACGCTGGTTAGAAACTTGCTTGAGTTTGGCGGTTTTAATAAGATTCGCACAAAGAAGTATGCAAAAGACAACGAGCAATGCAATAGGCAAATCCTAGAATATTTTAATGAAAATCCGACTTCATCTACAAGAAGAAGCGAAACAGAACTTCAAATTCCAAAATCTACCATTCATGGCGTCTTAAAAGTAACTAAATATCGTCCTTACAAGCCAACAATTGTGCAAGGACTTCAAGCAGGTGATTTCGAAAGAAGAATTGTTTTTTGTAATTGGTATATCAATAGATGTCGAAAAAATCCCGCTTTTTGCAATAAAGTCATTTGGTCAGATGAGACTCATTTTACAAACTGTGGCATTTTTAATAAAAAAAAATCACCATTATTGGGCTATTGGAAATCCGCAACTACGCGATCCACGCAGGCTGCAAGAGCGATTTGGTTTTAATGTGTGGTGCGGGATGCTTGGTAAGATAAACATAGTCTAATTGAATTGCTTATAATTCAATATTTTCCATTACTTTTTAGGAAATCGTCTCATTGGTCCCTTTATTTTTGATCAGACACTGACAGGCCCAAGATACCTTGCCATGTTACAGAATCAAATAGTTCCTGCCATTCGAGAAGCTGTGCCAGATGATCAGTTTAATAGCTTGTGGTTTCAGCAAGACGGTTGTCCTGCACATAACAGCAGGGATGTACAATAACTTTTGGTGAAAACGTAATATCCAACAGTGGTCCTGTCCGCTGGCCAGCTAGATCCCCGGATATCACGCCGTTGGATTTTTATTTATGGGGATGTGCGAAAAATGAAATATACGAATTTGACCCCCCTGAAAATAGGCAAGTTCTTCAGCAGCGAACCCGAAATATTCTAGAAAATATAAATAGAAATACCATTCAACGGGTAATCAGAACAGTTGAAAGGAAATGCGAACACTGCATAGAAAAAAACGGTAAACATTTTTAATCCTAGTATTATGTAGCATTTTTTTATTAATTTTATTGAGTAAGTAGTTCATACTGATTTTCTGTTAATTCTTGTAAGGTTAGTACTTTTAAATCGCCATGAACGGTTGACTTCAGAATGTGAAGTTCTGTTTCAATTCTTCTTATGGAAAAAACCAGATTTTCATTAAAATATTCTAATATTTGCCTATTCCATTCCTTGTCATACTTGCATACTTTCTGTTGCGATTCTTAAAATTGGCTAACCCTAGCAAGCTTCTAATCAGTGCAGCGCTTGAAAAGAAGTTCTGTCGACAGTCGTTCTTCGGGGTACATTATGTGCAGTGCACATAGTATTAATGTTACTGAGTAGAACTTACTGATTTTATGCAGAATTTAATGTCCAATTTAAAAATATTGCTATTTGAAACTATTAAATTTTAATTTATATCGATAATTCGAAAAAATGTTTAAACAGTCTTATTTCAAACGCAAAGCCTACTTGGGCAAACATGTTAGTGTTATATGCGGGTGGTAGTTTGAACATCTGTGAACATTGTGCACGAATCAATTATGTTATTAAGTAGTTTTTACTAATTTTTTGTAGAACTGGATGTTGAATTACATATTGCATTTTAACACTATTAATTTTTAATTTTTTACTTTGATAATTCCAAAAAACGTTTAAATATTTTCTCTACGCACTTTTTGCACCTTTAGTAATAACCTAATTACAAAGTGTGATACACCGTTGAAAAGCTAAAGAAATACTCTTTTCAAAACTGTTAAAATCGAATATAGCGGCCATAAGAAAAAACAAAATTGATGATGGTTCTAGAAAATCGAAACGTCGTATGTAAAATCTGACTTAATAGGTGCACTCTACGTAAAAAGTTGCCTTAATAATGTTCTTACAGATTTTGAAAATTTTCATAAATAAATAAATTATAGGACTTTTTCGAAAATGCAGTTTTTTGGTTTTTTCAAAATATCTCAAAAACTAAAAAAGATAGAATCGCGAGTAAAACGGCGTTAAATTACAAACATAATTGTCTAAAACTTTCTCCATTTAAACGTTTTTGTAACTATCACGGTTTCCGAGATCCCAATACTGTCATAACCAATTTCGGACACACTGTATATATATATATATATATAGATGTTTCATTTTTAAAATATTTCCAGATTTAACCTATGTAAGAGTCATTTAAGAGACCCGAAAACGCAAAAATCTCCAAAAATCTCTTATGGTAGTAAAAAGAAAACTTTATTGCAATTATTTAGCTCCATTAATATTTTGGTACTATCCAGATAATATCAATTAAAAAAGTCTTAAGTGTAAATAAACATTAAATATGTCCTCATTGCTAAATCAAACTTATGAATATGTTGTCATGGCGCGGAAAGGTTACACGAGTTATACCGATGTGTTTGCGTATAGGTCTGCACCTGGCACAATAATTAAATCCAGTCTAATTAATTAGGAGAAATGTGCCTTACATCTTTACCAAGTAATATTTCTGTTCTATTATCAAACATTTGTATACAAACGTATACGACCTAGCCCGCCTCGGGTGTTTGTTTGTCCTTGATAAATCAATTTACAGCTACATTAAGGGTATATCCTAACGTTTCCAGTACATTAGGGATGTATTTACATAGTGTAATTATTGTCGCAGTTCTATGTCGCGAATCGTGCTATTTATATTTGTACTCGCAAACACACAGGCGTTAGTTCTCCGATATAATTCCGTAACTTTTTTATATTGTATACTTATATAAACATTTCGCTAGTAATATTTTTGCGTTTACAGACCTATTAGATACTTATATTGATCTTGCCTTAGAGGAAGAATAAAAATTGAATTCATTATTTATATATTTAGCCACTGCCAAGATTACCTCACAGTATAAGGTCGATCGTACGATGATGCCAAGCCTAGCCAGGAACATCAATGCTACCAATTTATATTACGGTGAACATGTTTAAACATGATGCTATTAAATTTTCATACAAAGAATAGTAATGTATTTACAGTATCAGTTTCTAAGCAGTATAAAGAAATTACTTTTATTGCAAAATAGTAAAATATAAACTAAAATACCCAAAGTCTCAGATCAGATTTCACGAGTAATAAAAGTTTTAGTTAGCTATGGCAAACCCGATCGACAACTCCACGTATTAGTCCATCCCACTGTGGTATTAGACCATCCCACTGTGGTATTAGACCATCCCACTTTCATTGGCAAGTGATCCTTATAGTAAAAAAGTATAACAGTCTACAGTAAATATTGTTACAGGATCACGTGACCGGCGTGGCTTAAAAACCAATAGCGGGCTGTGGAACTACAATAAATTTTAACATTAAAGAAATTAATTTGCTAAAAAATATTTTATTAGATAGATACCAAGCTTTTCTTAACATCACTACTGCATGTGTTTTAATGTATTATTGTGTATTTGTTGATATGGCTCAAATCTTCTAATTATATGTTGCCTTACTTCAATAAGCAGCGTTCTAAAGGTGCGGTGACATTAGAAGAACATTAATTTTTTAAATATTTAATAAATAAGTTTTATTTCTTTTATCTTGGACATTGCGCAACTACGAGCTTTAGTTGACCTAACTATGGTGCGGCAATGTGAGTTTGTAAAAAAATGGCCGTTTAAGTTTGGAATTTTCTTTTAATCACTAAGTAAACAGTAAGATTTCTTTTTCCAGGAGACATGTCTAATGGAAGATACCTTATTCACTTATTTTGGGTCACATGACGTATTGACCAATCCGGTTCAGTATAATAGAGCGTTTATTTCGTCGGTTGTCACGTGAGAACCTTCAGAAGCAAAATGATACAAAAAAGACTCTGAGGTGATTTTTTTGCCGATTACAATAGTTTTCCTATCAGTGAATTAAAATAATTATAGAATATACCTATACTATATTAAAATAATCGAAGGGCGTTTCACGCTCAAAAAAACGTACTGCGATTTCGAAAATCACTTGATTTTGGATGAAATCTGGTGAAATAATAAAGTTTCGGATGATTTCGTGCCTTTTTTTAATTTTCACGTGAGTTGGATCAATTTTTTATATAAGTGTTGTCAGGTAAAGGAAATGGTGATTCTTTGAGTATTAAAAGTAAAAATGTGTTCGTAAATTTGTTCTAAACTGGTTAGAATTTAAGATTTGGGATATTGAAAATTAAAAAAATTTTTTATTTTTTAATAGTCTGTATGTCTGTCCGCGACAAAGCTCAAGAACTGCTGGTCCTATTTTCTTCAAGTTTTGGTTAAAAATTAAAGGTCATATGATAACATGGTAACATTTTAGTAAAAATCCAACATGGCTGAACAAAATGGCGGTTTATTGAAATGTTAAAAACATATTACTAAGAAACTGCTTATCCATTTTATCCAAATTTTGCACAAAAATTAGGTTTGACATGACCAACAACCGATAAGTTTTACTACAAATCCAAAATGGCGGCCTAATAAAATATTTTGTGTCAATGCAGAAAACTACTACACCGATTATGTCCAAATATTAAAATTCGCTCGCATTCTAGGCATTCCTACCCTCATTTTTTAAATATTTCCTAAAAATGTATGATATGTATTTTTAAATACCCCCAGATTCCTACTTTCTTTCAGCCAAATCTACACAAATGTTAAAATTCCGCCGCCATGTTGGCATTACAATCCTAAATTTTTAAAATGTTGACAAAAATTCATGATGTGCAGTCTTAGATACCCCTAAATGCCGAATTTTAATCAAATCTGCAAAAAATTCAAAATTAGTCTGCTATATTGACTAAAATTTCATAACTTTTATTCTTAAATACTTCTAGATACTGATATTTCAGCCGAATCTGTACAAATGACAAAATTCGTTCGCTATATTGGCGTCACCATTTTGATTTTTGTTGTGCCTTCTTAAACAATCCCCACAAATGTTAAAATCATCCGTCCGACCTGTTGACATTGTCATTTTGACACCGCTATTTTGAATTTTTAAATGCTGAAATTGTCCTAGGCCCTGATTTTCAGATTTTTTATATCCGAAAGTGTATGCATGTCAAATTTGAAAATAATCGTTAATGGAAGTACATACAATCAGACGAATAGGAAGCCAATAAAAGCGCGTCAAAAGCATTGATTTTAGTTTAAAACTTTAACACCCATATTCACTAAAGAGGTTTAACTTTAGACAAGGTCTAACTTGACAGTTACAGGTTTAAGATGACATTTTCAACAACTTAACAAATAATTTTTCTAAATGTCACAATTACAACATGATAGTGAAATAAGGCAAACATAACAACAAACTAAATTTCCTTTTAAACTGGCCTAACCTAATGGTTTCATTTTAGATAGTGAAGTAGAGAACGATTTTTCTTTGAAGTTTGTAAAAATACCTATTTGCCTCATTAGGGAATAGGTAAGAATCCTTCTTTTTGTCAACGATAGTGAAGCATGGCCCATTTCTTCATTTTCGTACATCAAATATTTTAACAGGTCGTCATTTTGTTTCGCCATATTAAATTCATACCAATATTTTACCAGTTTTTTTTATATCAGACGTAATTTTTGTGGAAAATTAAATAAAATTAAAGTTAATCGAGTAAGTGGATTTTTTAGCTATACCGGAACAGACCAAGCAACCGACTGACAGTAATGGAAAAGCATGAGGATCTGTAAAAACCCGGAACGATAATTTTTCCACGATTAATGATATTTCCCTATGCAGCAAGTGAAAACTCACGCCGTCACTGGCATTCGTCAAAAATTGGGCATGGGCCATCCCCACTTCTTGTTTTATCGTAAACATTGGTCGATAGAATGTGAAAAATAGGGGAGCCATGTTGGCGCATACCCCTAACGTGATTTATGAATGAGTTATGATCTCTACTTTAATCCTTACTCTAAGGATCTTGTTAATGGTTAAGGCAGTACTTGCATGCCGTCTTTGCAGCTAAAGTCGCACGATAAGGATAGTACGACGTCCCTTTGACTACCTAAGAATTACCATCGCGAGAACAAATGTCTGGTATAAGTCGAACTACGACGCAATAGCTATCATAATATTTAAGAAAACTGCCATAATATTTGCAACGTCCACTTGATGTCGGCAAGCGAAAAGATATAACGTCAAAGGAGGGAACGTCGGAACAGTGTCGGGACAACGTACAGTAAATCTGGAATCAGTTTTGGTTTAAAAACTATCACAAATTACAACTTGAGGGTCTTGACAGGTATTATTTTGGAGCATAAATATGTGTGAATAAAGCAACTGCATTATTGCGGTCTTGTTAATTTAGTTGTGTAGAAATGTAAAACTATGGCCGTTATATAATCCTGAATTAATTTTCGTTTAATTTTGATATTTAGTAGGTCACATTACATACAGCAATTACGCTTTCGATATGTAGAAATTAGGACATCCTTTACAAAATAATTGGAAGGAAAAATATTTTGGTATATTAAATAATCCTAAATAGACTGGGCGCCACCTGTCATTGTTTTATTAATTTGAAGTCGGTAATCCAATTCTAATTTAAAATTACGTCGCATTTAGATATACCAAACAGAACCAGTGGGCGCAAGAGAGCAATGTGAAATTGTGCAAAAATTCTGTATTATCCTATTTCAATAGGAAATAAAACTTAGACTATACGTGGCTACGATACTGGGGGAGAAACCAATGTTTTCGATTGCTTCTGTTACGAGATGAAATTTAGCCGCTGATCGAATTCTTTCATGAATTTCCGTAACAGTAATTTACGTTATAGGTAACTTATTACAATGCCAGTTGTAAGATCCGAGTCTGGAATATAAACGAGTACTGTAGTAACACCTGACGGACGTGTATTGTATAATATGTTGTTTCAAACTGTCATCATGGTCTTTTTTAAATAAAACGTTGTATGTATGTATTATTTTAAGGAATATTAGTTGGCAATCTAACAATCGTATCACTTTAACGATGTTATACCCATTGTTTTCCATAGCTAATTAAGATTGTCTTTTGCCTGTCACTGTCAAATAAATAAAACCAAATATTAACCGATTTCAAGCGCTGGATCTATATTTACCGGTCATTATTGGTATATACCAACTGCTATCAAACGGTTCTGGTCTTTCCGTTGTGACATGATTAACTAGTCCTTCATTACATAATTATTTGACATTTCAATAACCGGTAAATACCGTGCTCGGGAGGTAGGTTATTGTATTATCCATCTCTTTCTAAATTCTAATGTCATAATCAAGATGCTATTTTGTTGTTTATCGTTAGTTTTCTTTTCTTTTTCATAATGTTTAAATAAAAAATATCCTTTGATATCATATTTGTGTGATGTTTAGTCGTTTAATGCACTATAGAGACGGTGACGGAACGGTATTAAATTAATTTAAACTTTGAAAGCCCAGATTACAAAGTTATTGTTGATGACTTAGAAACGGCCACTCTACGTTTAAATTTCAGATCATTTTTCCGTGGCTTTTGTGTAAAAAATAAATGTTTGCAGAATTTGCGACAATTCATCATTAAACATAAACAAATCCTCTATGGACAATATTAAAACATTTTCGTTCATATTTATAATTAATTAAAAGCAATTAAAACAGCAAAAAACCTTCACAGTGATTCACCTAACGCATTTAAGCGCACTTTGGTTACTTAGTTGCAGAAAATCGGTATGTCAAGGGTTATAACCAAAGATGACCAAAAGCAAACCTGCGGTAATAACAGGTCTATCGCTTGAAATCCATTATTTTGTTTCTTATTTTTTATAAGTGAGAAAATGTCAAATTCGACCGTGACAAATCATTGCTTCTTAATAACAACAACATGGTAACGTTGCTAGGCAGCACATTACGATATCAGATACTATAATGTCACATTACGGTATCAGATGCTGCAATGTTGGATTTACCTGCCGCAAATCAGTCCAGAATAAGTAGATTTATTAGACAGTATGACATAAAGTAATTGTAATGTATATGATTCATCATGCCATGAAGACACAAAATGTGTGATGGAACTCGTTTTACGACAATTCCAAAAAAAGGCCTAACCTGGGCTAAACAAAAAGGAAGTCTGATAATTATTACGATTACATACAAATTTCGTGTATGAAAATTCACGAAAGATTTAATATCTGGTCGCCCATTTCTTATATCGATATCTGTATATCATTCTCCATTTAGATCGTATGTGGATTGGTAACCGTCCATAATACCATATGATATAATATGATACCATGGTACCATGTTATTGTATTGTCACCGAAGTTACATGGGTATGTCAAATTTTAGCTCAGTCGGACGCCGGTAAGTGCGTGAGATATGGATTAAACATTTTGAACTGGTAAGGATATGCGAAAAAAACAAGTTAAATAAAAGTTTGTAAAAAAGCTAAGCCCGTAAGAAATAAAAGGGTCTTTCAATTTTAATTATATATACTCAAAAAAAAGAGATTTGACGTGTTTTGTCTTTTTTTTGCGATAGTAGACTTGGTTATATTTTGTAAATCAGCTCTAAAGATCTGCCATAATCTTAATTCATGGTCGCTATTCTCTTATTTTATCTCAATTCTACTCTAAACTCCGAAAGATTTTTTTCTAGCATCTTAATTAATAGCGGGAAAGTTTGGATGTTCTTCAACCTTCCCCTTGTAAGCAACATAACAGAGGCGGGCCACATAAATTTCGCTCTAAAGGCAGTTTGATTTCACTTTGCCATTTGTGTAAATACGAAATTTGAATATCTATTACTTTGGCAATCTAATTAAGGAGACCTGAAGTAAAGCGGTCCTTTATTAGCATATTAAGATGGGATATCACGGTGTATTCATCCGAAGCTAAATTATCAATTAAATTAAATTAAAAGGTGAGGGGGAGTAGAATTGGTAATACACGTTTTAAACAATTGTTGTTGGTGGTTGTGTATTAATTAGTTGTTTTCAAATCAATAAACTTATTATATATATATATATATATATATATATATATATATATATATATATATATATATGTTGATTTTTACTCCTTCACGGATGGAAAAATACAATGTGTTTTCATTCCGGGTGTACATCCGTTCACTACTGTCGTTCTGAAAAGAACAGTTTTGCTGACGTTTCGCCAAAATCACATTTGGCATTTTCGAAGCTTTCTTTCTCGCGTCCGAATAGAAACTGACAGTCTCATATATATATTTATTTTTTTTTGTTTTATTCTGAATTTATCAAACTTAAGATTTATTGGACGTTTTGGAGTCAGGGTCATCATCAATAGAAACGAGTTTTTTCTTTAAAAATCGTCAGTGTTTAAATGTATTTTTGAATTTTAGCAGCATCTTAATTCTCACAGGATCCTTTTTTTTTACTAATCGATTGTACGTACCTATTTTACCTTTAAAACTGCATATTTTTTATTGAAGACTGGTTTATATCAGTACATGCGAATATTTTATTAAGAAGATGCAAATAAGTAGTAATTAAAAATAACAAATACAATACCATTATTATAACATTACAATTAGAAATCCTTAAGGTAATAGAAAAATCTATAATAATAATAATTATACATCAGACGAGGTATATTCCAGGAAGATTCACTCAGCGCTTTGTGGCTCTGCCTCTGTCTCAATCCGCTCTCAAACACACTGATTAACACAAACTTCGGATTCCACATTAAACACCAAAAAAATAACCTACTAATAAAATAAACTACAAAATAAAACATCTCTTATATATATATATATATATATATATATATATATATATATATATGTGTGTTTCCATTCCGGGTGTAGCCACAACTGTCGTTCTGAAAAGAACAGTTTTGCTGACGTTTCGCCAAAATCACATTTGGCATTTTCGAAGCTTTCTTTCTCGCATCCGAATAGATACTGAATTGTTGGTGACTGCGACGCTTCCTTTTATATCCTCACCCGGGGCTGAAGGTTATATCTGCGCGGCCGTTGGTCATTAGTCGAGCAGATGTCCTAAACTTCATGGTTTACCAAAAATACACAAACCAGGGGCGCCCATCATCGCCTATTGTTAGTGCTGTTAATTCGCCGCCACAAAAACTGGAGAAGTATCTTTCTGAAATTATGCAACCAGCTGTAGAAAAAGCTGATTCATTTGTAAAAAACTCGGAGAATTTCACTCGAATTATATGAGACATCGTTCTTGAAAAAGACGATATCATAGCAAGTCTAGATGTCAAATCGTTATATCCCAGTATTCCCCTCGACGAAGCATTGGACAAGATTGCTATGAACGAGGATTTCCAGGCACATATAATACAACTCTCGGTGCATTGCCTTAAAAATGCTTATTTTTCATTCAACGGGCAAATGTATAAACAAATGGATGTTGCTCCAATTAAAGCCCAAATTATAGATTCGTTATGTGGATGACATATTTATTATATAGCAACATGGTTATGCAGAGCTCGAAAAATTTCTGAATCACGTAAATTCAATACACCCCAGAATACAATTCACTCTAGAGTTAGAGGAAAACAACAAACTACCATTTTTAGATGTTTTGGTCACAAAACTGCATAACGGACATTTCGAGTACACCGTGAACAGAAAATCAACACATACAAAGAGATATTTAAATGCAAGCTGTGGCAAAGACCCTAGAATCCAGATCCGTGCGATTAACTGAAACACAGACGAGAGAGGACTAACTTAAGGTAATATCTAGTACTTTAAAGAAAAATGGCTACACAAATAACACCATAGGAAAAGCTATTAATGCACACGATTGCCGAATAAAAAAAATTATGAACCGGGAAAGAAACAAGTTATCTTACCATATGTAAAAGGCTCAACAGACAGAATCGGAAGGAAACACAACATACAGACAATACACAAGCCACAAACAACTATAGGTAAATTATTTGGAAACCCAAAAGATAAAATCAAACTGGAAAACCACGGAATATACAGCATTCCGTGCCAGGACTGTGAAAAGCTGTTCGTGAAACAGAAAAAATCAGAAACAAACAAAGAACCTCAGCTTTATTCCTACATCATCAGGAAATCGGCTCTAAAATAAATTTCGATGGATGTGGGGAGATTGCCAATATAGAACATTATAAGACCAGAATAATCTGAGAAGCCATAGAAATTGAGAAACAAGGTGATTTGAATAAAAGGGACGAATCACTAAAACCAACAACAGTATGGAAGACAATAATCGACAAATCTAAAATCACAAAAAATCAAGCGCAATTAGCGCAGAAACAACCATCCGGAAAACATAAATAACGACCAACGGCCGCGCAGATATAACCTTCGGCCACGAGTGGGGGTATAAAAGAAAGCGTCGCAGTCACCAACACTTTACTCTATTCGTACGCGAGAAACAAAGCTTTAAAAATGCCAAATGTGATTATGGCGAAATGTCAGCAATAGACACGTGTTTCTGACTTAAGGTCTTCATCAGTACAGTCAACTAGCTGAAAGACGAGTACAACTAGCGCCAAAATTTATACACAAAACAATACCAGAGTCACCAACATGAGCAAAACCGACATTCATCCCAAAGAATCTCTTGGTTTATGAGTTTCGCCACAGGTGGCTATATGCTGCTTCGTGGTAAATAGAGTATCAAGTCCGACGAAGATTTCGGATGTTTTCTTGGTAATTATAAATGTCGGCTTTGTTCCTGTTGGTGACTCTGGTATTGTTTTGTGTATTCATGTTGACGTTCATGTGCATCCTGGTGACCAGCAGCGACGAGTAAAATTTTGTCGTTGATATGAATGTTATATTAGCAGTGCTGGAATTTTAAACAGACATAGCAATCGGTATTGGTCTCACAAGAACTCTTACTAAGGAGCGGCAGAGCAGGGTTGGTTTTAATCTTTTTAATGCTCAATTCTGGATGATAATAAGAATTTTATATCTATGAAGGAAGCCTCACAGGAAGCAAATATAAGAAAATACGCGATGTTGTTCCTCTACGTCTTTCTTTCAAAAAGTATATTTTTCAATACGACGAGGCTTCTGCCCATAATTCTCAAATTGTAAAGCCATATTTAGACGAGAATTTCCCATTGGAATGTCATGAATAGCCTTATAGAATGACCATGTAGTTGGACCTTTAGTGCTCCATTTTTATGTTTTGTGTTATTTGGAAAATAAAGACCCAAATCTGTAAAATGCCACTGGGAGAGAATTAAGAAATTCACAAGACAAGCCCATTATCATACTTAATGCGCTACGCAGAATAAGAAATATGTGCCAAAATTGCATTCGCAAAAAGGGAAATCAATTTCAGCAGTTTCTATGACTGTAAATATATATTCATACTGCTGTTATCAAAAATAATCTTTGATATTTTTTGCAGAAATAAATAAATTAAATAACAAAAAATATTAATTACGCGTGTAAATAGTATAATATTAATAAAAATAGTTTATTTAAAAATATATTAATTACACATACCTAAAATTACTTGTTAAATAAAGAAATAAACAACTTGACATAAATCATTGTTGACTGAATATTTTTATACCGGCAAAGTTGCATTTTAGGGACTTAAATCAAGATCTAACTATAATATATATATATATATATATATATATATATATATATATATATATATATATATATATATATATATATATATATATATATATATATATATATATATATATATATATATATATATACTCGTTGACTCTAAAAAGAACTGAGTATGCCATTGGATTCTATAGGAATAAGTCATTACTTTTTTACTCAGCTCATCTAACTGAGATACAAGGGGTGTCTAAGAGTTGAAAATTTTCAAAATCATCCTGTATTTTAAAAAAACAACGTGAAAATTCAGGTATCAACAATCTTATTTCATCTATAGAATTTCAAATATATATGTAACTTGGATGATTTTTGAATATACGCTAAGGTCGAAACATTTTGTGCTGACTGTGTTATTCAATTTTTTAAACAAAATAAAATACTCAGCAAAAAGAAAGCTTTGCATTGATATTTGGCTTTTTTATCTTAACTGCCGAGTTGCCAAGCAATTAATTTTTAAGTGATATTTCGGGAATTATAAGAGACTCGTTTAAAGAAATAACAATTACTAATGGGGTTAACTTAGGTTAGGTTTTACTAATGGAGATAACTTAAATTCATATTATTTTGACCGTAAGCACCCTTTGGTACTTGGTACATACTGATTTGATAATTTACTAGGCAGGGTGTCCGTGATAGAGTGACGAATTCGGCTAATTTAAATAGGCATCATTTCAATTTTTTTTTAAATCGAACAACCTGTATTTTTTTAATTATTCTAGTTAGCTTTTCAGATACCTTTTCTTTTTTTTTTCCACGTGTCCTATAAGTAAAAGATGTACTTTTTAAACGGTGCGAAAACGGTAAATTTTATTTAATTTAAGATTATTATGAAAGGTTTCATGTAGCGTACTATTTGTTTTTAAGAAGAGCAAGATTAATTATATTTTAAAATTAATAATTCTTTGTTAACAGAAATCAAGTTATTATATTTATAATTATTTAATAAGACATTTTTCGCATGAATAACTTACTAACATGATTTTTAGCGTCCATTGCACAACAATATCCACAAAGAAAACATTCTCACCTATTAGCTTTTAAACAATTGAAGGGGAGATTTTAAAGAGCAGGACACCTGGATTATAAAATAAATGAACAAGTGAAACCAGCAACCAACACTAAAAACAAGTTTATGGACGCTTTAAGTGTAGTTGAAGAGCCTCACAAAAGTTCCAGACAGCTTGCCTAATAGTCTTCGTTTAGTGCAACATCGGCATTAAGTGAAGTGAACATCTTCATCCTTATCACATACAGTTACTGCATGAATTAGACACCCCAGATTATGAAAAGAGACTCGTGTTTTGTCGGTGGGCACAGAATATGATTTAGCAGCAACCTCAGCTTTCGAATACGTCATGTTTAGTGATGAGGCTACATTTCATAGAAATGGATGTGTAAGTAAACATTACTATGACATCAGCAACCCGTTCTTCACGCGAGAATGTTCTCATAATGTCTGGGCCGTTATAATAGGAAATCACATCGTTATACCACAATTTTTACATGAAATCTAGCCAGTAATATGTACCTTTATTTTTTACAGTACTACTTCGAACTCTTTTCAAATAGTTTGCCAAAATATGAGAGAATGAAGTTTCAGCAAGATGGAGCGCCGCCTCATTACAGTTTAGCAGTAAGGCGTTGTTTAAAGCAACAGTTCAACAGTGGCGGCTCGTCAGGGTAGGCCTCTGAGGCCGCGCCTCACCCCCAAAATAAAGGAAAAAAGAATTTTTTTATATAACTTTTTAGTTTATTTAACTATTACCAATTAGAAATATAATATATAATAACATTAAAAAAAAAACAAAATATAATCCCATAATAAATATTTTAGAAAATAAATTCTGACCACATCAAAAAACCGACCGTGCAATCCGTGCAAACCCATCCTCCTAAAGAAAGTGCTCTCGAATGAGGCGAAATAATTTTAGCTTGGAAAGTTTCGACTTCTGACTTATTTATCAACGGCCGGTGCCGATGCTGGCGAGTCACCTGATTACGACAGAGCGGGATGGCGATTGCCGATGCACGCGTTTTCTATTGCATTCTTGAGGCGATAAATCTGTAGCTTGGATATGCTTTTATTGGTTATTTAAATCACATGACTAGCGAAATATTCCAACGGCTTCTTTTTACGTGGTGCGTGCGGCTGAGAAAGAAATAGGAAATAGATTGCGATAATCGCTGATTGAGGGCGTTCTGTCTTTTAAGGTGAATAAATACGCGTGAGTAAGTTTTTGTTTTGTTTTGATTTGGTAAGTTGGACCGGTCCATTTTTTGTATTTGCTTTTTGCTTTTGAAATGAATCCTATTCACGACATTATTGCTTCATTAATTGAAACGCCTTTTTTAAGAAAAAGCGAAACTGAAAAGAAACAGATATTAGGTAGCCGTCCGACGCCGAAAATTTTAGCAATATTTAACGATAAGAGGCAAGGTAAAAAATATTCAAGAACTTTTCAAATATCTTGGTACGAAACTTATAGGTGGTTATGCGGAAGTATTTATAAAGAAAGCTTATATTGTTGGCCTTGTATTTTATTAGGTTGCGTCAAAAATAATTGGAGTTCAGGGGGCGGATATTCGGATTTAAAAAATTTTTCACGAGCAGTAAAATCGCATGAAAGTTCAAGAGAGCATATTAAAAATTCGGTAGCACTTACAAGACTGGAGCAAAATAGGGCGACTATTGCGGATGCACTACAAGAAAATGCAAGTCTTAATAAAATTGTTTATAATGAAAATGTTCGAAAAAACCGTTTATTATTAAATTATTTAATTGATGTTACTATTACTTTGGGTAAACAGGACTTGGCATTTCGAGGTCATAATGAAACAACAGATTCTTTTAACCGTGGCAATTTTAAGGAAATATTTGCATGCTTAATAAAAAGAAATGCCGAACTTACTGAACATTGTGCTAAATTTAGTAATATTTTTACGGGACAATCTAAGACTATATAAAATGAACTAATTGGTTGCATACATGACTATATTCAAGAATATATAAAAAAAAAATCAATGACACCGATTGTTGTTTTTTTGGCGTAATTGCGGATGATAGTACTGATATAACAGAAAAATCACAGTGTTCAATAACAGTTAGGTATGTGACCAACGGATCTTTAAAAGAAAGATTTTTAGGATTTTTTGACGTTAGCGATAATAGAACAGCAGAGAGCCTTTTTCATTTAATACAAAACAGCTTAGAGCCTTATGACTTTAAAAATAAATTGGTCGCGCAGTGTTACGATGGGGCTAGTGATGGCAGGTGAAATAAATGGGCTTCAAACAAAAGTTAGATCTATTGCTCTTTTAGCTATGTTTACTCATTGTTGCGCCCAGAGATTAAATCTAGTTTTACAACAGGGAACAAAACTGACTACCCAAAGTCGTATATTTTTTGCCACTTTATTAGGAATACGAAATTATTTCCACCAATCACCAAAACGGTCTTTTGTGCTTAATCAGATAGTAGGTAAAAGAATTCCGCGAGCTGTAGAAACGCGATGGTATACACGGTCTAAAATTTTAAACTTAGTGGCTAATGAATGGGACAATTTAATTATAGTATTTGAAACTATTATTAATGACTTAAGTTCTGGAACAGAATCTATTAATGGTGCAAAAGGATTTCTAAAGCATTTTAATGATTTCGAATTTTGCCTTTTAACGCATATTTATAAACAAATTTTTAGTTGCACTGATGTACTGTTTCAAATATTACAGTTAAAGCATTTAGATATAAATTACTGCATTTCGCAAATAAACCTTGCCAAGCAACGAATTATTGAATTTAGAAACGAGGACCATTTCAAAGAACTTTTCAATATTGCTAAAAAAGCCACTATTCTGCCAACTAACACACGTCGAGGGCAATGTTCTAGCGACTGATATTTTTACTAAATATAAAATATTATATTTCGAAATAATAGATTGTATAATTCTTCAATTAGGGACGCGGTTTGAAAATTTAAATAATTTAAATTTCTTTGCTTTAGTCGTTTGCACAAAATATTCGGAATATGTTAAATGCTTTCCAGACGACTTATTAAATAATTTATTAAAAAATTATCCAAACATTTTTGACAGAGATAGATTAAAGAATGAGCTTTCTGTATTGTATAGGGATGAACAATTTTCAAATTTAGATGTCGAAAAAAGTCTAGCTTTGTTATTTAAAGATTTTAAAGCAATTTTTGCGGAAGCATATAAGCTTTTTAATTTAGTTTTAACTATTCCCGCAACAAGTGTATCGGCCGAACGAAATTTTTCATGTCTTAAACGGATCAAGACCTAGCTAAGAAACACAATGACACAAGAACGGCTTTCGGGTTTAGCAATGATGTCAATACAGCAGGAATTACTGTCAGAACTTAGTGAAGACCAAAACTTTTTCGACCAAATTATAGATAAATTTGCAACCTTAAAAGACAGACGTATAGATTTAATGTACAAAAAGTAGTTTTTTTATCTTATTTCATACAACTATTTATTTTAAGTTTTAATAAACTAAATTATGTTTTTATTATCGCAATCACCGCTATATTTTAGTGATAGGTGTACATATTTTACTTGTTTTGTTTACTTTTTATTTACTATTTTTAGAGTTTATTTTTTTAGTTTTTAATGGTTTAGTAGGGCTATTGGCGATGACCTCCATTAAAAAAAAAGGTCAATAATACCTCATGGGTGAAATTTATTCACATTTAAACAAAATTAACCTCATGTAGCCTCACCCTTCAATATACTCACGAGCCGCCACTGCAGTTCAATGATCATTGGATTGGCAAAGGTGGTTCCTACAATAAGAAAAAAAATTACACTAGGCATGTTAAGAAATATAAGCGAATGTTTTGAAAAACGAATTCGTGCTTGTACTTTAAAATTAGGAGTTCATATTAAACCCAATTTTTTATAAGTTAAATTTAATTAAAAATAAGTTTTAGGTTGGATATTTCTTGTCAACGATAATCATTTCTAGTCAAACTCACTACTGACTGAAATATATGTTTTGTTTCGAATTTACTTTCTGCTTTTTACTTCCCCTGTAAAAGGGTCCCTAGATGAAAAACATGTTTTCTCAACTCCATCGGTCTGTCTCTCAGTCTGTTCGCGGCGTAGACACAAAACTACTTATCCGATTGACTTCGAATTTTGGTCAAAAATTAAGGGTCATATGGGGATGAGCTCGTAACATTTTGGTAAAAATCCAATATGGCGAAACAAAATGGCGGCCTAGTGAAATGTTAAAAAAATTATTATTACGAAACTACTCATCAAGGTATTTGAAATTTTGCAAAAAAATCAAGTATTATGTTCGATATCAAGTGGTAAAATTTTGGTAGGAATAGCAAAATGGCTGCATAGTAAAATATTAAAAAATTTGGACTGAAAAAAACTGCTTAATGGTTTTATTTTAAATTGTCTCCCATAATTGTGGTATAGCGATTAACTGGTACTGACAGTAGTGGTACTAATTCAAGATGGTCGAACAAAATGGCGGCCAAATAAAATGTTTGTAATCGTGAAAAAATCACTCTCTCAGGTTTTACACGTCTTTACGTTCTAGCATCGCTAGATGCCAAAAAATATGTTTTATCAATTCGGTGGCTCCGTCTATCGGTCTGTCTGTCTGTCAGTTCGCAGCATAACTTAAAGACTACTTACCCGATTTACTTCAAATTTTGGTCAAAAAATAAGGGTCATATAGGGATGACCTAGTAAAATTTTGATAAAAATCCAATATGGCGAAACAAAATAGTGGCCTATTGAAGTCTTAAAAAAATATTATTAAAAAACTACTCATCCAATTTATCTCAAATTTTGCAAAAAACATCAAGTATTATATTGGAATCAACTGGTAATATTTTGATACTAATTCAAGATAAAATTCAGCCTGAAAAAACTACTTAACGGATTGATTTCAAATTGTGTGCCATAACTAATTGTAGTATAGGGCTCAATTAGTAGAACTGTGTTACTAATTCAAGATGGCGGAACAAAATTGCGGCAAAATAAAATGTTTGTAATCGTGAAGAAAATCACCATCTCATGATTTACATATCTTCACGTTTTAGCGGCCATAGATGCCAAAAAAACATGATTTATCAATTCCGTCGGTCCGTCTGTCAGTATGTGTGTCAGTTCATAGTTCGCGACATAGCTTAAATACTATTTACCCCATTGACTTCAAATTTTGACCAAAAATTAAGGGTTATATGGGGAGGGCCTGATAATATTTTGGTAAAAATACAATATGGCGGAACAATGTTAAAAAATTTGTTTGTAACGATCCTCTTGTTTTTATGTTAGAGTAGTGTATTATTTGGGATCAGGATTCAGTAAAAAATAAATTACTTTTTTTAGGTTGACGACGTTTCGAAACTTCATTGTTGCGTCCTCATTACAAATATATAAATTCTATATTCTGCATGAAACACATATTTTCAATAATTACTTACTACGTTGGACTGCAGATATTTCCCAGATATTAAGTTTCTGGATGGTTTTCGTGAACGATCCTGATGTTTTTATGTTAGAGTGGTGTATTATTTGGGGTTAGGATCCAGTAAAAAAAATGTATTTTTTTTTAATTGTAGACGTTTTAAAACCATTCTGAAACTTAATATCTGGGATATCTGCGGACCAACAGAGTAGGTAAAGACTCATAATATGGGTTTCAATTTAAGATGGTGAAAGAAAAGGACGGCCACATAAAATTTTTAAAAAATAAACGTAAAAAAATCTTGTTCAGTTGATTTTAAATTTTACAGCAAAATTAAATGTCACTATGGGATACTTATTAAATTTATTTTAAATTATGCCCAAAAGTCAAGTGTGACATAGGTAGAAAGGAAATGGTAGATACATTTGTAGGAATCCAATATGATGGAACAAAATGACGCCCAATAAAAATGAAGGGACAGTATATGTAACACATACATACTGTGACTATGTATTGAACTAACTTGGATCACACTTCACTCTTCCCAATAAAAGTAATAATTTATAACGAGGGAAGTTCTGGGTAAGGGAATTTGCCGATTTTTTATTTAGCTGTGCTCTAAATAAACTTGTATAAATATTTAGTTTGTTGTTAATATCCTTATTATAACGAATATTTTTTGATATGAAAAAATAACTATTATTGTTGACTACAAAAAAGTAAAGTAGATGGTTTTTATTAGTCCCATTAATCTATTTGTATTCTTGGCAGTCTTGATTAAGATAAAACTTACCTGTTTTCGCGTAGTTAAGATAAAATTCAAATTATTGTCAAAAGTATATCATCCGGGTATAGGACAAACTTAACAAAAAATAAAGGTATTTGAAAGGTTAACCAGTATAATTTAAAGAAATACAGGATGTCCTATTAAAAAAAATTACATAATGCATATTTAATACCGAGACCCTGTATAGCAAATTATCAAAATGGTATGTACCAGGTACCAAAAACAATCTACTGTCAAAATTTTGTGAACCTAAAATCACTCCATGGGTAATAGTGAATTTTTAACGAGTCCCTTATAATTCCCACTGTAACGCTTTCTTTTTGCTAAATAAAATGGCAAAAATATACAGGGTGTCCTGTTTAAAAAATACATCTTATTTGATATCTGGTATTGGTAAGTCCTTCAGTAGTAACCTTATAACAAAATAAAATTTTCTGAAGACAATCGTCAATAAGTCCGAAACGTTGGTTTTTTTAAACGCATGGTATTATATATCATTAAATTCGTCTTATAATGTTCTATTTATATATAATATAATATACTGGATGTGGTATTAAAAAAAAAGGAAAATCATCAAAATTGAAAACAACAACGCTACGCGGCCGCCTCTTTTGTTTAAAAAATTGTATATTTCAAATTTGATAATACATACACTAGATCATTTTCCGGGCTAAGCAAGTAGTCAAAATTCGTGTGTTGTAACTAAGACTTGATTGACTTGAAAAATGATCTAACGTATGTATTATCAACTCTGAATGTAGATGAAATCCTGAGGATAAATGACAATATATCAGAAACGTAGCCCGATACTATTTGATAACTGGGGAAATATAAACACCCTGTATACTAAAAAATTATATAATTTTTTGAATTAAACTAACAACTTTTGTATTCAACTTTTTATGTATATTATACAACTGAAATATGGTAGTACGCCTTCTTACGTTGGGCACCCTGTTCCTATCAATTATAAATATTAATTCCCAAAAGTCTGCTCTAATGTCTATTTCATATTCCAATATTATTTTCAAACATGCGCATTTCTATATCAAGAACGGTCCATTTGCAAATAAGATTAGAAATAAAACCAAACATTGCAAAAGCTTTATGTATTTATACAATTAAAACTAAATGGTCCCTGGCTCGAATCCAAATTGCTAATGACTTATTTAAAATTCATTTCGCATGTGTCCTGAATACACAATATTTTGATTAATATTTTGGCCCTTAATTAAAATACGGAACGCGGAAAAATTAATGTTATCTTGAGTATACGCAACTGCCAATTTTATAATGACTTCGGAATTCCTGCCCGCATTTTAATTTCTTAATTAAGAAACCGACTCAAGCATTCTGTGTCCTCTTAAGGTTGTGCAGCTTCCGTCAGGGACAGTTAGAGTTAAATATAAAAAGACCTTTATTTAGAGATTGTTGAAGAGAGCTTAGCAAGAATAATAATAAGAGAACAGAAAATAAAGAGAATGCTCAGATATTAACGTTTTTATAAACAAAAATTACTGGATATGCTATTTGTAGAACTAAAAAGTAGAGTAGGGCAGGATTGGACATAGGGCACCTCCGGACAATTTGAATTTACTGCCTTCCAAAATGACATGTGATTCGGTATTTTAACAGTTGGCAACAGTGCTTATTTCACGTCGCGAGGCAAAATTTTGTGCCGGTATTTCAACAAAAGTTCTTATCAAAAATAATTAACAGTGACCTCAAGTAAGTATCGTGTTCATCTATTCGTAAAGTTTTGCTATGTTTGGTATTGTAATTTATTTGGTTTTGAAGTGGCAATGTGAAAATTTTAATAGTTTTACAGCACATAACCTATATTTCAAGAATCGGCAACAGCGTAATTTTCAGATTTTTTTTGGGAAGATTTTGTGAATGTGAGGCACATCCGGACAGTATGGAGTGGGGTACAATCGGACTGTCCGGAAGTACCCCAAATACTGTCCGGAGGTATCCCACATATTTAATATTTTAAGTTATTAAAAATTGGTCTGTTTCGTTTGGAATGTAACAATTTATTTAGGATGGTCAGAAACTATGTTAAGAACAGAAATCAACCCAAGGATCGTAATTGAAAATCATATGAATCTAGGTAATGCTGTAAGTATTTTTA
Organism: Kuschelorhynchus macadamiae; assembly: GCA_030620095.1. Lineage (NCBI taxonomy): Eukaryota > Metazoa > Arthropoda > Insecta > Coleoptera > Curculionidae > Kuschelorhynchus > Kuschelorhynchus macadamiae. The sequence continues at coordinate 349,927 of JAUTXW010002578.1, forward strand.
ATGTGTAAAAATCGACGCTCCATTAAAAAATTTAAAATAGACAAGAGTCAAAATTCCCTTTCTGATTCTGGAAATAATAGTGATGAAAATTAAACTAGCATTTGAATATGCAATTAAATTGGAAAAAATATTTCCTGTAAAGTGAAAATCTAGATCTTTTATGATTTTAATTATAATTTTAATAACAAAAACTTTTTTCAGTTTACTTTTTTCTATGATATTATGTATATTTTTGTAATTTCAAGTGGCAATGTCCTTTTAGATCGTATGTGTTTTTGTTAAGTTAATCGTTAATATATTCAAAATATACTATCTAAAGAGAAAACTGTTTATGAAGTATAAGTCCTAATCTACCCCATGCATGTCCAGAACTGCCCCACCATAAGGCACATTCGGACAAATACATCTTTTTTGTTACCTTTTAAAAAAACTGTGCAAGTTTTCTTAAAAATTGCAAACACATAAAACAATATATTGACTTCCTTAGAGAATTGACTGTAGCTTAAATAAAAGTAGAAAGTCACTTTGACAAAAGTTGCCCGAATCTGCTCCACTCTATCCTAAGTGCTTTTTCTGGTTTGAATTCACCGGTGTTAAATGTTTTGCGTCTTTCATAAGATGGATACTGTTAAGCTAAAGATTGGTATAGATACTCTACGAAGTGTACTGAACAACATATCAAAAGTTCTCTAACTTCACATCCTGTTCTCCTAGAAGCTCAATAGTTTAAAGTTTTGGCTTTTTCATGCCCATGAGGGTTCGTACCTGGTGCAGAACAAGTGCAAAACGACGTCTTGCCCCTGACATGTGACTGAAACACATGTTTAACCCTCGTGGTACGATACTGGCCCGATAGAAGGCACCAAGTGGCTAATGGTGTATAATTATTGTTATTTCTCTCAACAGCGATATCGCACAGATCTGAAACCAGGTTTAAAGAGGCATAAAAAGTAAGTGCAATCAACAAGGTTCGATGTCACACCGTTTCTGATATTCTAGGAGGACAACAAATGCGCCATCCTTACAAAACGTGACTTTGAGTCTTTAAAAAGTGCAAATAAGCCTATTTGCACAGTGCTCAGATACCGTGATAGTACTAATGTTTGCGTGTTACACATTTGAGATTAATCTCTAGAAAATCGTCAAGCGTTGAGTCCTTTACAAAACTTTTAAATTTGCGAAAAATATCTAACATAATAAAGTGTCGTGCATTTGATTGCCACGCAACGAACTGATGTTAACGTGACATTTCGCGTCAGTATGTTGTTTCGTCATATAATAGAGCGACACAGGATTAGATAGAGTTAAATAAGTATACTATTCTGTGTTTTCGTTAGTTTAATTTAATTTTTATGAATAATTTAGGGGTTGGAAAAAAATACTATTTTTGTTTGTACAAAAAATGGCAAAACTATTCTCAGATCTCTATTATGGCTTTATTGAGAAACCTGGTGCTGGATTCATCTAATGGTGTCAACTTTTAAATATAAGGTGGGAGAGTTGAATACCTCTCTCCCAATATTTTAGTATGTTTTCAAGTTTCATCTTAGCTTTATTATAATATATAGTTGACACATTTAAAAAGATCTTATTTGTATTTAAAAAAAAAATCTGTTTTAATTTTTCGACTCCCTATATAAAATAACTGAATACTGAAAATAAATGTTTTTGTTGTAATTCCAAAATTAGATCTTCTCAAAAAGTGATTAATCAATATATTTTAAGTTGTACCATGTATCAATGTGCAGTGGTTTAATCCCCTTTTTGCAATAATTATTATAATTTTTACGCGCCCTATAAAATATACCTGAATATACAATTTTACATTTTACCTTCAAATATAACTCTTATCCATATGTGAATAAAAAACATATATAAGATTTCTGCGCCTGTATAGTATCAATCTGTGATGTTTTATTTAACTTTTTGCATTCATTTTTATATACTCTGTACAATAATATACCTGAATATTGAAAAAGAACCTTTTGGTTTTACATCAATAGTTATATCTTCTCAATAACTGAATGAAAACTATATGTCTTGAGTTGTGCCAACTATCAATTTACAACATTTTGATCACCTTTTTGCATTAATTATTATATTTTTACGCGCCCTATAAAACATATCTGAATATAACATTTAACATTTTACCTTAAAAGATTAACCTTTCCCATACATAAATATAAAAATTATCTTAGATGGCGCCTGTATAATACATCCGACTATTAAACTAAATTTTACCTTAAAAGTTAAGGACAGTTAAGTGGACAGCAAGCTTTTTGTGGGCGCCAAATAGTTCTTTTAAAAAAGGTTTTTCAAATTCCAAAAAAAAAAAGAACAGAGCCATATTTATTTAGGCAATAACTGTAATTTTAATAAACGGGAAAAACAAGTATATTAGTTCTAAACTACTATAATCAGCCCACTTTATTTTTCACGAATTACGAAAAAATGTAAACGTTGCAATGTTGCATATCATCTGTCAAATACCGCGAATCGCGTGATGTGGTCTGCGTCTCTCCTGAGTGTAAACAGCTGAACAGCTCAGATGTATACTTGTGTTGTGTTGAGTGTAGATAATTTTATTTTTATTGCTATGTCTTCAAATTAATTTACGTCTTTACGTGTTTATGCTAATATTAAAAAGTAATAAGTAACCACTAACCAGGGTAAGTACAACTAGAAATTAGAAATAATTAGTTTACATTGGAAACATTAGTTTTCAAAAATTAAAAGACCTTTTTTCAGAGCCCATACAAAGAAAATGCCACCGAAAAACCATCTGGAGCTGAATATAAAAAATTGCGGCAGATGAAAACAGAAAAGATCGTTTCGCTAATAAAAAACTTTTTTTCTTTGATACCCAGACCCAATACTGTTAATGATAATGATAGCTCAGTAACAGAATCCACTTCTCGTGAGAGCAATGTCAATTTTCTAGACCTAGAAACAGAAACCGAAGAAAAATATGACCCTCGAAGTCATAGTAGTAATCCATTAAATGCAGCAAAGCGCAGGTAGTGCAGAACTAACTCCTGATTTTAGTAATCACCAGACTTGGACAAAAGAAAACTTAAGAATTTGTGTAGAGCACGACCAGACCAGGGTGATGACATCAATTTGTATCCGATAGTAAGTAACAGACAGTTTGACAAAAAATGGTCTTATAAAGTTCTGGCGAATGGGAAAAAATACGAAGATCCTGGCTGATATATTGCAGAAGAAATTATTCTTATACTGATTTCCTTGTAAATTTTTCGACCAAAAGATTTTTGGTGTTTTTTGCGAAAACGGTTTCTCTAAACATTTAAATCTTGCTATTCCTAGGCATGCAAACTTGCTATCTCACAAAAAGAACTACCTGAAATGGAAGGAATTTTTAAGAGGTATTAAGATAGAAAAACAAAAATGGCGCCATATTCTTAATGTCATATTGGGCACATTGCATGATGCATTAAGGGGATCATTAGAAATTATTGGACATTCAAATGGTGGTAAATTTTTAAACACTATTGAGCTTATAAGTCATTATGACCCCACAATTGCAAATCACATTATATCTCATAACAAAAACCAAATATCATATTTTTCGCGTACCATTCATAACGAACTGATAAACTTAATTGGAAAGAAAGTAAGGAACATAATTATTTCAAATGTAGTTGCATCAAAATATTATTGTTTAATGTTGGATTGCACACCAGATAAAACATGACAGGCGAGCTTTGCTCTGACGAGGCAAGCAATTTAAATGAAATTAGGAAATTTAAAATCTTGTGCTTGCAAATTGTTGATCTAATTCTATCTGATCTAAATTCACGATTTTGTGCTCTTAAAAGCGTTGCAGTTGATTATAATTTTCTAACCGGTAAATCACTTAAAGAGTTTTCTGCAGAAGACATAAAACGGCATGCCACTGATTTAGTTTTAAAATATGATCAAGATTTAGATGCTTTAGATTTTGGTAACAAAATTGGCAGTTTTAGGTTTCAAGTATCTTCTCACATTGAAGGATTAGATTCTCTAAGCCATCTAGAAATTTTAAAATTTCTTAGAAAGAATGAGTGGGAGTCTGTATATCCAAATATGTATATTGATTTTAGAGTGTTTCTTCCCTTACCACTCACTACAGCTTCATATGAAAGATCATTTAGTAAATTAAAATTAATCAAAAATTATTTAAGATCATCAACTCGGCAGGACAGGCTTACTAATATAACCATTTGAAGTATAGAAAGAAAATTATCATGCTTTATAGATTTTAATCAAGTAATTGATGACTTTGCTAGTTTAAAAGCAAAAAGAGCGCTATTTTAGTTTTTTTAATTAGCTACCAGAGTTTTGATATAATTTTTGGTTTTTGTTATTTTACCTAGAACTAGGTATTAGTTTATTTTGATTTTTTGCTGTTATATGTTTTATCAAAGTTGTTCTTTTTTTGTATTTTATGTTACTATATGATATTTTAATGTCCACTTTACTTCTTATACCTGTATAGACCGAAAAATAAAAAAAATCATTATTTTTAAATAAATAAAATTGTTTTTACTTGTTTATCAAATTTATATAGGGGCGCCAACCTAACCCTGGTCGCGGGCGCTAAATTCCTAGTTACGGCGCTGGATGTTTTGTTCACCATTTTGCATTAATTTTTATACACCCGTTACAATATCCGATTGTTAAAAAATTAAACCACATTTTACCTTAAAAGATAAATCCTATCCATACGGACATGAAAAGGCGAAATTCCTAGACCATTGAGCACTTAAAATAACTTCCAGGAGAACAGGATAAAGAAAACATGACGTGCAAATGTGAGGTTAGGGGACTTTTAATATGTTGTTCAGCACACTTCAAAGGCCATCTGTACCAACTTTTGGATCAACGGTATTTTTTGCCGAGTAGATATCTAAACCTAGTGGCCTTTATTAATTTCATTTGCCCCAAACATCAAGTGTTAGATAAAGATTAAATTGATGATGATTAAATTTTGGTGCGACCCAATATGGCGGAAGCAAGTGACGACCTAAGAAACCAACAAGTTACTGTTAAAAACTACATATCGAGCTGATTTTTATACTTTGTACGAGAAGCAAGTACAATGAGAAAAAAACCGCAAATAAACTGGCATTAGGGGAAACATTTATTCTAGATGTTTTTTTTATAAAATCTAGAATGAAGATTTCTCTGAAATCAGTCTATTTAGATCTAACAAACTAGTGAACTATGTTAATTTAATTTGAATAAACTAATATCCAAGTATATTTATTTTAGCACTTCTATTTAATTGTTTTAAATAAGCCTGATTTTCAAAAATAAACTATTGAACTAATTCCTAGAACAAATAATCTGTTTACCTAGATTTAATAAAGAGTTTGTTTTTACCACATGGATCGTATCATAACACAAGCTAACAATAATTAATAAGTTTTATCCGCACTCATTTAAAATTGATATGCATAATGGCGATTTATATTTTCAAGTTTTAATGAGCATGGTAAGAAGGTGCATTTGTCACAGATTATATGGATTTTTGAAAATAAATGCACGAATAAATCAGTAACATTTATAATCTTTTTTTTTCTGGTCCTATCAAGTAGGATACCTTTTCACTTAAAAGAAAAATACAAAAATAAATGTAGCATTGTATGTCCTCTCCTAATCTCCTAAAATAAAGCTTTGAAGATTTTGCAAAAAAAAACATGCAAATACTAGTTTATGATTAATATTTATCTGAGCTATTTTTGTTATACATTAAATTAAAATCGGCGTTCTCAATACACAGGTTTATTCTTTAGTATCGTGAAAAATTTAAGGGACAAATTCTTTGCATGAAAATAAAGAAAAATCTCTGGCCGGAAACGCTTTGTTACCAAGATACATGGCTACGTTATTTTTTAATTTACTTACAATAATTTAATAATTAATAGTTCAAAACTGTTTTTTCCAATTTAGCTGTTGTGCGATTACTTGTTTGTTCCAGGGGCGTGTAAGCAGGCAGAGGCAGAATGGGTGTCTACTAGTAATGATGTTTATGTTTTGTGCGTGTATTTTTTGAGCTTTATTTTATAAAAGTATTAATTACAAATAATACAAAGTTTCCTATTACATATTTGATTATTAGTTCCAGTTGCTGCTTGTTATCAGTGTACCTCATAATAATTATAATAATTTTGTTAATTACAGACTTGTTTGCATGTATTTGACTAATAGTATTTGAATATTTCATTTAGATAATGTACCGGGTGGTCGAAATTGGTCTGTTTTAACAGAGAAAACCTATTTCCTGACTAGATAGAGCAAAACTGACTTAGGTGTCATGGGCTCGATTTCTGAGAAATGTTTAATGGCAAAAACCGCCTGCCGATATTTTCACTGCCAACTGAGATATAGGGCGTTTTTCAATTTTCGGCCATTTTGAAAATTGTCCATAACTTTTTTATTTTGCGGAATATTAACATTCTGCAAAGACATTCTAAAGGCACTTTTTTATGTGCAATCCAGTGGCGTACTCAGATTTTTTCTATAGTTGTCCGTTTTATCATAAATAGGCAAAACTTTTTTTTTTCAAATGGAAATCATAGTTGGCTATAAATTATAAAAAATGCTCGCGTTTAGCCCTTTTCAGTGATATAAAGTTGTAGGTACTTATTTTCAAAAATAACGAAAATATTAGGTGTTTTTGGTTTACATCGAAGTAGGCCTTGGAATAATGACGCGCGTTCAATATTTTGAATATATTGCTGTCAGATTACTGTAGTCTGGTGTAATTATTGCGTTTTGGTGTTATCTTTATAAAGTTGTGTTAAGTTGCTGACAAAATATGTTTGAGAATTATGAAAAGTATGATATGTTAAAATGTTACATATTATCTAACGAAGTTCCTGAAGCAGCTAGTGAATTATATTTTAATACATTTCCCGAGCGACGTCAACCGGATAACCGAATTTATCAAACATTAAAAAGTAATTTAGTAAATTACGGAAGTTTTAAAAAGTTAAGAACAAGACATTATGAACTAAAGGAAGAAAAGGAAATCCAGCAGCTAAATATAATTGGTGAGGTATTAGATCATCCTGGCACCTCCTCTCGAACATTGGCTAATATAACGAATGTTCCAAAGACCACCGTTTTAAAAATACTCAAAAAACATAAATTCAAACCGTACAGAACGAGAAGAGTTCATCAACTCCGTGAAGGGGACGCCGCTAGAAGATTGAGATTTTGTCAGTGGTATGAGCAAAAATTCATGGAAAATGAGAATTTTCCATTAAATATTATTTGGAGTGATGAATCCAGAGTATATACTTCTGGTATATTTAATAGATATAATTCATATCACTGGTCCACTGAAAATCCACACGTAGTTGTGCAACAAGACCGGCAAGGTCGGTGTGGATTCAATATATGGGTGGGGATATTCCGAGGAAGATTTGTGGGACCTTATTTTTACGATGGAAATTTAACTGTAGCTGATTATGTAAATATTTTGCGCACATATATTGTCCCTTTGTTGGAAGACATACCTTTAGCTGATGCCAGAAATATCTACTATCAACAAGATGGTTGTCCCCCGCACAATGCAAGGATCACAACTGATCTTTTAAACTTCGAATTTCGAGAAAATTGGATTGGTACGTGGGGCCCCATACCTTGGCCTGCTAGGTCCTGTGACTTAACTCCCTTAGATTTTTTTTTGTGGGGAAGATTGAAGGACTTGATATTTAAAGGAAGAACCTTTCACACAAAAGAAGAATTGCAAGAGGCCACTAGGCAAGCTTTTGCATCTATTAGCCCAGTTGAACTAATAAATAGTTGCAACTCGGTACGCAAAAGATGCTTAGTTTGTATTCAACAGGGAGGGGCTCAATTTGAACAACTTCTCTAAATATATTTATCAGAAACCTATCTAACTAAATACCTAGATTTTCATAATTATTTTTTATTTTCACTTGTAGCTGTAAATAGTAGTTTAGTTTGTTAATTTTGTTCAACTTTGCTATGTAAACAAAAAAAAATAAAAAAAATTAATAATAAATAATTAAAATAACGTTAGCTAGTGTTATTTAAAGTTGTGTTTAAGTTGCTAACAAACTATAAATCTTAACAATACATAATTGAGATATTGTCATCACAAATCAAAGCCTACTTCGATGTAAACCAAAAACACCTAATATTTTCGTTATTTTTGAAAATAAGTACCTACAACTTTATATCACTGAAAAGGGCTAAACGCGAGCATTTTTTATAATTTATAGCCAACTATGATTTCCATTTGAAAAAAAAAAGTTTTGCCTATTTATGATAAAACGGACAACTATAGAAAAAATCTGAGTATGCCACTGGATTGCACATAAAAAAGTGCCTTTAGAATGTCTTTGCAGAATGTTAATATTCCGCAAAATAAAAAAGTTATGGACAATTTTCAAAATGGCCGAAAATTGAAAAACGCCCTATATCTCAGTTGGCAGTGAAAATATCGGCAGGCGGTTTTTTCCATTAAACATTTCTCAGAAATCGAGCCCATGACACCTAAGTCAGTTTTGCTCTATCTAGTCAGGAAATAGGTTTTCTCTGTTAAAACAGACCAATTTCGACCACCCTGTACATACACTGGTAATAAATTGTTTAAATATACCTTCCTAAATACTACATAATTATTAATTATTTTCACGCTCTCTCTTTTTTTACCAAGTTGTAAGAAATTAAGTACAATTTGTTAATAAGTAAAAAAGTAACATGCACAGTAAATATAAAATTGTGGTAAATTAAGGCTGTATTTTTTTTGGCACAACTTACTTATAAATTTGTTTTTTTCTGATAATTTCCAAAACACACATGAATTTAAAGTCAAATATGTTAAATTAGCTATTAGCCAAATTAATGTTTTAGCATTCCAAAAAAGTCTGTACATTCAATTTAATGTTTAAACTAACTTAAACAAAATATATATTTTAACGCCTAATAAAAATCAGTTCTGTTCATTGAGTGAAAAATGTACAGGGTTTTCTACTAAAAATAAAGTGATCTACAATGTTTTGTTTACTCTTTATGTTCCTCAATTACTAATACAATGTATTCAAGTATCTACAACCTGGTAAATAATTGGCCATTCTAGTTTTATCAATAAAAATGGGGTGGTCAAACTACTACCCCTGAACTTTTACTAAAAACTGGGGGAAGGAACCCCAAATAAGAGATTGACTTAGTTTCAATAAACAAATTGATTTATTCCAGATCCTCAATTTACCTGAACCAAATAAAAAAAGTGACCTAGATCTAAAACAAATTTTTCTATTTCAAATATACTGTATATTTGGGCCAAATCAACTGTTTATTTATTTTAGTAAAATGATTTAATAGTTCTAGATACACAGTTCATTTAGATCCAATACACAGTATTGTAGAAAACAGTTTATTAAATCTAAATAAACTGATTCTAGAAAACGGAGTGTATGTAAAATAAATAAACATTTTATCTGCCACATTGTTAAATAGACTTTTTGTTTAAAACAAATAAATTTTCACCTAGATTTAACATATTTTTTTCAGTGTAGTATATAGAGATTAATATGTAAGATTTTGGTGTAATTCTATTATGGCGGAAGAAAATAATAAATAAAATATAAAAAGCTTAAAAACAGTATCAGTCATAACCATCATTGATATCTTCATCGAAATAATGAAATTAAAAATAGGTTTAAAATTAATATTATCGTGTACTTAAAATAATAATAAAAAAAGAAAAATTGAAAATAATCGAAAAATATGTTTAAGTGTGTTTGTTTTTGTGTTTTGTTAACACCTTTTGCATTTCTTCGCATGTTTTATACACCTTAAATACAAGAAATTTTTATGTTTATTTTTATCGGTGTGGTGAAGGACCTCGGTCGATAGGTTATTGAAATTGCCTGAGTTGATTGCCAGTTTTATCGAAGTAACATCCCAATTTGCTGACTTCAGAAGAGACATAGCATTTATATTTTTATTATCGTAACTTTTCAATAGTAATACAAATTTAATTTTGTAATGAATGCATTATTATTTTTACCAAATCGACACACAACGAACTAGATAAATATTGCATGGTGCTTTTGTCTTCATATCAGTGGCTTTCAACAACTGCATTATTTATGTATTCTATGTTGATTGAGCCAAACTGAAATAGTTTCGTTTGAAAGTTCGCGTAAAACGTGTCATTGTATCATGAAAGCTGTCCTTTCAATGTAAAATATTCACAGGAATCGTAGGCACCACTGTTTTGGAGAAACTTTTAAGGTTTCCTAGGCAGACACCTAATATAACAATTACGTTTGAAACATAATCTTATAAATAACATTTTTACAGATATTTTTTTAATTATCGGAAATTAGAAGCCTTGATTTAGACCAAAATAACAAAATAGAATTAAATTATTTTTACTAGGCCTAGTAGGCCTTATTTTATTTAAACATATATACTTTAGACGTATTATGAACAGAGTCAAAGATACTTTGGAACAGTATCTAGTTACTAGATAAGTTACTTTTAAAAACAGGAACTTTTTAAATACTTATCTTAAGTTACTTTTTTACTTTGTATATTATGTAACGTTTTCATAACATTATTTACGAAGTCTACAAAAAATAAATTATGTCCTTTATTATTTTTCGCCATTTTTGGTACTGATTTTTTTAACAATTCATTAAGCCACCATTTTGTTGCGCCATAAAAGATTTACATACAAATTTTAAAAACTATACTACACCTTATTTTTGAGCAAAATTTGAAGTTCATTCGATAAGCAGTTTCTTAATAATGATTTTTTTACATTTTGTTATGCCGTTATTTTAATCCGCAATATTAGATTTTTATCAAAATGTAATCATTTTATCCCCTTATGACGCTTGATTTTTCCCGAGACTTAAGGTCAACCGGATAAGTAGTTTTTGAGGAATCCGCATGCAAGCAGGCAAACCGTCGGAATTGAGAAAGAAAATTTTTTGGCGTCTAGGGACGCTAAAACTTGAAGATATATCAAGTCTGGGAGGATGATTTTTTTTCACGATACAACAATTTATTTGGTCGCCATTTTATTTCATCTTCATACCACAATTTTACCAGTTCATCTTTCTACCACAATTAATTATTGCACCAAATTTGTAGTTTTTTCAGGCTTAATTAAGTCGCCATTTTGTTTCGCTATCTTGGATTCCTACCAAAATTTTACCAGTAGTAGTTTTTAAATTATACATTTTTAACATTTCAATTTGAATTAAGTCTTAAAGCCAGCAATAAAATTCCTATTTAAGGTTAAAAAATGTATCACAAGTTTAAAAACCTATCAGCTATTTGTAATAAGTCGTTTAAAATACCGCAATAACCAGGTTTTTGTCACAACAATAACTTACGATTTAAAAAATTGTGGTAAATTGTATCATTTGTTAACAAATTAGGAATAGTTTTTCTGATCTTTACATCACGAGGGGAAAGGAGACGAGATAATGAGAGAAAGGCATTTTCGTGTCAAGACACAAGACGAAAGAAGGCCTTCTCACATCAGGTAAGATGATCTGCTGTGGATATTTGTAAGGTAATTTAAAAGATCATTATTGATATACTTCTCCATTGCCAGGTAGAGGTTCCCCACTAATAAATACTTCATTTTATCAAGAAAAGCAAAATAAATAATAAATTGTAGAGGTATCTGCTACTTACAACACCCAGTCTATATATGCATAAAATTATTTGGTAATAACCTCATATAAATCCTATAATTGTAATTTATTTCAATTTTTTACATTTATTTACTTATTATTATAATTATTTATTAATTTTTCAAGGCATTATTTACGTAGTCTAGAAAAAACAAACTACTATTATTTTGCTCCATAAAAACTAAGTTTCATTCCAGGAATTGTATTTTTTTCTGCTATTTAAACATTTTATTAGGCCGCCATTTTGTTTTATCATATAGTCAATTGCATAAGTAGTTTTTGGGTACTGAATTTTTAAACATTTCATTACACCGTCATTTTGTTCTGCCAAAATGGATTTATACACAAATTTTACCAGTTTATCTCTATATCACATTTTATTTGTGCTAATTTTAAAGTCCTTTCTGATAAGTTGTTTCTTAATAATGACTTATTTTTTAGATTTTAGGAGGCCGCTATTCTGTTATGCCATATCGATTTTTAACAAAATGTAAAAATTGTATCTTCATAAGGCCCTTGATTTCTGACGAAAATTTGTCAAACGGTAAGTGAAGACCGTACGGATAGAATGACAGACTGACCGTAATGAGAGAACATGTTTTTCGGTGTCCAGTGACCCTAAAATTCGAAGATCTCCAAAAATTGTCTCTTTTTGTTTTAAGACTACAATATATTCCTCATATGAGATAAGTAAAACAATTTGTATATGCATGTTATACTATATAAATACCACCCGAACTTACCAATTTCGATATCGATTATATAAAAAGAAAAACACCTTTATAATGATTGTTTTTATATAACTTATGCTTAAAATTATCCATTAACTGTAAGTTTCCCCTCAAGTTTGCCTAAATTACTTAAGTATTGCGTAGATAAAAAATCATTTCCGGTTCGGTTTTATGGTTTTATTATTTGACAGTCGGTAAAAACCACTTTTGTATATATCAATACATTTTTGTGCGATGGATGCTGAAGCTCAGTTGCAAGCTAAAATTCAGTGAAGCATCTAGTAAAATTGGTTACCCTGTTTTGTTACATAAATTATCAATTTATGATAATTTAGGATTCTTGCTATTTACTATATCTAAATCTGTACAAGGCTTTTAAATGCTTTACTACCATCAAACTTCCCTATCTAAGAATCTTACAGTAATATAATTCTCCAACGCCGTTTGAGCACATTTTAATTTCTATTCACCTCAAGTGCAGAAGAAAATATTGCGATATTCGTTTCATATTTAATATAGTTAATATCTTAGTTAATTGTATGTAATTAGAATTCGGAATGCCCTTCGGCTTTAAATTTATATGTTTCCAGTTACAAGTAGTACACCCCTTCTGCACTTTCCACATTAAATAACACAGTATCTTGTGTTTTGCCTTGAAGCTGTTTTCAACTGTAAACACCTATTATCATCAATTATCTTTTTAAGTGCAGTTGTGAGGAGTTTTGCTGTCAAGATCCACGAAGTTTTAGTTTATATTCGTGACGTCTTTAACTGTGAAACTTATGCTAAACTGCTGGAAAAAACTGAGGTGCCTCCATATATTTTTAGTACATAAACACACTTGGCTATTTATCTTGCAATTTTAGGTTCCTACCTTCAGTGAAAGTAGCTTAATATGTGTGTGTAAAAAGAAATAACTATATTTCTTCCTGTTATTACTTATTATTGCTCGATTACCCCAAAAACCAGAAACTCAAAAATGGCTATGTGTTAATTATATTATGTACTTACAAATTGAAATAAAAGAAAAAAATTATAGAAATTATCTTTTTCAGAGAGTCATATTTTTAATATTAATATTCATAAGTGAAACAAACGGGAGGCAAATTCCAGATCTAACGGGCATGTGTAAAATCAATTTTCTAAAATGTGCAGATTCTTAAGATCAAAAACAAATTAAATGAGTATCTTGTGTCTAATCAAAATAAATACTTATAAATATAAATATATAATATATATAAATTTTAAAAATTACCAGTATAAGATAGAAAAATGAAATGAGCCTAATAAAATATTTAAAAAATCAGTTTGAAAAAAAACTACTTATTAGATTAATTTCAAATTTTGGCCAGCATTAAGTGTGATATAGAGATAAACTGGCAAAGTTATGGTGCGAATTCAAGATGGCGGAACGTAATTTACGTAAAAATAGCTTATTCAATAGACTTGATGATGAGGATAAATTGGTACGAATTCAACATGAAGAAACAAAATGGCGGTGTGTGTCATATATATATATATATATATATATATATATATACAAGTATATAAATACATATATATACATATATATACATATATATATATATATATATATATATATATATATATATATATATATGTGTTTTCATTCCGGGTGTACATCCGTTTACTACTGTCGTTCTGAAAAGAACAGTTTTGCTGACGTTTCGCCAAAATCACATTTGGCATTTTCGAAGCTTTCTTTCTCGCGTCCGAATAGAAACTCAGACACTCAGTCTCTATTCGGACGCGAGAAAGAAAGCTTCGAAAATGCCAAATGTGATTTTGGCGAAACGTCAGCAAAACTGTTCTTTTCAGAACCACAGTAGTAAACGGATGTACACCCGGAATGAAAACACATTGTATTTTTCCATCCGTGAAGGAGTAAAAACCAACATATATATATATATATATATATATATATATATATATATATATGTAAGCAGGGCCGAACTTCAACTTTTCTATTGAAATGGATGGAGATGAGGAGGAAAATAGATGTTGCAAATGTAAAGATAAGATTTCTGATGATCAGTATTACAAGTGCGATTTATGTTTAGAGAAAATACACAAGATATGTGTTAACCTAACAACAACGGAAGTAAGGTGTATGCCACTACAGAAAAGAGTATTATTATTTATATGTGATGATGGCAAGCAATTATTGGCAAGATTGCCTTATATGGTAAAAGTAATTGAAACTATGGAAAAGGATATCGACGAACTGAAATCGATATAACTTGGAAACGTCAACAATTTACAAAAACCTTTTTCTGACGTAGTTAAATCAAGTCTCATCAAAAATAGCGTAGAGAAAAATATTAACGTAACGATAAACAGCACGAAGCAGTGAAAATACAGAGAAAGAAATTCAGAAAAATATTAACCCTAGTTCCTTGAATATTGGCATACGAAATATGAGGAGTACCAAACAGAGTAATATGATTGTTAAATGTGCAACGAAAGAGGATAGGGAAGGAAAGGAAGCTGCGGAAAGGGCATTAGGGAGTAAGTACACCATAGAAACTCCGAAAATGCGATCTCCAAAATTAAAAATAATCGGATATAGTGGTAATAAAACAAATGAAGAAATAGAAAGATCAATTAGGACACAAAACAAGTGGATGGATCCAAATGAACCTCTGTCCATAACATACATTAGGAGGAATAGAAGAAACAATGATTCAACCATATTCATGGAGTGTTCAACAAAACTCGATTACAGTTTTATGAACGCAAAAAAGGTTTATATCGAATGGGAACGTTTTCCAGTGTATGAAGACTTGAGTGTACCACGTTGCTTCGAGTGCCAGGGCTACTTTCATAAAAGTGAAACGTGTAACAAAGATAAAGTTTGTGGTAAGTGCGCCGAGAAACATGATACTTTAGATTGCAGAAGCCATATAAAAAAGTGCAATAACTGCTGTATAGCAAACGCTCAATATAAACTACAGTATGATATTAACCACGCCGCGTCAGATTCCGGCTGTCCATCTACCAGATATCACACAGAAGTTCTAAAAAGTAAAACCAACTATATTATACAGTAAGTTGCTGATGATTCTAGTGTTTCAGGATGAAGTTTTACAACAAATAACTGACTTAGGTGATGTTAATATGGAAAAATTGGTAGACAGTAAAGAGTTACATAAAATAATTAACTAGGATAGCAAACTAGTTAATATACTGCATTTGAATATTAGAAGTGTTAATAGAAATATTGACGAGTTGTTGATTCTGTTGGAAAATTTTAAACTTGGGTCTAATGATATAATAGTATTAGGTGAATGTTTTCAGATATTAAATACAGAACAATGTAATATTCCCGGATATAATACATTTTATAATAGGGCAGATTTTAACCGCAACGATGGGGTCATAATTATGGTAAAATCAAATATAGATGTCGATTTTTCTTATTTTAAATTGCCAAATTCTTTGGCTACAATTTCTAGACTGGTTTTTCAGAAGAATAATATTAATTTCGGAACTACTGCAATTTATAAACCATTTCCAATAAGTAAAGTTAATTTTATCAGTGATTTATATGAATATCTTCTATTAAATTCAAAAAATAGTTTGGAAATTCTTATTGGTAATATAAATATAGATATACTAAATACAGAGGATAATAATGTCACCTACTATTTACCTAGTATGGCCCAACTGGGATATATACCATATATAAATTCTGTTACTCGTTTTGAATCTAATACTTGTTTGGATCATATATTTGTCAACCTTAAATTGAAGCAGCGGCGATATAAATTAAACACATTTATATTGGATACGCATATAACGGATCACAGTCCAATTATGCTTAATGTGAGTATAGAAGAACAGTGTTCGAATCAAACAAATATAAATACTTCCAGAGTAAAAACCAGAACAAAATTAGATTTAAATAAGTTCAAGTTATTGTTGCGTGATCAGGATTGCTCCTGTGTAAATGAAGTAGACGACCCAGAAACGGCAACGAGAAACCTCGTTGAGAGATATCTTGATCTAATGAAAGAATCAACAACTGAGTCTGAAGTGAAAACTGATAATAAAAAAATTAAAAAATGGGTGACTACAGGTATCATCGAATCAATTAGAAAAAGGGACAAACTAAAAAAAAAGATTACTAAAAAATTATAGTGCAACTTTAGATAGTGAATACAAAACATATCGAAATTATCTAAATAAATTAATAAAAAAGAGAAAAAATGAATACTATCAAAGCCAAATCGAGGAAATTAAAAATAACATGAAAAGAATATATCAGATAATAAAGGATGCTACATATGAAAATACCATAACTATTCTTAAGGATAATGATGAAAGTTTTACCGATACTATGGAAATGGCCAATTATATAAATGGGTATTATGCGAATGTTGGCTTGAAGATCCCCCCCCCTGACCAACTTAGTATATTGGGACAGGATATACCGGTTTCTATGTTCCTTACACCATTGTCAAAAAATAACCTAATTAAACATATTTCTACGCTAAGAACAAACAGTTCCCCAGGGCATGATGGCATCTCTTCCAGGGTGATAAAGGATACTCACTCAGAGATATTGGATCCATTATTGCACATAATTAATGTGATTTTTAAAACGGGTATTGTGCCAAGTGATTTTAAGCTTTCCGTCGTTACCCCAGTCTTTAAATCTGGCTAGCGTCAGAGATATCAAATTACACACCCATCAGCTTAATAACAAACTTTACTAAAATATTTGAAAAAAGTTTCAAGGAAAAACTGGTTAAATTTTTGACTGTTAACACGGTATTGTCGATAAATCAATTCGGTTTTATTGAGAAATGTAGTACTTCGGATGCTATGTTAAAACTCGTTTCGGTGGTTGTAAAAAGCTTAAATTCGGGTAATAAATGTATAGGTGTCTTTATTGATTTGGTTAAGGCGTTCGACACAGTTCCTCACGATAAGCTTCTTATGGTACTTAGGCATTATGGAATTAGGGGAACAGTGTTAAGACTGGGAGATATCAAATGGTGAGGATAGACAATGTGTTGAGTGAAAAAGTAATAATAACAACTGGCATACCGTAAGGCACTGTACTGGGCCCCATTTTATTCATGTTTACTAAAATTCCCTATTGAGATTAAACACAGGTGGTTTGTCTGTTTCATATGCTGATGATACTGCTCTTGTTTTTGAGAGCGAAACTTAGAATGACACCAAAAAAGTGACAATGGAGGGATTAAAAGTCTTACAAAACTGGTTAAGAACTTTTAAATTGACTCTAAATTTGACAAAAACTAACTACATTGCATTCTCCTTAACAGCTGCTAATAGGCCAAACTATGTGAGTATATCAGTTGACAGACATGAAATAAAAGAAGTTAACCACACTAAGTACCTTGGAATAATAATAGATAAACATCTCAAATGGGGACCACATAACTATTACTTAGCCAACAAAATACGAAAACTCATACATAAATTTTATTTATTGAGGGAGATTTTAAATAAAAAGCTCATCGAAATTGTATACAAAGTCTTTGCGGAATCTCATCTGGGATATGGTATTTTGATGTGGGGTGGGATGTACAATGGATATTTGTATAAATTGAATATAATTTAAAAATTATTTATAAAAAAGATAGAATGTATCCTTCTCACCTGTTGCTTTCTAAGGAAATACTGAATATAAGACCATTATATATTACTACTATCTCTTCATATATTCATAGAACTAGACATCAATGGATCACCATAGATCATAATTATGACACCCGTAATAGAACTGACAGGAATATACAAATTCCCATTAACAATAAAAACTTGAATCTAAAGTTTGTATCTTATATTGGCCCCAAGGTTTATAATATTTTACCTAATGAAATAAAAAATATTCTTAACAGAGCTAAGTTTAATAAAGTTTGTAAGTGTTTTGTTTTTGAGAATTACAATAGATTTCAACATCTCTTTAACTAGATTATTGTTGTTTGGTAGTAGTTAGTCGTAGTAACTAGAGTATTGTTTTTTTTTTTTTTTTAGTGAGTTCTTAGAGATTAGTACTCGCGACTTATTATTGTGCAAAAGGAAAACACATAGAATTTTATTAATCATTTATAATTTTAATTGTAAAAAGAAAAAAAAAGTTTTTTTGTATTATGACACACACAAATATGCAAACATTTAGTTGTCACTATTATAATGATATAAAAGGATCAAATATATATATATATATATATATATATATATATATATATATATATATATATATATATATATATATATATATATATATATATATATATATATATATATATATATATATAAATATTTCATTAAATATTTTCCTGCATAAATACGTTTTGTTTTAAAACCACGACCCTTTGTACCAATAATTAAAATAACCAGTCTGCCAATCAATAGAATAACCTATTAACTACAGGTACGTAAAAGAGACGTCTAGATTTAAAGCAGTGAAGAAATTTCCATAAAATGCAATAGGAATACTAATATTTAAAAGTAAAAATTTATGCTATAGTTATGCGCCTCCATTAACTAACCTATTCAGTTATTCCACCGTTAATGGTTTCATAGATATCTGCAAGTAAGTCAGTATAGCCAAGCTAACGTGAAAGTATATCAATATCAATATTTTTAACCAAATATTGAAATAATAATAATAATAGTAAAAATAAAATTGTTATTTAAAACAGTAAGTCGCGAGTTCGATTTATAATTAATTTTATTCTTTTCATTTAAAAAATAGCTTACGTTTTTTAAAAATTTGATGTATTCACCTGGTTTGGTTGGCGAAAATTCCAGATATTTAAAAATAAATACATATAGCAATTATATTCTCTATGTTATAAAGGTGAAGAAAAAACCAAATTAACCCTAAACATTTATTTAAAAAACACATTTTTTTCAAATAGTATGCCTATGCAATTTCACTATTTACAAAGTAGTTTTTCAGTTTCTCCAAATAGAGTAAACCTCTATTTATAACACTTTTTTAGAAATAATCCAGACTTTTAACATCTTATTGGATTAGCGTAAGCTCTTATTTCATCTGCAATACTTTTAAAATATTAACAAAATATTTTAATAAGGGTACATGAAGAAAAATATCATCGCTTGATGTTTAAAAAAAAAACAATAGTAACTTTTACTCGGATTAATTTAAAAATGCAAAGAAGAAGTATATTTAATGTCCACATGGACTTTTTAATCAAATAATACGTACAGTGCGTTCAATTTATCTTGATAACACTTTGATTAGCGGTATCTTTTTTGTTTTTAAAGATATCAGGACAAATAAAAAACAAAATGTAGGGTTAGTAGCCAACTTACATATAAAAGAAAACACTAACAATTTTTTTTAATAATATTATATATGTTATATAAGTATTTAATAGAATACATTATTTCGATTGCAATGATATAACACACTTTATTTTTTGATCCACTCGTTTTTGACATATTGGCCAAAATATGAAATTTTTATTTTATTGTCTGCAACAATAACTTACAAATTAACTTATAACAAAAATATTCGCATATTTGCAACAATAAAAAGGTACTAAATTATTTAACCATTGATTTTGCTGAACACATTCTTCATATACTATAATTGTATGATTTTTAATAACATTTCCGGATTGTCTTTTAACAAATTGATAGCCGCTGAAATTCTTTGCCGAAGTTCAACGACGTTAGCATAAGGAGTCCTTTGCACGTGATTTTTTATGTGTCCCTAAAAGAAAAAATCCATTAATGTCAACTCCGGGCTATTGGCTGGCCAACCAATAGTTCCAACATTCCCTATCCAGCCCTTGAGATATTCAATGTTAAAAAAATTTTGATTCGCTCAACATTATGAGGAAGCACACCATCTTGAGTTTATCTAAATAATACATTTCAAAATTGTAACTCTAAGGAAAAATTAAACGAATTAAAAAAAATTAATGTCATAAATAAAAAAAGTAATCTAATTCCCAATAATCTAAAAAAACTAAATGATCTTAATGATTTCTTCACTCAAATTCATGGTAATAGAATTATAAACCAAAACTTTTTCTATACAAATAATAGTGTTGATTTGGCTGAACGTTTTTCATTTAAGAGAGTTGAGGAAAATTTTGTCTGAAATTATTTTGATATTAAAACCTAAAGCTTGTGGTTCTGACAATTTAAATGTAACGCTAAAAATTTTATGTTGTCGATTTATTATTCCATACATTACTCATATTATAAATTGTTGTTTATCCCAGTCACATTTTCCAAAATCGTGAAAGTCAACATTCGTAATTCCCTTACCAAAAATTAGCAACCATACTGAATTTTCACACTTAAGGTCTTTATCGATACTCCCTACACTCTCAAAAATCCTTGAAAAGTTAATGCAGGTTTAAATTAATGAATATATTTTACAGCATGAGCATATTCCCGCTAAACAATCTGGTTTTAGACAAGGCTTCAGTTGCTCAACTGCGCTGTCCGATATAACAGACGATGTAGTGAGAGCGTTAGACAAAAGCCTTCGATATGCTTCATCATGATCTACTTCTTGCCCTTTTAAAATATATAGGTTTTGATGATATGTCGTCATCACTTGTTCGGTCATTTCTCTCGGACAGAACTCAAAGAATCGTTCTTGATGGAAAAAAATCGGATTTGCGAAACATCACTTCAGAGGAACCTCAAGGAAGTATTTGGGGGCCACTTTTATACACCATATACACCTCAAATTTTTTCAACTCACTAAACTCCTGTAAATATTATCTATACGCAGACGATACACACTTTTATTTCTCGTTTACACCCGCTAATATGGAAATGGCTACAACTCAACTTAATCAAGACCTAGAAGGTTTAACGAACGTTTCTATGATCATTTGCTTAGAATTAATCCAACCAGATCTATAGCTTTACTTTTCTGTGCCGATAACTTGCGTGATAACTTAGAGGAACATATTCAATTATCAATTGGCTCAGAAACTATAAACTTTAAACCATATGCAAAAAACTTAGGTTTTGTATTGAATACCAAACTAAAATTTAGGCAGCACATTACACAATGTCTGCAAAAAGCATACTCTTCTTTAAAAATGCTGTACCCTCACAGGCATTACCTTAGTCAAAATACTAAAAAAACTTTATGCGATTCGTTAGTTTTGTCCCATTTTAATTTCTGCGACAATATTTATGGGCCATTTCTAGAGTCAATTGAAAGTCGAAGAATTCAAAAAATGCAAAACTCGTGTATTCGCCTCATTTTTGGTATTAAACGAAATCACAGAGTATCTCATAAACTAACTGAGCTTGCCTGGCTTTACATGTATAACAGGCTTATTTTACATTCACTTTGCTTTTTTTATAAAATAATTAAACACAAATCCCCTTCATACTTACACGGTAGACTCAAATACCGAACAGACGTACACAATATTAATATTCGCAAAAAACACATTTTAACAGTCCCTGCACATAACAAAGAGCTATTTAAAAAATCATTCTCATATAACATATCATGTTTAATAAATAAATTTAAAGTCACTGACTTTTCCTTATCAGTTAGTACTTTTAAAAAAATGGTGAAAAAATTAATACTTTCATAAATAATCCAAGGAGTTAATATAAAATATTTATTACCTGCAACCAATATGTTACTGTATTTAGTAAGTATATCTTTACTTTCTTGGTCTCTTTTCTCCTTTCATTATTTTCTTAAGTTCTCTTCTTTTGTCTAGAATCCCTCTCCTTCTTATGCTCTAGATTTCATTGGTCTAATTAATATAGACAGCACATACTTTTATAAACAGGATTATTTAGGATAGTTCTAACTTCACTGTGAAACTACTCTAATTAATATTATGTTAAAGTTCATTTCATGTTATATATTATATAATACATTAATGAAATTATCAGGTTTCAGCAGTGCCTAGTGTCTAGTGGGATACTGAGTTGACCTTTTGTTTCTGTCAAGATCTAGTTAGTAGTTTTAGTTAATTTTAGATTATATTATTATTATTATATTATTTGCACTGATATGGTTACGGGTAAGTCTTATATATTATAGTATATGGTGCTATAAGAGATGTAAATAATGATCTCCGGTTAATTTTTGGTATATAAACACATCACAAATAACATCACACCAAACATTAACTGACTGATACCCTTAGGTTTTTATTTCGTGTATCTGTCTAGAATAGATTAATATCGCGTATTTTCTCTTTTACAACACTTACTTGTAGTGAACGAACGGTCCATAAAAGATTTTTAAAAAAATTACTATTCTCACTACATCTCTTTAAAAATTTCAAACAAAACTAAATAAAGAATATGAAACATTTTATGAATTATTATAATATAATTATTTTATAAATATATCAATCTTGGTAATTTAGTAAATGTTCTTTTAATATTTTTCTAAATTTATTTAACGACCTTTGTGACTTATTAGATCAGAATTAAAATTTAATGTCATTTATTAGACCATTATAAAATATCGACTTATAACTTTAAGATTTCGAAATTCTATTTAGGTAAAAACTTTGACAATTTTTAATATGATATTTGTGATTCTGATAATTTATTATAATAAAATTGCATAAATGTTCTGGAAGCAACTTATTTTAAGTTTTGTATTTAAATATGCAAACAAGAAAAAATATTAAATTTTTGATATTTAACCATTGTAATTTTTTTCACAGGATTGATATCTTTGTATATTTGCCTAAAATTATACACATTACATCTGTTAAACAATATATACTCATTCTTTTTAAATAGTTTGGTTTCTTTAGAAATTATTTTTTCAAAATAAATCTCGTTTAAATTAGTAATTAAATTTGAATCAATTATAATTCCTAGGTATTTAAAATAAGTAACCATTCATAAATTTTCATTATCAATTATAATTTAAAAATTTTAATTTTAATTTAGTTACCTTTAGCCAATTACATAAAACGTGTATTTCAAAATTTAACTTATTTGCATTGTTATTAATATCTATTCCGTTTAAATATATCAAAGTATTATCAGCAAGTAACTGAACTTTACAAGAATTTAAAATATTAGGCATATTATTTATATACAAAACAAATAATAAAGTACCCAAAATAGTTCCTTGCGGAATACCAATGTTAGAAATCTTTTGAAAAAATTTGTTATTAATTTTATTTTTTTTTGTCTTCTACTTTCCAAATAATTTTTAGCCACTAAAATCATAATAATATAGTTTACATAATAATCTCTTTCTATCGATTGATTCAAATGCCTGTTTGAAATCCAAGAATACTGCTGCGACACTTTTGTTTTTTTTATCTAAACTCCTTTCCAACTCTCTATTACTTATTGTATTGCAGTTTCAGTTAAATGTCCTTTTCGGAAATCAGCTTGAAGGTGTATAAAAATGTTGTTTTCTTCAGTGAATCGCAAAATTTCGTCAAACTATCCATTCTAAAAGTTTTTCAATATCCAGTAACACGTTTATATGTCTTAATTTATTCCATTACTTAGTATTTTTAAATTTTGGAATTGGAAAAATATATAAAAATTTCTATACTGTTTCTTAGTACTTCAAATGTCTCTTTCATGACAATTTTTGAAAGAATTTACGAATGACTATTATTAGATTTTTTTTACAAACGATTTTTTTCAGTTTACTTATTGAAAAATAATGAAAGGTTTCAAAATATGTTTAGATTCTGGTAATTTTGGACATATTTCTTCATTTCTAGAATCTATTGTGTATGCAATTTCATCAATATTTTTGACCAAATATGGATTCAATTTTTCAGCTATAACTAGCGAATCTGTTTCCCTGATATCATTTTCAAAATTAATTTCATTTATTTCTGATTTCTGTTTTGGCTTTATTAAGATTTTTAATGTTTTCCAAATTTTTTTACTATCATTTTTATTTTCTTTAATTTGTTCCTGATAGTATGACCTTTTTTCAATTCTTAAAATGTTGACGTATTTATTTTTAGGTATTTTGTATCACAATCTTCTATGTTTCTAATAAAAGCAAAGTTTTTGTAGTGCACATCTCTTGATTGTTGGGCTTCTAAAGTCGTTTTTATTAAACCATGGTGTTAACTTTTTTTCTTAAGGAAACCATCTTAAGCTCAGTAACTTTATCAATCAATTTCTTTATATTTTCTAAAATGCTCATAAATATTAAATTTAAATTTAGAATATTTCTAGGCCAGATATACTTATTTAATTCTTTCCAAAGTTTTCTGTAATAAACCATCTTCATAATTATTATCAAAGGCCTGTTTTCTTCTACACTTAAAACCTATGCATATATCCAATCATGGCTTACTGATTTTTGGAGATTTTTCAACATTCGCATCAATAGAATGATCATTTGATATTACGAGATCATTCACAATACAAGAGTTCTAACCACATTACCCACAACTTGTTACGTTCTGAACGCCCGTTTCAACCCCCAAATTCAATTCGAATTCAAAAAGGTCAATTAAAGTTTTTGAATTTTTGGTTACTAGGGTATATTCTTTAATCAGGTGTTTAAGTCTATATGAGTTAATTATTTGTTTCAATTTTTTTACATAAAAATCACCATTTACAAAACTTATATTAAAATTACTTATGTGAATTGCTGTATTGTCATTATACCAAAAATATATACATTGATTTTGAAAAAAATCCAAAAATTCGTTTAGATTTCCACTTGGTGGTCGGTAGAAGAGACATAAATCAAATATTTCTTCTCCCAATTTTATCTTCAAATGTATAAACCCAATAGTCGCATTTTACAAACGAATATTAATAATCCTCCAATATGTTTGAGTTCAAATTAAATCTTAAAATCAAATAATTTAAAAAACTAATTTCTTCATCTGATATTTCACATGAGTTTCACTTAGACATAAAATCAGGGACTTTTGATTATATACAAAAAACTTTCAATTTCATCCTTGCTATTTTGGAAGCGTTGTATATTAAAATGAAAAATATTCGATTTATATACATTCTTTTCGCAATTTATATCATTGCTAATCTCCTGTAATTTCTACTTTGCGACTTCGTAGTTGATATTTCTTTCATTTTTTCAATACGTAATTTATATTAGTTGGCATTACAAATCAATGGGTTTGACATTCTATTACATTATGTTCTTTGTTTCTACACTTTAAACAATGTTGTAATTTTGTAAAAGTCCTGGCTGTATGATTATAACCAGTATAGTTAAAACAGTTCATTATGTCAATATGTTCATAAACGGAACAAACCGAAAATCCGATAAATAACAATACTTTTTCCAATAACACGCTTAGAATGTTCGCCATCTAATTCCAGAATTGCCATATATTTCGTTTTATAGTAATTAGTTTCAAATCTGGATTTTCCAGATAATCATTCTTATTTTGGATAAATCTGTTATTTCGTCTTCTATACCAACTATCTTTATTATTAAATTCTTTCTTTGAAACATAATTTTATAATTTTCTCTCAAACAACTTTCGGCTTTCTTTTGTTTTTGCGTTCCTGGTTATTTATCGGTTTTATCATTAAATAATTATTATTTACTATAATACCCCTGTTGGTAACCTTTTTTTCTTTCTTATTTTCTTGTTGATTTGTGGGTTTTACTGTTATAACATTTTTAGTGTCTGTTACATCTTCGTTTTTATCTCTTAAATAACTTTTATGTTTAACTGTTGACACCTCAGAATAAGTTTCTGATTCAGTTCTTGGGAAACTTGGATAATTTCTTAAATTTTCTCTTGAAATAAGATAACTTTTTCATTTAATTCTCTAATTATTATAACTTTTGAACTAATAATTTTCTCTTTAGTCTTTATAATTTTCTTTTTGGTCTTTATAATTTCCTCTTTGTTTTTTATAATTTCCAAATACAAATGTTTCTGACATATCCATCAATTTAATAGAAATTGAATTTTCATTCTTTTCGGGAGATTTCTCTTGCGACGAACAGCTTTTTCCGGAATTCTGCTTGCTTCTTTTATTTATATATTTATTCCTTTAACTCTGTTTAAATAAACTCGTGAATTTCATTTTTAACAGCTTAAAAAACTTTGACCTTGAAAGTTAACCGAAATATTTAGGCAAATAGTGCCTACTCCTGGTAATAAAAGAGAAAGGAAGATACACCAACACAAAATCTAATTTCAAATAAAAAATTGACCACCTCTAATTGATATCTAGAAATTAATAATTCTAATAGGGAATGATTTTGATGCAATTTCTGTGTTTCTTTAATATTGCCTTTAAATTCCTAATTGATAATTCATTTTCTACGTAAGTCCCATAATTACATCGTATGTTTTTAAGTTTTTTTTTCTAAAACTCTTAGATACTTTTTAATCCACAATATTATATGAAGGGCACAAACTTAATATTTTTAGACCTTGACCAAATTTCATATTTTAATTGCTGGATATTGCTGTTATTAAAAAATGTTTAGTAAAAAAAGCAATAAAAACATTAAATGCATTGCCAGAAAGCACACTGTTACTGAGTTTCGATAATTTTATTAACAAGTGACGATTTATTTTTCAACGAGTACAATTTTATTGTACGTCTTTACAGTCCAAAACTCGAGGGGAGTGCAAATCTTTCAATATGGTGTACACTTCCCTCTTAAATACCTTCAAATACTTTTTAAATGCTAATAAATACTTATTTAATCTTTTAAATATACTTTATTTTCCTTGACTACCTTTCGATATTTTTTTAATACCTTTTAATATTTCTAATACCATTCAATGCCTTTTAAATATTTTTCAATACATTTAATTTATTGTTTTCAATATATTTTTAGTTCCTTTAAGTATCTTTGAGAATCCATTTTTGTCTGTTCGGAACTAGGTGTAGAACGCACTTGTTTTTAGTAGAAGATCAAAGAGTTCCCTAAAAGTTGTTTTCTTTGCAGGGTATACCTCTAAAGTAATACATTATTATAATCGTTTTTTTTTTGTCAATTGGATACAATAATTGTAAAATAAATATACATATACAAAAAAAACAATGTTTATAATAATTTTTTTAAGAAAAAAAGAGCAACTTATTTAGGACACCTAAAACAAATATATATTCATAGAAAACGAAACATCTTTTGTGTCACAAACAGAGTATAAGTATATAGGAAACTAAAGTAAAAAAACACAGGTAAAATTAAATAACAATTAGTTGCATTTTCTGATGTAGATCTCTCCTAAAGCAAGAGACGCTGGGTTAATGTGTATTATTTGCTGTCCCTTTAAGACCCGCATTTAAATACATACACAAAGAAATCTATAATTCCTTTCAATATCTTCTCAAAAAATAACTATTATAAATAATAAAACAAGTAACGTCTGAAAAAATAGGGAAATCTGTGTGTGTATTATGCTTTAACTGGTAATAAATGGAAAATTGATACTTCAACAACGTAAAATGGGGGATGTTTTGGGGGACATTTTTAAATAGCGGCAAAATGGGAGATTGTCTCCCTGAATAGGGGATAACGAATGGTCACTTTTTATAAGTATAATATATTTTTATACGTATAATATATTATTGAGGTATAATGGGCATAGATTATTAATAATTCTTAGAGAATTATATATTCTGAAAATCAATTTAAGAAAATTTGGCCAAAATTTCAGTTAAATTGAGAAAAAAAATATAATGACGCAGATATCTTGATGGAATAAAATTGTGAAATCATTAGCATAGACACTTGATTATTTCAAGGGAAGTATTAAATTTTTTTAATTTTTGGAGAACACAAATCAATTTTAATCAAATCTATACATATTATAAACTTATTCATGGAGTGCCAAAGAAAAAACGAAAATTTGGCATATCATTTTGTGACTTAAGTGGAAGAGAAGAAAATATTTTTTTGAAGCCCTCTAGTGTTTCTACAATATATTTTCAACTAAATAAAAAAATAATTAAAATCTTTAATGCTTCTAAATTGGACCGTTAAGTTGGCGAAAAATTATGAAATGTGTTATTTACTAAAAGAGATTTTAACGCTTCTTTCTTTCATGCCTTTCAAAAATAACAAGCTAAAAATACATTTTTGCATTTTCAAATGAATATGTACCGTTGAAAATAAAACTTTCAAATTTGACATGCGGAGTAGGGCCAGATAAAAGATTTTCTTTTAAACTCGCTCCAAAATTTTTACAGTATGTCTTCAATTGAATGAGATTATAAGACGATTAATTTGTTAACCATTTTCTCAAATAATTTTTTATTAATTGATATCTGAGTTTTTACAAATTCCACCCTTAAGGGAGTGCAAAAGGGAGAAATGTGTACCATTATAGATAAAATTTTTAAATTTGGCATGGACGATCTTTTTGCTATGTACGTGCTCGATAAAAAAAAAATTTTAAAACTCGCCCCTAGAAAGTAAAAAAGGGTTGAATTTGTTTTTACCCTTTTCTCAATATGCAGCTAAATGAGAATTTAGACCGATTATTTCATTCGTGGTGTTCAAAAATTATTTTCTACAAATAGATTTCAATTTATTTTTTAAATTCCACCCTTAAGGGGTAACTAGGGGAGAAATTGGGATACTTCATTAACAGTGGCTTTCAGACATAATTTTCTAAAATCAGCTTCTAGGCCTTTCGAAATACCACCCCTAAGAGAGTAAAATGTGTTTTTACTTTATTTACAATTTTATGATGATTTTTTTGTCGATATATTTTAAACATTAATATTTAAAAATATATTGCCAGGTGTTTTGAAATTTCTCCTATAAGAGGGTAAACTGTGTTTTTTTTACAATATATTTTTAACTTAATGAGATTTTAAGAGAATTTCTTCGTCAATGGCTTTCTAAAATAAAACATCTAAAACCTGGTTCTGGATTTTTCGGAATATATGTTCAGTTTGTTTTTTATTTCTTGAACTGAATGGGATTTTAAAGATTTTTTTTTACTGGATTTTGAAATAACAATCTAAAAATTATTTCTGGATTTTTCGAAATTGAAATAAGTAAAAATAATGTATTTTGATCTTTTTTTTTCTTTGTCACAAATAATATTTTAATTTGATTTGAGTGTTAAAAACTTTTTTAATAGTTACTTCAGAATGATTTAAAATTTTATTTATTAATTTTCTGCTGAAAATTAGAGTAGCTATCGCGTGTCGAGACGGCTTGGGCAACTTGACAATAAAAATTGAAACATTTTTATTATAAAATAGACAAAAGTTATATAGATAAATTTAAGGCATATTTTAAACTGATAAGTGCCATTTTTATAAGGTTTAACTCAAAACATCAAATTAGTTATCATCTTGGTTATTTCAAAAACTATTATATGACAATGAAAATCATTGTTAGAACTATAACCAAATATAAGAGAAAAGTAGATGTTTTCTTTTTTAATACCTTATTTAGTCAAATTTAATATTTTTGATGTTTTAATTACTTTCAATTGTCTTTAAATACTTTTATATTTCTTTAAGTACTTTCAATATTTTTAATCTTATTTAATACTTTTAATATCTAAATAATTAATTATGATGTAAAAAATTTTGGAATCTGCGCACCCTTCGCCAAAACTATTAATTTTATAAAGGCGTATTTTGCAGCATCAAATAACCTTAACTATGAATTTTACCTAATAATAATCATCCCAAAATTTGTAGCCATTTGGTTGCAACAGGATTTGTCGGTTTTATTATTAATCCACTTGAAATTTTCGCGGGAACTATATGGGGATCTACCCACGTTACCTTACAGCCCTTACCAAAACCACTAAATTCAAAACGTTGAAGTGTGTGGTTTTAAATCTAGATAGGACTGAAAGTTATCAAATTAGTTACCATCTTGGTTATTATAAAAACTATTACGTGACAGATTATTTACCGATTAATAACACGATGTGAAAATCATATATATCAGATAGCAAAATCTACTTGAAATTTTCATGGGAATTATATGGGAGTCCACCCAGATGTCTATAAAAATTTAAACGATTAAATTCAAAATGTTGAATTCAGCGGTTTTAAATTTAGATACCTATGTTCTATGAAAATTATTAAGTTGATCTTTTTACAACTGCATTTTAAAACATAATATGCAATGGATCATAAACATCCTGCCGATTATTTTTACGTTAAGCAACGAAACAACTTAGAGGCTTTTTACTCTTTTCTAGTAAATAAACTTATATGGTAGGTACTGTTGTGACCCTCAACACAAAGTTAATTAGCCAAATATTAAAAGATAATCATATTTATCTGCCATACAATATAAACTTGCAACACGACGTGCCTTGTCTCAACTGCCACACGCGCCTTGCTAAACCCGAACAAATCAAAAGCAATTTGCTTAAGCCCAAAGTTTCAACGAGATGTGACGTCACATGTCAAGACTGTCATGTCTTATGTTGTATAAGTGTTATCTTTCAGATGCATGCATACACGATGCTCGCATATAGGAAATAGCTGGGGAAATCGGCAAAGTATTAGAGTTGAGTCTGCAGGCGGAGAAGAATGCCCTTCCTGAA
Source organism: Kuschelorhynchus macadamiae (assembly GCA_030620095.1). Lineage (NCBI taxonomy): Eukaryota > Metazoa > Arthropoda > Insecta > Coleoptera > Curculionidae > Kuschelorhynchus > Kuschelorhynchus macadamiae. The sequence goes on from JAUTXW010002578.1 coordinate 380,857, forward strand.
TTTTCCGAGGGCAATTTCCTGCAAACTAAATTTAAAATATTGTAGCAAATTAGTAGCAGCTCTGCGGGAACGGTAACTGGCAAGGTTGAAGGTGTCGCATTAATTTATCGCAGAATCCAGCCCGTTAAAGAATGTTTGCACCAGTTCTTTAAACTTTTCATTTGAGTCACCTTGGTAAGACAAATTTGATAACCGAAAACCAGATTAAAGTGGATTTTATCTTTATCAAATCTAATGAGCAGTTTTATTTTGCGTTATTTGACAATGAAATAGATTTATTTTGATTCGGAAAGAGTCGATTGTAAATTGGAATCTATCATTTGTATTTCAGAAAATATATAACATAGCAAATGTACCACACGGTTTGCAAAAACTGCACTGTTTTCACCAGTGCAACAGAAAGCGTAATTCGGATTTACCAATAATATATGTATAGGATACCACCGACATTTATTTTTTTTTTCGAGACCCTATATTCTTTATTATTTCGATAGGATATTGTGTTCTGATTTTACTGGAATATCATCCTCTATCTATCTATCCACATGTTTTCGATTTGTGCAAATATGTAAAACAATTATATCGCATGAAAAAGAGTACCATGGAAATAAAATAAATACATTCTGTTTGTTTTTAATATAGTAATTATAATTATCTTAATGTATTTTTTTATGTTTCTATTGACAATAACGAGGATTTTATAATTTCCATAGCATTTTGTACGAAGTAATATATAATTTAACATATTTTCAAATAAATAGAAAACGGCTGTATGAAAACAAAGTTGTGATATACCAATTAAATCAGAATAGAATATATTATCCAAATAGTAAAAAATCGATAAATTTCCTTTACCTGGAACTACCATCGTTATGAACATTTTCTTTTATTAGGAATAGTGAGATGTGACCCAATTTAGTTCATTACATAGTCATTTATTAATACATAAACATATACTGTTTTTTCAAACATTTTTGTTAACCGCCATTTTGTTCCATCATATTGGATTCCTACCAAAATTTTACCATTTTCTGCTAATGCCACACTTGATTATTGGGCATAATTGAAAATAAATTCAATACGTAGTTTTTACATTAACAGACCGCTATTTTGTTATGTCATGTCGAATTCGTACCGGTTTATCCCTATATCACATTTAATTTCTCTATAAAATTCAAAGTTAACTTGAATAAGATTCTTTCACGTTGATTTTTTAAAAATTTTATTGGCCGCCAGTTTATTCCGTCATCTTAAAGTCATATTAACTGTAAAGTAAACTGTTCATTCTTATGTAACACTTTAATTTTTGAGTAAATTTTGGTTTTTTTCGTAATACATTTTTTTGACGTTGGATTAGTACCAAAATTTGAACAGTTGACTCCTACATAATACTTGATTTTTGTGCAAAATTATAGTAGTTTTTTAGAAATAATTATTTTGACATTTCACTAAACCATTTTGTTTTGCAATATTGGATTTTTACGAAAATATTTCCAGTTTTTTCCCATATGACCTATAATTTTTGACTAAAATTTAAAAATAGACAGACAGATCGACGGAATTGAGAAACCCTGAAATATAAAGATTTGACAAAATCTCGGAGGGTGATTTTTTTACTATTACAATATTTCCCTCTTATGAGGGAAGTAAACATATATAGGATGTTCCTATACCGGGTATTAATTAAGTACAAAGCCAAACTTAGGGCAGATTGCGGAAAAAATATTCATATAAACATAAGGCTTAGAAAGCTCCGTCCTCGAGATACAGGGTATTAAACTCTTTTAAAAAATGAGAAGTTTTATTTATATTTGAAAAACCTCTTAATGCAATTTATTGAAACTTGATATGTAAAATGCTACTTTTTCCAAGTGAAAGAAAACGGTCCATTATACCAAAAATACATGGAAGACTTCTAAGTACTTTTGACTCTTAAATGCGGAAACGCAATCGGTTTTCAAAATACACAATGGCGTACCATTAATTTACTAAAACAAATATTGGAATGGCATTCATTTCGAGAACGGAGCTTTTTAGGCCTTACGTTTATGTGACCATATTTTATAAAATGAGCTCATCAATCAGTCCCGAACGTTTGGCCATGTACTTATTTAACATCCTGTATATAAAAAAATATAACTTATGGTGATATCTTGTAAAGTGATAGTCTCTTGTTTGTTTTACTTCCCTCATAAAAGAGAAGTATTGTAATGGTGAAAAAATCACTCTCTCAGATCTTTAAGTTTCAGATGAACATGTTTCCTTAGTCCCATCGGTCTGTCTGTCTGTCTGTTTGCGGCGTATCTAAAAAACTACTTGCCAGATTGACTTCAAACTTTGGTCAACAATTAAGGGTCACATGGGGATGACCTGGTAACATTTTAGTAAAAATCCAATATAACGAATCAAAAGGGCGGCCTAGTGAAAAATTATTATTAAAAAAATTAACTAATTGTGGTATAAGGTAAATGTACCTTTCACCGACCACCTAAGCTTTTTCCTCAGAAAAAGGTTAATATTAAGGCTTGTAAGTAAAAACTCAATTTTCTAATATTTTTAGTTTAAAATGTTTTTAAGAAACAGACAGTAAAAAATAACGAAAAAATTGATCGTTATATTGAAAAAAAAATTAATATTTTTTTTATCTGAAACTTATATGTACATTTTACCGACCGTTCCTGTATGATGTTCTTATTACCGACTATTTTGGTTCCCATTACCGACTGTCATTTTTATGCAGAATATCACTGATACTAACCTTGATTTTTTAGTTGTTTTTATTTAGTTTTCGAAGTCTGCGTTAGTATAATACAAGAAATTATAATAAATCACTTTTTAAAGAAAAAAAAGCGTAACCTAAAAAACATTCAACATTTCTAAGTCGAATCTAAGTAAAAAAAAAACATAAACGCTTATAACTATGTTCGTTTGGGAACAAACTGCTTCTTAAGCTCTTTAATTTCAGGTATATAATAATAATAATTAACTTTAGTGGATTTATTTAGCGTCTAATTTCATTTGAACTGTACGTAAGTATATTATCCTTCTCGGGCCCCTTTCAATTCACACCCTCCTTGCCATTGTTTGTACAACTATACCGTTCAAACTTGAATCAAGGATCAAACCATCAAAATATTCTTCTTCATATATTACAATGACATGCTTTACCTCGCTATCAGTCTCATTATCAGTCGCATTTTTCTTATTCTTTGTGCCATTATTATTTATAGTCATATTTGGTTTCTCTATTTTTTCTTTTTTTCGCCATCTCTAATTTTTCTACTTTTCTCTTTTTTTTTCTCCGCATCTATATTTTTCTGTGTTCTATATATTCTTCCGATGTAGCAACTGTAGGTGTTATTTTTTTTGAAATCACTAAAGTTGTCGAATGAGCTTAGAGGTAAATCCTGAATTGTGTTAGAAGGTACAAGAGCTTCTGGAGTTTTTAAAATTGGTTTTTTCTATAGTGTTTGATATAGAGATTTCTTCAAGCGCATTAGTTGCCGCTTTAATGCCTTTGCCCTTTATGGTTGACTTACAGGGATCAAGAATTTTATTATCAATGAACTTTGCATCTAAAAATAAAGAATAATAAATAAATTTATTTCATATATTTTGGGACATGATTGACACAAAACACTTACTAATTATAAGTACTTACCGTTAAGAGTACATTGGTGATCGCTAACAATACTGCCTTTAACAGATATTTCTTTTGCATTCAGAGACAAATCTTTGTTAGCAAGGTTTGGAGAAACGGTAACTGGGGAATTAAGGACCGGATGGACATAATCATCGATTAACTCTTCGTTTTCCATGTCCAACCACAAATTTTCGGAATAATCCAAGCCTAGATCTATGGAATCGAAATCCAGAAGTTGTAAATTATTAGTTAGCATAGCGTTGTGCGCAGTAATAACATCATCATTTGGAACAGTAGCTGAGATGCCTTTTTCATTTACTATTTTCCAAAAATAGAATAAACTTTTGTCCTCTGTTGGATCACTCCAAATCGATCCGCTATTTTGAAATTCTTTAAGTTTCCTTTGATCCAACTATCGTTCGATTTGTGATAAAGTAATGGAAGAATCTGATGCACAATCAGTTGAATTCTGTTTTGGCATATTGTTTGTCGCTACTGGAGGTAATTTAGAATTATCAATATCATTTAGTTCAAACGGGAACAATCCGCAAGTCCGAAACCCCCATTTTTAAGAGAGCTATATATTATCAAAAGTGTTGCGCCAAATTTCGACCGAGCGGTCGATAACAAAGACAGTCAAAATCATGGGCGTACGTTTTACGGACCGTTGGTCGGTCATAGGAAACCGATAAGAATTTAGGTCCTATTTATCGGCCTTTTTTTATCGATTTAAATAAAATTTTGAGTTAGACTGGGCAAATATTTTTAACGTATTGGGGTAATATCGCATTATCTGTGTCAGAAAACGTTTTTGTCATAAGTATTAGCACTATAATCTTAATATTTGCAAATTTATATCGGACACAAATATAGCATTCGACATTTAAACTAAAATTTTTTCTGTTTCTATACACTCATAATGAAGACATATACAATGGTTTAAGAAGTCGGTAATAGCTCTATAAATTCTAAAAGTTGATATTTATATGAAAAAAATAGTCATTTTCCTTTAAGATTCTTTCAATAAATAAAAAATTAAAGAAAAATAAAATAGTGCACTCTTCTGGTTCCGACCGACTGGTCGGTAAAAAAGACATTGTATATAATGACTGCCCCTATCACCGATCAATCATTTTTTATTAATTATAACATTATTTGTAATAAAATATAAGATTTTAGTATAAAAAATAAGTTAAAACGTTATATTTAACCTACTAGTTAATAAATATCGTTTAAGGGAGAACTGCACGCAAAAAGTGAAAAACCAGCGAGAAGGTCTAGTCGAGTTGAAAATAAGATTAAAAGGTACCTACGCATTAAAAAAAACTTCCTGCACGTCCAACCTCAAAAAAATGTGTTATGTATAGGTAATTTAAATTACATTTCGGTTAAAAATGGGTTCAAAAGGGCTCACGCGCTGCAGAAATACAAAGACATTAGTACGATTTACCATTTAAAATTTTGCAGTTATGTAGACAAAGAATCAATGTAAGGCGGTAAAGAGCCCTTTTGTGGAAAAAAAATTATATGCGAAGGCATGTGCGTCAAAAAGTTGTCAAAAAATGGTCGAAAATGGACAAATTTACTTTTATTTTATAACTCTAGATTTGATTTTTTCATAAAAATTCGCCTTTAGCGCCCAAATATACATATTTCCCTATTAAAATCACATTGAAGCTAATACATATCTCTTATAGTTTTAACATAATATTGCAGCGGCGGAAGGCTTGCAAATTATCCATATTACTGCGTGCAGTTCCCCCTTAATACTTAACATTAATTTATAGATTCACCTTAAATAAACTTGTACCCAAATTAGGAGCATTTTTTAAGAAAACGTGGGTGCTAAAGACTGATGTAATTAACGTATTTTTTGGGCGGGTTGCCGCAAGCTCTTACAATTCTCGCGCGGGAAGTTCAAATATTTCAATTTTGAATTTGAATGTTTAAACTGGCAACACCTGACTGTTTTAAAGTGATATATATATATATATATATATATATATATATATATATATATATATATATATATATATATATATATATAAGTACTAGGTCGGTGATAGGTACATTTACCTTAGGTATCAACTAGTACAATTGTATTACTAACTCAGGACGGCCGAACAAAATGGCGGCCAAATAAAATGTTTGTAACCACGAAAAAATCACCCTCTCAGGTTTTACACTTTTTTACGTTTCAGCGTTCCTAGATGTCAAAAAATATGTTTTATTAATTCCTTTGGTCCGTCTGTCAGTCTGTCTGTCTGTCTGTCAGTTCGCAGCATTGCTTAAAGACCACTTACTCGACTGACGTCAAATTTTTATCACAAATTAAGAGTTATGTGGGGATGACTTGGTAATATTTCGGTAAAAATCCAAAATATTATTAAAAAACTGCTTACCCAATTTATCTCACATTTTGCACAAACAAGATTGGAATCAACTGGTTTGGTTCGGTACGAATCCAGGATAACGGCTCAAAAAATTAGGTACTTAATGGATTGATTTCAAATCGTGTGCCATAGCTTATTATGATATAGGGTTCAAATAGTAAAATTGTAGTACTAATTCAATATGACGGAAGCAAATGGCGGACATATATAATGTTTGTAATCGTGAATAAAAAAATCACCCTCGCAAGTTTTACATATCTTTATCAATTTCGTCGGCCCGTCTGTCGGTCTGTCTGTTTGTCTGTGAGTTCGCGGCATAGCTTTACAACTAACTCGATTGACTTCAAATTTGGACCAAAAATTAAGAGTCATCTCGGAACTTTGGTATGAATTCAAGATGGCGGAACAAAATGGCGGTATAATAAAATATTTAAAAACTCAGCCTAATAAAACTATTTAATGGATTGAATTGTGTGTCATAACTAATTGTGTTATAGGGCTCAACTAGTAAAACTGTGTTACTAATTCAAGATGGCTGAATAAAATTGCGGCCAAATAAAATTTTTGTAATCGTGAAAAAAAATTACCCTCTCAGGTTTTACATATCTTTACGTTTTAGCGTCTCTAGATGCAAAAAACATGTTTTATAAATTCCGTCGGTCTGTCTGTCACTTCGTGACATAGCTTAAATACTACTTACCCAATTAACTTTAAATTTTGACTAAAAATTAAGGGTTATATGGGGGCGACCTGGTAATATTTTGGAAAAAATCTAGTCTGGCGGAACAATGTTAAAACAATTTTGTTAGACTGGTATATTATTTCCAAGATATTATGTTTCTAAATGGTTTTCGTTAACAATCCTCTTGTTTTTATGTCAGATGGGTGTATTATTTGGGGTTAGGATCTAGTAAAATGAGCAAATGTCTTTTTTTAAATTGTCGACGTTTCGCACCTTTATTATTGCATCCTCAGGACACATAGATTCTATATTCTGCATGGTCCCCATATTATCAGTCTTTACCTACTCCGTTGGTCCGCAGATATTAAGTTTTATTGGTTTTCGTTAACAATCCTTTTGTTGTTATGTTAGAGTGGCCTATTATTTGGGGTTAGGATCCAGTGGGGAAACAAAGGCTTTTTTTAAAATGTCGATGTTTCGTAACTTCATTGTTGCATTCTCAGAACACATGTATAGATTTTATATCCTGCATGAAACCCATATTATCACTCTTTAACTGCTCTGTTGCTCCGCAGACATTTCCCAGATAAAAAGTTTTTAAAGGGTTTTCGTTAACGATCTTCTTGTTGTTAAGGTGGTGTATTATTTGGGATTAGGAAATATCTACATGACGTAGTCGTGTTTAAAAATTACCTATTGAATTTAGTTTAAATTATACCCAAAAGTCAATTGTGGCATAGGCAAGAAAATGGAAAAGTATTGGTGGGAATCCAATATGAGGGAACAAAATGGCGCTCAATAAAAATTAAGACAGAATATATACGACTTCAGTCATAACGAAGGAAGTTCCGGGTAAAGGAAATTTACCGTTTTTTTTATATGTATATATCTTGTAAAATCGTATGACAACGCAGAGAAAATCAAACAGGTTTGTTTTCATCCGACGATAGTACAATTATATGGCCACTTCCGATGAATCATTTAGAATTAAGCATCGTATTTCCAATTACTCATTCATTCTTGCTATTTCAGCATTATTTTTATATAAATACAGGAGAATGAGTAACCATCTTTAGTCATTAAGTAGCTCTAGATCGGTCAACATTCATTGTAATTTCGTGTTTTAAATAAAAATAAAGTTTTTAAAAATACAAGTTACAAGTTTGAATATAAAATTGGCGCAGTCGGTAGGATTCCTTTTCGGAGTGCGAAAAAAAGGATATCCTGAAATCGGAGTGTAACAACGTTTCATCTCCATAAGGATTATCAGTGCTGCATCTTTCTGTTTCAACAGTTAAGAAAAGGATCAGGAACATCTACAACTGAACTAGGCACTTGTGACTCCTGGTACATCGATTATTGGTACGCCATTCGAGAAGCCAGTAAGGACGATTTGGCCTGTGCTAGCGTCCAAGACAAGCGGTAGCCAACCTGAACAGTTCATCTCTTCAGCAAAGCATCGTTTGATACAGGACCAAGACTTGGGACACATTGTAAGATATTTACTTACTTCCCTTATAGTTGAGATCCCTGTTAATTAAGTTTTGAAATTTTTGAAGAGAGAATTTTTTTTGAACAAAGAAAAATTTTTTGTGTGAAGAAAGAAAAGTGAATAATTGAATTAAAGCAATTGTATTGAACAATTATTTGAATAACTTTCACTAACTATTTTAGTTGTAAAGAAAACAAATGTTAACGCAGTTAACAGTAGTTAAGTACATATTTAATGAGTAAATTTAGGAAGTGTGGTAAAGACATTACTTATCCTAAAATAATTCGAAGAAGTAGTTTAGAAAATCCTTCTACAAGTGTATTATCACAAAGCATTTTTGAAAATCAATCTGCAAGTAAATTAACAGAACTTTATTCAGACATTAATTTAGAAAATATTTTTAACCCTAGTATAAGTGTAGATACTAACATTAATAAGATGGTAGACGCTTTGAGAAGTACTGTTTCACTCTTAAAAACTTTCGATGGTACCCCATCACGTCTTGAATCTTTTATTAATCAAATAGATACTTTTTATACAAAATATTTTAATACTGATACTTCCCAACAAGAATTTGTAATTTTGGCAATTAAATCAAAAATTATAGGATCAGCCGAAGATTTTCTTTTAACTAGACCAGATCTTAATACTTGGCCAGAAATAAAAATCTCATTAAAACAAAAATTTAGTGATCCAATAACAAGAGCTAATTTACAACAACAATTAATATTCTTTTCAAGAAAAGGCGAATCAACCTTAGATTACATACAAAAACTCAAAGCCTTAGTCACCAAAATAAATACGAAAACTTGTACAGAAATAAGTAATATTGAAGCTAGAAATATAATTATAGCACAAAATGAATTAACAGCAACTCAAAATCTTCTTGCAAATATTTCAAGCGAATTAAGAACTTTACTAATCGTTCAAAATCCCCAAAATCTAGACCATGCAATCGATATTGTAACCAATTATGAAATCTTAACTAGTCAAAATAATTTTAAAAATAACTATTTGCAAAATAGTAGATCAAATAATTTACTTAGCAATCAGAAAACGCCACCAATAAATAATATCAATAAATTTTTGGTAAATAAATCGAATAATTTTCCAAATTCATCTTTTAAACCAAAACCACCAAATCAATTTTTCAATCGAGTACAAAATCAAACATTTAATCAAAAAGGCAATCAATATCCTAAACAACAATACCCACAACCAATGTCAGGTGTGAGTGTACAAAAGCAATGCCACCATTAAGACAAACAACAACAAACTTTTACCAGACAACAACCTCAACAACAAACTTTCTATAGACAGCAACCCCAACAACAACATCACCCGAAATTTACATTCCAAGAATTAACGCATTTAGAAAATAATGAACCCAATAATGACGAGTTATATAATGAAGAAAACCCCGAATTTGACAATTATGATCAAGATTATCAAAATTTTGATGAAACATATGAATTAGATAATGAGAATTTAGTCGAGCAAATAGAAAATTTTCATATATCAGCCTCGGACGAAAACCTTGCTTAACTTTAAACAGTTTTCAAGTAAATCAATTACCCTATGTAGAAATACCGAATTATAATATTCGATTACTAATTGATACAGGTTCTCATGCATCCCTACTTAGACCCTCTTTAGCGGAAACACATTTCCCCGAATGTATTAAACCTTACGTAAGCACACTTCAAACTTGTGCAGGTTCAAAGAAAACGAAAAGTAAAGCTACTATTCCTTTATTTTTAAGCTTTGGTATAACCGAACCAATAGAATTTATTTTATATTCATTCCATGAATATTTTGATGGAATAATCGGAATTAAAGACTTAAATTTCTATTCAATATTTAAATTAAATTTAAATATTGATTTAAAAAATAAAAAATTGAAAAACCAATATTTAGAAATACCCTTTCAATATAGGCAAAATTTTGATGAATATACAATTGAAATACCACCTAAAACAATTCAAAAAGTAATTTTGAAAACTTCGCGACCAAATGACACTACTTGGTTAATGCCCTATTATTTAGACGAAAATATAGAAATTCAACCTACCTTAATAGAAGTAAAAGAAAACACGTACGCTATTGATATTTTTAACCATACAGAAAAATATTTTACTCTAATAGAAACCACTAATGATAATTTACCCTTAAGACCAATCGAGCTTAACAATTTTGAAATAATAAATTTCGAACCAAATCAGAATCAAATTAATGAAAAAAACATAATCGAAGATATCGATTTAAAATCACTAATTAGGCACGAACACTTAAACTTTGAAGAACGTAAAAAACTTTTTAAACTTATTAAAAACTTTCAAAATATTTTACATAAACCCGGAGATAAATTAACATTTTTCAATCAAGTCAAACATACTATTAAGACTACGGATGAAATACCCGTACATGCGAAAAGTTACAGATACCCATTCATACATAAACAAGAAGTAGATAGACAAATAGACCAAATGCTACAAGACGGTATCATTCAACCTTCAAATTCTCCCTGGAGTTCCCCTGTGTGGATCGTCCCGAAGAAAGTTGACGCATCAGGACAAAGAAAATGGCGTCTAGTGATAGATTACAGAAAAATCAATGAAAAGACTATAGAAGATAGATATCCTATTCCAAATATCGCAGATATACTTGATAAACTTGGTAGAAGTCAATATTTTACAACACTTGACTTAGCCAGCGGTTTTCATCAAATAGAAATGGACCCAAAAAGTATACCAAAAACAGCATTCAATGTAGAACATGGACATTACGAATATACCAGAATGCCCTTCGGACTAAAAAATGCACCTTCCACTTTTCAGCGTGCAATGGATAACGTTTTACGCGGATTACAAGGAAAAATATGTCTTGTATATATGGACGATATAATTATCTTTTCAACCAGTCTTCAAGAACATTTAGACTCTTTAAAACAAGTATTTAACAGATTAAGTTCTTTTAACATGAAAATCCAATTAGATAAATCCGAATTTTTGCATAAGACAATTGAATTTTTAGGTCATGTTATTACCCCTGACGGTATCAAACCAAATCCAAAAAAAATCGAAGCAATAAAAAATTTTAAAATCCCTAAAACACCAAAAGAAATAAAATCATTTCTCGGTTTAGTCGGTTACTACCGAAAATTTATAAAGAATTTTGCAAAAATAACGAAACCTTTGACTCATTGTTTAAAGAAAAACGTTAAAATAAATCATGATAAAGCATTCATTACCGCATTTAATCTATGTAAAAATATCTTAACTAATGACCCTATATTACAACATCCAGATTTTAATAAAACTTTTATTTTGACCACTGACGCTTCAAATTACGCTATTGGAGCAATACTTTCACAAGGAAAAATAGGAAACGACCTACCTATAGCATTTGCTAGCAGAACTCTGAATCAATCAGAATGCAACTACTCAACAATAGAAAAAGAACTTCTTGCTATTGTTTGGGCAACAAAATATTTCAGACCTTACTTATTTGGCAGAAAATTCACAATTGTAACAGACCATAAACCATTACAATGGCTGTTCTCAATAAAAGAACCGAATTCAAAACTAGTAAGATGGCGACTAAAATTGCAAGAATATGAATATGATATTCAATATAAAAAAGGAACCCTAAATTCCAACGCCGATGCACTTTCAAGACCACCTCAAGAATTGTACCCAACCGAAATAATAAAATCACCATTGACACATATGTCAGCAATATGCGAAAAAGAAGAAAATTCTGACGACCAATATATTTGGCATGAAAAAATAAAACACTTCTTTGACACCCAAGAAAACCTATTCGAAAAACCAAAAAAGATAAATAAAGAAAAGAAGAAACCAAAAATTAATATAATTTCCGATATTCAAATTAAACCCCCAAATAAACCAATTAAAACACCATCGCCATTGCCATCAACAAGTAAAATCAATGACGAAGAAAAAATTAATCAAAACAACTCAGACACAGAAACTATACATACGTCAAGAGAAGACCCCATATTAGGAGCCCCGTATGTTAGTAAAGCCCTGAACACTTTTAAAAATCAAATCATATTTAAATGGACTGAAAAGGAACAACCTTATGTTGTCACTAAAAAATTATTTGAAACTAAAAAGAGATTAATAATTTTTATAAATCAAAACCCAATAACCGAAATAATCCAAAGACTCTTAAGAGATTATTTACCCCCAGATACTTATTGTTTACACTTTCCTAATAAAGAATTAGAACCAATAATAATTCGAATTTTCAAAGAAACCTTTCAAAATAACGCCTACAACCTTGTTATTTCTAATACACTATTAGAGGACGTCGTAGACGTAAATGAACAAAAAGAAATAATTGAAAGATATCATATCACGAAAACATCCCATAGAGGAATGACTGAAAATATAAAAAATATAAAGCAAAGATATTATTGGCAAAGCCTTGAAAAAGACGTAATTAATTTTGTTAATACATGTGAAATATGTCAAAAAACCAAATATGATAGACATCCCTATAAAATAATTTTTAAACCAACACCAACAGGCTGTAAACCCATGGAACATATTTATATGGATATATATTCCATTTCAGGTCAAAAATATTTGACAATAATAGATAACTTCTCTAAATTTGCTACAGCATACCCTGTAAATGAAACATCAATCGAGATTTGTCAAAATCTAATTAAATTCTTTTCACATCATGGTACACCCTGTAAAATTACAACTGATAATGCACAAAGTTTTAAAAGTAATTTAGTACAAGACCTTTGCAAGACTTATCAGATCGAATTACATTTTACTACACCCTATAATCCAAATTCGAACTCACCAATCGAAAGATGGCATTCAGCTTTGAAAGAAAGTCTTATTGTCCTTAGAAACGAACATCGAAATAAAACAATACAAGAATTAATGGATATCGCAATCCTTAATTATAATAACAGTATACATTCAACACATGAATATACACCATTTCAAATACTAAAAGGAAATTTAAATTATCAATTAAATTTTGAGAAAAATATAAATCAAATACAAACTGATTACATTCACGAACTCGCCCAAATATTTAGTGAACTTAATGAAAAAATAAATCTAAAATTAAGTGCGAAAAAGGCTAATGTCTTAGCCAAATTAAATGAAAAACGCGAGATTGACCCAGAAATAGCTGAAGCTACAAAACAACTATTACATACACCTCGAAAATTACCATTAAAGTTAGAACCAAAATACAAACTAACTACTTTTAAAAACCAAAGACACCCAAAAGATATTAAAAGACGTTCGTAATTTTCAGGAACTTACTGACAAAATGAAGAAGATCCTGATACTACTCCCACTACTTGTCAACGCACAATATAAAATAGAAGAATTAAATAACCCTTTGTTACCAGTTTACCAATCAACAGGTTACATAATAACAGGTTATCATCATGTCTATTATCATGTAAATCTAACTAATATAAAAGATTGTGTAGAAAACTCGAAATTAACACTTACACAAATTAATAATACCCTAAGTAATCTATACGCACCTATATACCAACTTTTATCCATAAGAACACGTAACCTTTTCGATCAAATAGAATCAATCGAATTATTTGTTAAACATTATACTACCCCACAAAAGCGAACTAAACGCGGACTTTTCAATTTCCTAGGAAAAGCACAAAAATATCTCTATGGTACATTAGATGCCGATGATGGAGAAAGATACGACAATTATATTAAAATATTACAAGAAAATCAAGAAATCTTACATAAAGATTTATCTGCAACCCAGACTATTGTAAAACAATTAACAAAAGATCTTGACGCACAGCTGACTAATATTAAAACTAATCAGCAAAAGTTATTAACCCGAATGGAAGACCTCACTAATATGACTCATACTACAACCACTTCGTCTTACTATATTGTTACGCTAGACAATATTGAGACTAATCTACGTGTCATTCATGACATAAAAAGTAATTTGCAAACTGCAATAAATTTCGCGGAAATAAACATTATGCATCATAGTATTATTAAGTATAAAGAACTTCGCAGAATAATCACAAAGATAAGGCCCGAGAGTCGTATTCATTTCGATAATATAATTAAATACTACGAGGTAGCACACGCAGATGTGACAATTAAGAACGATCTAATTATATTTTATATTGCAATACCTTTAATTTTAGAGAAACCTTATATACTTTATCGAATATATCCAATACCAATAAATAATCAAATAACGATTTTAAATAATCTGTATTTATTGAGATCTACAGATGACTTTTACAACTCAAAAGAAAATTGTTATAAAATAGAAAATATATCTTTATGTTCTAGAGACACACTAAATAAAAACGAACCCTGTATACCTCAAACAATTAATTAGACAAACCATTGTCAACTAATACCAATTAAATATAATAAAACTTCTATAACACAACTCGAAGACAATTCCCTTATAATTATACCTGCTTCTAAAGAAAGCATATACTTTCAATGTCCAAATCAACATAGCGTTGAAACCATTGACAAAGTATCCTTAATATTGCCTTCAGATTGCAAAGTAAAAATCCAAAATAATATTTACGATTCTCAAAAACTAGAAACAATTAGTTTAAGACTAAAACTCCCATCAATAAATATTGATGAAAAATTAATCCAAGTTACTGAACCCTTGGAATTAAAAGAAATAAATCTTGATAAAATCAATGAAGATTTAGAGAATGCTAAAAGATTAATAATTCATCCCCTAAAACAAATGGACTTTGTAAGCTCTGGAGTTTCAATTACTCTAATAATAATTATTATTATAATATTCACAATCATCATAAGTTTCTTGTATTATTATTGTAGAAAGGAAAAATCTAAAGAAAATGTAAAAGTGGACATAAAATTAGAATCTCTCGAAAATCAACCCCGATTTTCTCAAACTTAAGGAGGGAGGAATTATATGGCCACTTCCGATGAATCATTTAGAATTAAGCATCGTATTTCCAATTACTCATTCATTCTTGCTATTTCAGCATTATTTTTATATAAATACAGGAGAATGAGTAACCATCTTTAGTCATTAAGTAGCTCTAGATCGGTCAACATTCATTGTAATTTCGTGTTTTAAATAAAAATAAAGTTTTTAAAAATACAAGTTACAAGTTTGAATATAAAATTGTACGTACACGTACGATGACATCAGACTAAAACGCACGCAGTGTAGCCGCCGGCATTTAAATTACCAAGCTTATTTTTATTCGCATTATGATGGGTACACAAACGACTAAAAAATTGCACGCATCTATATCAAATTTAACCATACACTTAGACATCACATTCCAGGATCTAGGCCTCGGACTATATTTAAATTCTTTTAATTTCAAAATAGATAACTGAAAAAAATATTCATAATATGTAACGTTGATTCCGTCTTTCAAGGCACCATCATAATTTGTTACAGTGTTCTATTTAAAATAAGAAATTTCGTATCAGCCCAGAAAAAATGCAGTACAATGTGCAAATAAAAACAAAATAAATCAAAACTTCAGAAGAAACAAAGACTTATTTACCAAATAAATGAAAACACATGTCATACTTTGTTAACTGTCATTTATTTTATTTTTGCACTAGGCATGACTATAATTTCGTACTACTAGCACATTTTCAAATGCAAAGTACTTAGTAGTACGAAAATGCAATCACGCCAAGGGCTAAAATAAAATAAGTGACGGTTAACAAAGGAAAACTTGTGTTTTCATTTATTCTTTAAAATGTACTGGCATAAAATATTGGACGACTCAATTAAATCTTTGAAAGAATTATTTGTTTTTTAATTTTTCCTTTATGGTTCTCCGTCCTGTTTTAGGCACCCTGTAATACTGGACAATAAACGTGCACTATGTTTTCATTTTTGCAAATCACTGAATATTAGGTATACTTGGGTCACTAAACTGAATTCGGGAGAATTTGACTGACAGCCGCCACCCTGATGAAACCGGTGTGTCACTGAATATTTTAACCAAAATAAAGCAGACAAAGGACGACCCTCTTAGTCGAATAATGAACATTTATCATCAATACATACAAGATATTTTTCTCTAGTTTGATATTTGAGGTTTTGACAGCTTAATAGTAAGGCATCATATTATAGACGTGTGGTAGATGCAAATAACACGTATATTAATTAACAGGCCCCTATCAGGAAATAGGTTTTTTTCCACATAATTGTAAACCTTAGGTAAAATTTTGACTGTGTTATAAAATGAAATAAAAAATCGTATATTCTGGCTTTTTTAAATATTTTGTGTTTAAAAATTATTGATTCGGGCAGTACAAATACTTGACTAACTTTTTAAAATGTAGGTAACAATTTTTATCTATTTTACCAGAGTGTTCTATATCGGCAAAATTTCGACAAGGAGCTGTTTTCTTCTGGCAAAACGACTCACCTTGGCAAATCGACATGATCTGATTACAGCGACAAAATTTTGATAGGTTAGATATCCATATTATTTCCGCAGCACTTTAAAAATTTTGATATTTATTTTTCGTTTTTATTTAGACTTACAGGAAAAACAACAAACTCCCATTTTTAGATGTTCTGGTCACAAAATTGCAGGACATTTCTAATACACCGTGTATATAAAACCAGCACATAGAGACAGATATTTAAATGCAAGATCACGTCATCACCCAGCACAAAATCAAGCTGTGGCCAATACACTAATATCCAGATCCGTGCGATTAATTGAAACACAGACGAGGCAAAACGAACTTAATAAAATATCTGGTGCTTTAAAGAAAAATGACTACACAAATCACACTATAGAGAAAGCTATTAATGCACAGATTTTTCGAACAACGAACCACACAAATTATATCGGCAAAGCAACAAGTAGTTTTACCATATGTAAAAGGCACAACAGGCAGAATCGGAAGAATTCTTGGGAAACACAGTATACAAATAATACACAAGCCACAAAACGACTATAGGTAAACAACTTGGAACCCCAAAAGGAAAAATCAAACTGGAAAACTACGGAGTATACATCATTCCATGTCAGAACTGTGAAAAGATCTACGTGGGGCCAATTAACAGGCGAATATCGGCAAGAGTGAAAGAGCATATATTCAGCATCAGAAATAAACAAACAACCTCAGCTCTATTCCTATATCATCAGGAAACTGGCCACAAAATAAATTTCGATGGGTGTAGGGAGATTGCCAATATAGAACATTATAAGACTAGAATAATCCGAGATTATAGAGCAGACTATAGAAATTGAAAAACAAGGTGATTTGAATAAAAGGGATGAATCATTAAAACTATAAACAGTATGGAAGACAATAATCGACAAATCTAAAATCACCCGTCGCTCAGATATATCCTTCGGTCCCGGGTGGAGGTATAAAGGAAGCGTCGCAGCAGTCACCAACACTTTAGTCTCTATTCGGACGCGAGAAAGAAAGCTTCGAAAATGCCTATATATATATATATATATATATATATATATATATATATATATATATATATATATATATATATATATATATATATATATATATATATATATATATATATATATATATATATATATATATATATATATATATATATATATATATATATATATATATATATATATATATATATATATATATATATATATATATATATATATAGCTGTGGAATTCTTTTCGATTCCTTTGTTATCTTAAATAGAACACCTTATCTTTATTAATTAATTTTGTTTCTTTGTTCAATTCTGAATATACTATCGTTGGCTGTCAGTACAGTTGACTGCCAGAACAGTAGTAAGCTTCAAGTTTTCCTTCTCCTAATTTAAAAATGGCAAATAATTATTGATATTCTGATATTCTTTAAGGCTAATTTAAAAAACCATGGCGGTATTAAAACCGAAGGGATTTAGGTTAGTCCGATTACTGGAGATGAAGACAATACTACTAACGTTTTGGGGGTACCCATGCTTCGATTTACAGTGCAGAAAGTGATTTAGGAATTTCTCATTCGTCTATTGAAAGAATTTTAGACAAAAATGGAAAGCACAATTATAAATTGAAACAGCGCAATTTTTGAAAGAGAAGTAGATGCTATTCAGCGCGTCGGGTTCTGCGAAATGTTTTGAATAAAAATTCAGGAAGATCCCAGTTTTCTACAAAACGTTATTTGGTCGGACG
This sequence comes from Kuschelorhynchus macadamiae, assembly GCA_030620095.1. Taxonomy (NCBI): domain Eukaryota; kingdom Metazoa; phylum Arthropoda; class Insecta; order Coleoptera; family Curculionidae; genus Kuschelorhynchus; species Kuschelorhynchus macadamiae. Next base: position 399,266 of record JAUTXW010002578.1, read on the forward strand.
AGTTAAAATTTACACAAGAAGGCATCTTCAACACGAGGAATACTAATTTTTGGGCCAAAGAAAAACCAGATTTTATAAAGGAGAAAGGTTTGCAAGACACATTTGGCTTCAATGTTTTTTGTTTACTAATAGACAATACGTTTCTGTATTGTATCTACGATGAAAATCTTAATTCAGAAACGTATTCAGATATCCCCAACAATACTTTAAGGTTATTTCTGAATACTTTAACCCCTGAAGCAAAATCATCGTACTAGTATCAATTAGATGGTACACCGGCACATTGCAATTCAACAAATTTCAACTTAGTTCTATAATTTATTCGATAACAGGTGGTTTGGGTGATCGGGTGCTTGGTTATGGTCACTTAGATTATTTAAATTGATTAAAAATGTATCTAATGATAGATTATTGGATGCATTTGAGATTATAAAAATAGTTAAATGTGATAAGAAAGCTCTAAAGAAAGACAGAGGGCCTATTCCCTATAGTTCCCTTTATTGTTTACTTGACAACGGTGCAGTCGGGTGCAACCAAGTGTGACCCCATTTACCTATAAATAGTCTCGGTTAGGATAAATTACTTTAGTTTATATCATCTGCTGTTGATGCTAACTTGGTTAGCGAAACGCGCGTTCAGAACGTAACAAGTTGTGGTGTAGTGTGGTTAGAACTCTTGTATTTTGAAGTATGTTATAAACAAATGTTCAGAATTAAACAACGAAACAAAATTAATTACTAAATACAGGGTGTCTTATTTAAAATAACAAAGGTCAAACGGACGTAACAGAAATGTCAAAATATTTTATTTCGAGAGTTCTGTTGACCTCTTATCTCCGTTCCGAATTTGAAAAAAATCCACGGCTACATCTGGATTTACGGGTAACGTATATATTATTTCTGAGCAATTCTCATCAAAATCTAAGTTTCGTCATGCCACAGCCACATCTGGGTTGTTTGGGGTTTAATTCTCCTGGCCTATATAGATCAGGTTGCAGCAACTAATTAACAACTGAATATAACTTTTATTCAATTGATCATTGAGATTAAAAATATTTTTGTATACATATAAGGGTCGAAAAGACATGTTGTTTTAACATATATTGATTGTTCTTCTACTAATTCAACACTCTGCCAACTTACACATTATCTCCTCTCTATTTTGTGAGAACTAACTAGTTTATATAAAAATCATTTTTCAAATTATTCTTAGGGAGTTTATATACTAAAATATACAGTAGTTAGAACAATTACATTTTCTTGAACAAAACCCAAATCATTTCAAAAACAATTCATAAATCTCTAAAGTTTGTAGTAAATTCAGGATATACATAGTTCATTTTCTAATATTAAAAATAAATTTGTTTGACAAATCTGTCGTTATCTTAGATATTTATTCCACATTTATGTCACGATGTGAGATGTGATGTGTTTCATAAAAATATGGTTATGAAAAATCAAGATCTTAAAGAAATGTTATTCTGAACCTAGCAAACAAAATGTGGGTATACAAGCACACAAATCTAATTTACTAGGCACCTTTTTCGCTCTGACGTAGGTGGGAGATGGAAAAAATACATGGAATGATAACTATGTTATAAGAATAACCCATGAGGATAGTTATTTTTAAAAATGTTTTTCATATCCTATTTGAACATGAATTAATATTAATTATGTTTTTAAGAGGCATATTCTATTTTAGTTGAATAAAAACCATAAACTATGACCTTTAGTAAAATGTTTATGCAGCATAAAATTGTATATATGGTTAAACTAATTTCATTTTTAAAAGATTTGTGAGCTTAAAAATATTAAAAATGTTTAGCGATAGCATATGTGCGATAATACTTTTCACTAAAGTTGGCATTAATAACAGTAGCATTGCCAGTGCCGGTTTTTTTTGAACATGAAATGATTTTTTTTAAATCCATATTTTTAAAAATGCAGTATTTATGAAAATATAAAAACGACAAAAAAAACTAGGAAAAGTTAAATGATTGGAACAGATTATATTTATAATGATTTAACATGATTTTGTCTGAACCAAATGGCAATACAGATGAAAAGATGCAAGATATTTCTTATGATAAATTTCTGTTAGAATAAGCCACACAAAACTGTCCATACAAAAAACAAGAAATCCGTAAATCAAGTTCCGCAAGTGCTTAATTTAATGTAAATTCTTGGTCCCTGGAAACCCCAAGAATTAAATCCACGTACCAAGAATTCAGTATTACTTGTAAATTATTCACTAACTGATAGAGGTACCGGTTGATCCAGATCTCTATAAGCGACTTAGAGACTACCATGTATCTTTTTTCTAGAATCCTTTTTAGAGAACTTGGCCAATGTTTAAACAGTAAGAAGTTTAAGATTTTTCTCTCCATATTGCTACCGTTGTCTTAGATTCATGCCAAATTTCAACCCTATTAAATTATTTACAACCCAATTCCACAATTTTCAAATTTTACAAAATCACAGGAATATTGTTACATGATATAACTGCGTCAAAAATTTGTCTTCAACATGGGTTCATGAAAGATAGTTAACCATGACAAACCTACGTATTTAAACTGTCGGTTTTTCTGATAATCTCATATTTTTTTTCACCTTGCTTGTAAATTCCGAGAACTACTTAGCAATCTCATGGGGCTCTTTTAGGTGCTCTCCTGTTTACATTTTTTATTGATGTCATAGCTAACAGTTTCCTTGTTTAATGTTCTGTGACGACATTAACATCTTCTCCATAACTTTCTCAGTAGGTCGGCAACTGTTACGAACTACATTATAATTTAAATCAGTATTACGAATGGTGGTTTGGGGTTAATAGGTGTAGTGATGCGCAATATATGACACCGATTCCTGTTAGTGTCACTTAGCCACTCCTACACAATTCCGACTCTCACCTCCAAGTTGGTAAACCCCGGGAACCTGAGCAACCCTGTGGAAGACTGAGTAACCAACCCCAGTGGGAAATAGGGTCAGGGCTGACGAGAGCGGAAGAAATGGTCCTCCGAAAAGGGGGTTGTGTTATGGGCCAGCGACCTATACATAGAAAAAAAGCACTGCTACGAATCGTTTATTATTGCCTCGGATTAGGACGGGTCTTCAAATAAAATGACGTAAGCAACGGATAAAGAACATTCTATTGGGAACATGGAACGTACTGAGTTGCTACAGACCTGGAATTGCTACGAGAGCCATAAAACAGCTTGAAGAGCTTAAAATGGATATAACAGCCATACAGGAGATAAGATGGATAGGATCTGGAACAATTCACATGGAAAAATCATTGGTTCTTTGGTCCGTCCATGAGAGCAGACATGAGAGGGGATGTGGTTTTGGTGGTGAGTGAAAGAGTCAGGATAGCGATCTTGGACTTTAAACCAGTCAACGAAAAGGTCTTCGAGGAAAGTGGCATAACATAACGCTATTTTCAGTACACGCTCCAACAGAAGAAGCGGCCGATATAGAGAAAGAAGAATTCTATGACACCTTAAACCAGCTACATATTGCAGCTCATAGACACGATATTAAAATAGTACCTGGGGACCTAAGTTCAAAACTGGGCCAAGAAGAATACCTAAAGACAGTAGCAGGTAGGCACAGCCTGCATGAAACTACCAATGATAATGGTTCACGTCTAGTCGATTTTGCGGCAGGCTGCAATATGGTCATTAAAAGCACCCAATTCCCAAGAAAAAATATACATAAAATTACATGGGTTTCAAACGATGGAATAACACGCAACCAAATCGACCATGTACTTATTGATGGCCGATACTCAAGTAACATCATTGATACACGAAGTATGAGAGGAGCTGATAGTGACTCGGATCATCTTTTAGTAAAAGTCAAGTTACGAACAAAACTATCCACACAGACAACGATAAGACAGACTAAAATCGATAGATGGAATGTGGAAAAACTACAAGAACAAGGGAAAGAACATCAGTACCAAATAGAAATTGCCAACAAATTTAAAATGCTGGAAGAACACGAAAATATGGACATACAACAAAAGTGGCACACCATTAAGAACGTTATCACGGAGACCGCGGAAAAATGCATCGAAAAAAAGAAAAGCCACAAAACAAAAAAGTGGTTTAATGAGGACTAGAATGCTCTAAAAGAAAAGAACAAAAAAAGGATACAGTACTTGTCGAATCCAATAGCCAAAACACGGGAACAGTACAACAGAGAAAGAACTTTGGCAAGAAGAACTATAAAAAATAAAAAGAGACAACACTTAGAACTACAAATTAAAAAAGTTGAACAGGAACACAGACAAAGCCGGAGTAAAATGTTCAACAAAGAAGTAAAACAACACAAAAGAGGTTCCTACATAAGAACACCAGGTTTCGTGAGAGCTGGAAATGGGGACTTATTGACATCGGAAAATAATATAATCGAAAGATGGAAAGAGAACAATTGCTTAATGTCCATACTGATCGTAATCAAAACCCTATTGACACTGAATACCAAACAGCCGAGCCTGAAATACACCCACCATCTGTAGCAGAAGTTGGAACAACTATAGCGTCGTTAAAAAATGACAAATCCCCTGGTATGGACGGCATCGAAGCTGAACTAATTAAGAAGGGAGGGCATGAAATGCAAGCCAAAATACATCAAATCATTAAAGATGTATGGGAGCAGGAGATAATACCAGAAGAGTGGAGGGGAAGTCTAATAATCCCAATACACAAAAAGGGGGAAAAAAGCGTGCTGTTGAGGAGACTGTTACCATATGCAGAAGAGATAATCGGCGATTACCAATGTGGTTTTAGACCAGGTCGGTCTACTATAGTCCAAATATTTACAATCCGTCAACTGCTTGAAAAACATTGGGAGTATCATCGAGACGTACACCAGATTTTTATTGATTTTAAACAAGCCTACGACTCAATTGATCGCGCAGCGCTTTGGACAGCAATGATTGAATTGGGTATTCCCAAAAAACTCGTTTCAATAACAAAAACACGCATTAACGGCTCTTACGCAAGAGTCAGGGTAGGCGGAAAAACATCAAAGGATATTGGCATAAACTCAGGACTAAGACAGGGAGACCCTCTCTCACCTTTATTTTTTAACATCGCCTTGGAGTATGCAATGAGAAGAGTACATCCAAACCTAAGATCAGACATATCCGCACCGGGACCAAAAATGATACTTGCCTTTGCTGACGACGTCGATACCATAGCTCAATCAACAGTTGAAGTAAAAGAAATTTGAAAACTCAGCACAAACTATGGGTCTACAAATAAACGTGGACAAAACAAAATATATGGTTGTTTCAAAGAATGTTCGGTAGAGAATAAGGCAGAATGTCCCGATCAATGACCACAACTTCGAGGTTGTCAAAGAATTCAAATATCTAGGAACAATCATCACAAATGACAACAAGGTAGAAAAAGATGTTGCGGCAAGAATACTTGCGGGAAATAGAGCATCCTTCTCAATTCAGCATCTCATTAGGTCGAAGCTCCTTAGTAGAAGAACAAAAGTCAAGTTATATAGAACAATAATACGACCAGTAACCACCTATGGAAGTGAGACATGGAAATTAAACAAAAAGGAAATAGACAAGTTGTTAATGTGGGACCGCAAAATACTGCGAATTATCTATGGTCCGTGTACAGATCAAAACACAAACGAATGGCGACGACGGTACAACCAAGAACTGGCAAAGAAAACATAGTCTGTTTCATCAAACACAACCGATTACGCTGGGCTGGACATGTGGTAAGGAGCGGAAATGACCGCCTTATAAAAAATGTGTTTTGGGAAAGACCGGATGGCAAAAGATCTGTAGGCCGACCTAGAAAAAGATGGAAAGATGCTGTCAGAGAAGACCTAGAGAGGATGGGCGTAGGATAATGGGAAATAGTGACACAGGATCGACAGGAATGTAGGGCAATAGTAAATGCGGTCAAGACCCACGAAGAGTTGTAAAGCCATTGATGATGATGATGATGATTACGAATGGTGTTCCAAAAATCGTTTCAACTTAAATACGACAGAGTGTAATGTCATGACATTTTCAACCAAAGATAACCTCTCAATTTGATTAATATACCAATAATGTCATATTCCTCGCCTTGAAATATTTAAATGCTTGTGCATTACCTTTGATAAAGAACCGTGTTCTAAAATCACTAATTTACGAGCCATTTGAATTATTTGGATTTATAACCCGATCGTCAACTCGGAACATATCATTAATGAGTTAATGTATTTTAATTTTAAAAAACATTGATTAATATATTGTATACTATAAATAGGGAAATACGTACAGGTTAACAGTAACGAAATAAATTATTTAATACTACTCAATCCAATATCCATTATTATCCATTACTATTCTATACAATATCAATTATCATTAAACCGAAAATTGTTCCTTGGCCTTTGGTATAGGGAGGCTAGTTGCTAACCCTAGCGAAACGGGGGAAGTGTACGAATAATACCTGGCTGTTACACGATGCCGATTTGCGATTATAAAAGATACATTTTTATTACGGCTAAAATATCAACGTGATTTCTTTTTCCGTATTCGTGCAAATTACTAAGCTGGAATAGATATGAAACAAGAGTAATATAGAGTTACAAGTAAGCCACAAGAGTAAATAAGAGGAGAATAAAAAATATGGCATTTTACATTACAATATGTTTGGTGTACATACAGAGCAAATATTTTTTTAAATCCTTTAACGGGAGCGAGGAAGATGAGAATAATGTCTGATTTGAACGGTGATTTGAAGAAAGGAATTTCTTTGTGCAATAAAACGAAAGTCAACTTACTTGCATTATATTATTCTACAGCTGAACATACTATTTTGGGTATTTTGATGTACTGGATATAAAGTATATATAATTTGCGTAAGTGGCTAGGTATCTATTAGGTGCTTGGGAAGAATGAAGGTATTTTTTTCATCATTGGGTGTTTGCATAGTTAATGAGTTTAGTTAGCTTAAATTAATTAGCCTTAGTAATAAACATATGTATTTAAGTACAGATAAACATTAAATTTTAGTATTACTTTGATATAAAATAGTATATTTATATAATTATCCTGTACTATAATTCGATTACGTAACTATGTAATATAACCTGTTCAGTGTATTTAAATAAAGAAATTATGTATTTCGCAAATATGAGCGTATAGTACTTTTCTATACAGTCCACTCATTTTCCACTTTCAAATGTAAGGAAAATAATTATTAAAATGGAACTGAAATTATTCCACAGCGTACAAAAGTAGTTCCTTAAAATTCCAGCGTTCCTCGTTATTTTTTTAAATTATTTTTTACATTACCCCTCAAAACGATTATATGCTTATTTTTTGTAATGTACCGACGTTATTATGTTTTAAGAGAAACGAACGAATATTAATAACGTTGTCTGCCGCAGCGAGCAACGCAGTTTATAAAGAAACAATATACCTAATTTTTTATATATTACGTCTTTTACCGTACTTCCTCATATATAAACTAAGCCACTAGGGTATAAGCTCATGCAGGCAACGAAAGTTTAGGGATAAAGTTTTACGGCCTTGTGGTAAAGAATCCTTATAATCTGCTGTACTGGCACATATGAGTGGAATTAAATTTTACTCTAAGTCTTTTACGATCTCGCCTAAAGAAATATGTATAAATATATGATCCTTTAAACGAGTTGAAAGGTTGTAACCATTATCGTCTCCTTGCTTCCGCACAATCGTTTCTTGTTTCCCCTTGCTTATGAACAGCCATTATATTTATTATCTTCATGATCCTTTTTTAGTGCTTAACAGATTTATCACACGCGGAGAGGCTCGGGATAATGATTACGTGCAAAACATGTAGTTTTTGTTATAGGTATTTACGTTTATATAAGTTGTTTTTTAGGGAAATCATTGATTAGTAGCCATTAACGGTAAAAAAAAATTAACCTAAAACATTTACTTCTGCGATTGCTTTACATGATGAATCGTTTGTTGACGCTCAAGTAAAAATGAATACCGTTACGTCATATTTTACATATTAAGTGGACTAAATTTATTTAAGAATGAATTCACAAAAAAAAATAAATACTTTAAAATCTGAGAGAGGTTACTGCGAGTATGTCGAAAACTTATAACGTACCAAATTATTGGTAATTCAAAAGCCTTGATGGTGAAGTAGCAATAGGTAGTTGAAGTCTGGATATGAAAATGTTGAAAGATAGTTTTAGAAGAACTTTTTGACTTTCCCGTAGGTAGGTATGTCCTTACTTCAGACGCTCCTTCCCTCGGGAACTTCCTGTATTTTGAAAACGAAACGTGTTTATTACAACTTTTTTAAATATTTTCACATGTAGAATAGCCCCTCCAAATATTGGAACTGAATTTCCGGACACCCTCTATAATCTTTTACAATTAGTACATGGTAATGTCAGTTACGGGGTATACACTTGTATTACATAATAGAGGTATAAGTGAGAACATGTGGGTCATTGGATAATTATCTGAAGATATCCTCGAAGCCTGGTACAAAGTATACCGAAAATGTTCAAAAAAATCACCCTTTAAAAATATTTCGAACATAGATAAAGGTTTCATACAAATTCCCCTCATTTTTCTGATCTCATAATAAGCGGTGTTTATTATAAAAAAAAGAAATCGATATTATCAAATGATGTAGGTATTGTCTCTTAAAAACATCCGAAAAATCATCCGCGGGTTCTCGAGTGGATTATATACATCAATTTTCTTTGCTTTGCATTTTTAATTATTAGAATTAGAATTGTATTATTGTTATTAAAATAAATTAGTTACTAAAATGGAATTTTTACTAGAAAAGCGCAATGTTAGCATTAAAAGCTAGTGGTCTTTAATTTTCATCACTGAAAATAACTGAAAAAACAAACAATTAATTAAAATTATTGCATAGAGTTTTGACATTCTCATTTTAGAAAATTGGCTACTGTGCGACGTAGTTGCCACATTATTGCCAGATTATTTTAAACACAAAATATTAATTCTAATTAATGCCTCTGAGGTAAACCTTTGCTTGCAGTGATTTAACTAAATCTAGGTATTTAACTAAAAAAATCGTTAATTTAATTTTTTAACTAAAAAATCGGTAAATTTCCTTTACCGGGTAATACCCTCGTTATAGATCTTTCTTTTTATTACATAAAAATGAAGTGTGGCCCAATTTAGTTCAGTACATAGTCATTAGTTTCTTTCCAAACATTTTTATTGGGTGCTATTTTGTTCTATATTTTACCAATTTCTATTTATACCAGACCCGATTTTTGGGCATAATTTAAAATAAATTCAATAAGTAGATTTTACATTGACACACACCGCCGTTCAGCTACGTCATGTTTAATTCTCACCAGTTTAACACACGACTAACATCTGATTTTTCTGCTAATTTTAAAGCCAATTGAATAAGATTTTTTTATTGACCGCCAGTTTGTTCCGCTCGCCATCCTGAATTGGTACCACAGCTTTACCAATTTTATTCATCTCTATATCACACTTAATGCTTGCACAAAATTTGAAATTAATCTAATAATTAGTTTTTTTAGGCTGATTTTTTAAATATTTTACTACTACTACTTTTACTATTCATACCAAAATGTAACCAATTATTACTATAGTTTTACTAGTTCATCCCTATACCGCAATTGGTTATGGCACACATTAACATTACATATTTTATTATGCCGCAATTTTGTTCCGCCATCTTGGATTCGTACTAAAATTTTACTAGTTGATTCCTACAGAATACTTGCCTTTTGTACAAAATAAATTGGACAGGCAGTTTTTTTGTAATAATTTTTTAACATTTCACTAGTCCGTCGTTTTGTTTTGCCGAGCTGGATTTTCACCAAAATGTTACCAAGTCATCCCCTTATAAACCTTAATTTTTGAACAAAATTTGTCAAAAGTCGAAAGTAGTTTTAGCTATGCCGTGAACAGCACACAGACAACCGACGGAATTGTGAAAACATGTTCTTCGGCATCTAGAGACACTGAAACGTAAAGATGTACAGGGTGGCCCACATAAGATGACCCACTACCTTATCTCAGAATCTGTACGAGATAGGGAAAAAAGTTTTATACAAAAGTTTCTTAGGTTTATCTAGATTTTTTAAATATTATTTTTATATATATACGGTGTGTCATTTTATGTTGACAGATGTCAACTTTGTTATTTTAAATGGAACACCCTGTATATTATTATGGATTTGAATAGCTCTCTTAGAGACGATAATCATAACATTGATAAGGCTTATTTAGTATATGGGAAGGAAACATAAAGAACTATTTTTAAATAGATTCACACTATTTTAACAAAAATACACATTATGTATTTAACTGATTTTTAGAGAGTTTTACGTTTGATCTGGAAAACGGCCGCGGCGTGGTAATAATTATTCAAAGCAATTAGAAAATCTAATTTGGATATTCTTTAGCATATAATATTAATTTTGTTGTCTTCGTTCATGTCATGTCACGTTTAATAGTTTATATTATGTTTTAGTAAAAATTGTTTAATATTAAAATTAATTCCTGAAGAAAATCCCCAAAAATCGGGAACCGTGACTTGTAAACCTATGTTATAATATATCGTTGAAATCGTCTTTCGATGCTCTATTTAAATCCGTTATAAAATATAGGGGGTTGCATTTAAAAATCTTGAGAAAACTGATGGTACGCAAAACGTGACAACACTGTAACATTTTTTTTCAATTTCAATATTTTTACCTACACGTCCAATAAAACATAAAATTATGTTTTTTCCTGCACAAAAATGAAACAAAAAAGTTGATAAATACCAGAGATACAACAAGTTGAAAGTATGTCAAAAATTGAAGATGATCGTAAATATCTCCGAAACGGTGCCTCGTAGATCCATCTTATAATACATCGTTGAAATCGTCTCTAAGAGAGCTATTCAAATCCATAATAATATACAGGGTGTTCCATTTAAAATAACAAAGTTGACATCTGTCAACGCAAAATGACACACCCTGTATATATAAAAATACAATATTTAAAAAATTTAGATAAACCCAAGAAACTTTTGTATAAAACTTTTTTCCTATCTCGTACAGATTATGAGATAAGGTAGTGGGTCATCTTATGTGGGCCACCCTGTACAACAATCTCGGAGGGATATTTTTTCACTATTACAATACTTCCCTTTTACGAGGGAAGTAGTAAAAAGGAATCGACAAAAATGCATCGCATATAAGTAAAATACTTAAAATATTATCTAAAAAACATTTATTTTTGTTACCTTACTAAGATCTTACGACTAAAGCTTCTATATGAATATATTATACTGCGCTCATAAAACCGATTATTGGATTATTCGGCTGTCGCATGTCATCTCAGGGTCGAAGAGCCGATAAACTGCAGCAAAACTGGTAATGGAAATGATTTTAAATCCCTTACTTCAGCAGTCAAGGAATTATATACACGAAAATCAAAACAGGTGTGGCATCTCTGACCAATCGGTATACATTTGGCAATAAAAGTTTTCTCAGCTTGTTTCACAGAAGAGCAACTTTTTCGCTTTTTAAATTTTATTAAAACAAATTCTTTGTAAACAAATGCCGTACCTACATCAAACAAACAACCAATTCCCGGATGATTACAAGAACCCTCAACTGAACCTAATCTTCATGAGCGACCTCTGTGTTGTTTCTAACTTTTTGAGGTTAATACTGGTCGCGCCACTCCATACAACAGTACGACATCCAAGATGGGATTGAACACGGTTGAACAATATACAATTTTGGGGTGCATCTTTTCAAAGAACTTAATTTTTGATATAATATACTTAAGATATTACAGATTTCTAACAATAATCGCGCCCCAGTAGTTAATGGAAAGAACATCTTGCACATTTAATGTATTACAACCATGCAAATGTAAAAAATGAGAGGTAGATGGCAGATAATAGGTATTTATTATACAAAAATCATTATCTGCCCGTGAATTCCAATAATCCCGTGCTAGATCATCTGCAAACCTAATTTCCTACCTAACATAGCATCATTAAATATACAAAATGCAATCACAGCAACCACTACTAGACAGGCTAATACTACGACCTATCGTGGTTGTGACCAACGTAACAACCAGGGTACTATGATCCCTACATGTCCTGCCATGCCGCAGGAATTCACAGTGCAATTCAATACCGGTCGTGGTAGTTATTTTTGTGATTCCATTTTGTGCCTTTACCGTACACGGGACATGCTAGTCTATAGCCTGATGGGCTCTAAAAAGATCGAAATCGCGATCGTTGTTTGACTGGAATGGATCCTTGCGCCTGCGGTATGGCAGGACATGTTCCAGACAGGGATCATGGTATCCTTGTTGTGACGTTGGTGTAACATGAAACAAAAATACATTAATATTAATAAATATAAGATATAAGTGTTAAGAACAGTAAAGTAAATGTACGTATCACCGACCTAGTACTAATTACCGACTATCACATATTTTTCAATTTAAAACAGTCAGGTGTTGCCAGTTTAAACATTCAAATTCAAAATTCTTATATTTGAACTCCCCGCCGTGAAACTTGTACGAGTTTGCGGCGATCCACCCAAAAATACGTTTATTACAATGACGTCAAAAAGAAATAGACCCCGCATTTCATTCATAAAAATGAAATAAATAGAATCAAACATCAATTTGTTGTTGTGTATGAGTGGGAAAAAGACGGACTGTTCGCATAAAGAATAGTTTGCGGTGAAAATTGCAACGCTGTCGGATATCTTCGCGAGGCTTATCAGTGGCGTAGCTATTTTTGAGATAATGTATTATTTGCTATATTTTTTCGAGCCCAAATATTGGTATGGTGGATACGACAGTTCTTTTGTTCTAAGATGAACAAGAACGACTTCACATTGCAAAAGTGAGGGTTTTAATAATAACTTGACAATAATTAATTTAGATATTACGTCGTGGAAAAGTCTGCACTAAAACTTTTTTATTATCAATTTCTCGAAAAACTTTCTTCTTGATAAAACTTGTGTGTTTGTCGAAAAAATAGTTTTCAAAATATTCAACTTTAAGCCAGATATACAGGGCATTCAAAAAATACGAAAAAGTGTATTTCAAAATTTAAAATTTTTGTGACTGCCGCGGCCGTAAAAAATCGTAAATAAAGGTTTAGTGTTAGTTATGTCATATTAGTAATAGCTAAGGAAAGATTTAAATAGAAAAATGTTTTTTTTGCTGTTTGACCTTAAATATCTCCACAACTATAATATAAAAAATTTTACTCAGTTTATATTTACGATTTTTTTATGGCCCTTAAAACTACCGTCATAAAAATTTTATTTTTTTGGAATTATTAGTGAAATCCACTTTTTTGAACATACTGATCTAAAGTTTATTACTATCAAACATATTTTTTTTGAACCATCAACTTTTATCAAGAAATCAATAATACAAAAAGTAAATAAATGCATTAAAATGCAAGATCTTTTCTGAAGCACCCTGTATAATATTTTACACTATATTTGAAACTTAATTTTTTTTTATAAAAATTTAAATAACAAGGTTGAAAGTGGTGCTGCACTTTATAAATTTTCACCCAGACACGTGGTTTATAAAAATAAAACAAAGTTTAGAAGTTTGGTATAATTTATTTATAAACGGTTTGATATAATAACAAACAACTACTATTATTGACAAAACGAGAGTAACAGCATATTAATTTAATATTTCATTATTTATATAATAATTAAACTCGTCTATTACATATTTAATGATTCAGTGACAATTTTCAAAATCGGAAATTTAGAGTAAATTTTATATAGCTTATATATATATATATATATATATATATATATATATATATATATATATATATATATATATATATATATATATATATATATATATATATATATATATATATATATATATATATATATATATATATATATATATATATATATATATATATATATATATATATATATATATATATATAAAACTTTAGGTTGGCAAGAAGCTGATTTAATATAATTGTATCAATAATTATCTGTGATAAAAGACCAGGCACGTAGTCTAGGGGGGGTCCGGAGCCCCCCCCCCCCACGCGCGAGACCCTAAAAATATTTAGGAGTTTTTACATAATTTAACCCACGAAAGTAGAATTCCAATAACTCCTGTTTAGTAGTTCCGTATTGGCTTTGCTTACTACAGCTAATTTTTAACTCGAACCTCAGGAAAATTAGGGAGCAGGCTATTTTTTGAAATTCTAACTGTTTGACGGGTTTTTGAACAAGTCCAAGTTTACACTGTTAGACATTCTGCGATTGCAAAGAAGTTTCGCAAATATGTAAATGTAAGAAATTAAGAAAGGCTACCCTAAACAAAGACGCACCTAATGATTTTTTCTTAAGTACGACAGTTTCTAACATAAATCGATAGGAAAATAAATTTCATTTTTTTTCCACAAAAATCTCCTGTCATAAGCAAAATGGCGAATACGTGCCGAGACCAAATTTATGATAATTCCAACAAAAATTATTATTATTAAACTTAGAATATATGGTAGCTGCTGAAAATTTCTCTTCGTGATCCATTTTCACACAATTTTGAAGATCTTATCTTTACGTATACAAAACACGTTTTAAGGAATAAGAAAATTATTGAATTTATCTTTGGGGATTGAAAAAAATTACCTCCAAAAAATATTCGATTTTGACAGTGAGGAATATTTAGAATTCTCAAAAAAAGAAGAACTTTTAAGCAAACGCTCATTAAAAGTAGTTTTAGAATTTCGAAAAAGTACTAAAAAGAAAGATGAATACATTTATGATTAAAGAAATCCAGATTTTTAATGTAGCAATATAGTTCCAGACCCTCTATGGAAGATGCATTGCATTAACCTCGATATTAACAAAGTGACTAAGCACTTATTTATTAAAATACTATTACATATATAAAACCTAAAAATATTAAGCAAAAGTCGCCAACGTGCTATTTGCTCAAGATATACCTATAATTTTTTACATTTTCATAATTGCTCTACCTGCAATGTTTTAATAGATATTGGCAAATAACTAGTTTTTTTTGCAACTTTTTTTCATATTTTGTTGCACTTGCAGGGGGACTAGCAACAAGTAAAAAAAAGCATTCTTCTTAATAATTTTTTTGTCATTGAATTGGTTTTGACAGGGTTGGATCCCCTAGAACTGAAATCCTAGCTAAGTGCCTGCAAAAGACATATTTATGTAATGGTTCATGTGGCAATATTTATTATTAGCAATAAGCTTAGTCATTAAAGAACAAGCATTTCCATGACATAATACAACCAATAACAGGGTGAGTTTTATTTTTTTTGGGTTTGTTTTTCAAAAGATTTTGATTTCTCCCTTTTTCCAACACATTTTAGTTCTATTTACGCGAAGAAACTTTTAAAAGTTTGCCAGGCTCGCGGCAAGCAATATTATATAAAAATGCACCACCTTTACATATATTGGATCTATTCATATTTACAGAAAATCAGCAATAAACATGGCCCAATATTAATATGAATACAAAATTGAAATTCTTGTCTCTAAAAACCACAAAAACCATATTATGAAAAACAATATCTTTACAGTATTTATCTCTCAATTTACCCCCTTTTTTCCCCACCATCCACCTTCCCCGCTATACATTTCACTTATTGACAATATAAATATTTTGTGCCAAGATGTTTAATATTTTTAACATTCATTATAATATATTATATTATTATTTATATTTAACGAAATCACCTGATAAAAACAGATTCTCCCTAGTTGATAATGTACCTCAAGATGGTATTTATTTACTTTTTTGATTACATATTTTTAAAAACCAAATTTTTAGGCAATAAATTAAAGCATCTCAAATTCATTAAAGAAAATCTATAGTAAATGAAAAATTGAAAAGTAACGCTATTGCGCTATTTTCATTTTTTGTATATGCTTGCTATATGAGAACTCCGACACTACCCTAAATATTCCTTGAAAATTTCATCCAAAATGCAAACCATCCTGGAGTAATTAATGAAAACATAAAATAATGAGTCTTACAGCTTACTCAATTAAAATTTAGTACCTATGCTTTACCAAATAGTATATTTATGTTGTTTATTAACCCCTCAAAAAAGGTGGGTTTATAAATTTTAGAGGAATATTTGAGACTTTTCACAAATATATAAATTAGCAAAACGCTGTACTCCGTTTATCATCAGTGTCTTCGACTTTATAGATAAGTTGAAGTTATAAAAAATTAATTTAAGCCCAACGGAAATGTGCAATACAAAAACAATACTTCATTTGCAAATATAAGAACGCTATTAGACGGTGATTTTACCCTTTAACTACAGCACTGGTATGACATAACCTTACTTAACTTCGAAAACAAACTTCTGGGTTTAAATTGTTTCTTTTTCTGCAAATAAAGCAAGTTCGCACCATTTTCTTAAAGTTTTTTAAACAGATTCTTGAAAATAGCCACACAAAACATTTTTCTGAAAAACACTTATTTCACCAACTAGAACAATTACAACGCCGCGCATCAAATAGGTCGAAATCATGAATGACTACGACCGTCTTCGGCGTCCTACGAATGATCCCGAAAGAAATCTGTAGTATACTCGAAAAAGGTAGAATTCCGACGTTGCCGATTATTCTGGGCTTTATTTCTTGAAATAAGGAATAATAATTACAGAAGATTTAAATTACATTTAAAACAGATTCGGTTTGAGTTATTTATAATAAGCTATTTAATTATCAGTTTTAAAATATTCTATATGGAAATTAATACTGGAAATTTCTGGAATTCCTCGTTTATTTAGGTAATAGTATAAAGGATGATATCCGTTATAATCTGGCCACAGTAACGGTTTGGCAAACCAGGGTTAATGTTGGATTCCTCCAAAATGTAAACAACTGGGTCTATGTTATTTCCATGTCGTTGGTTTATTACATCAGTCTTTAGCCATACATCGCGGAAGCACCCACGATTTCTTAACAACTGCTCCTAATTCGTGTACAAGTTTATTTAAGGTGAACCTGTAAATTAATGTAAGTATTAAACGATACTTATTAACTAGTAGGTTAAATATAATGTTTTAATTTATTTTTTACTAAAATCTTATATTTTATTATAAATAATGTTAAAATTAATAAAAAATGATTGGTCGGTGATAGGAGCAGTCATTATATACAATGTCTTTTTTATCGACCAGTCGGTTGGAATCAGGAGAATAAACTATTTTGTTTTTCTTTAATTTTTTATTTATTTACAGAATATTAAAGGACAAGGACTATTTTTTTCATATAAATAATAACTTTTAAAATTTATAGAGCTATTACCGACCACTTACATATTTTTATATGTCTTCATTATGAGTCTATAGAAACAGTAAAATTCTTAGTTTAAACGTCGAATATAAGATTATTTTGTCGCCAATACTTATGATAAAAATGTTTTCTAGCACAGATTATGAGATATTACCCCAATACGGTAAATATATTTGCCCCGTTTAACTCAAAATTTTATTTAAATCGATAAAAGAAAGGTCGGTAAATAGGAACTAAATTCTTATCGGTTTCTTATGATCAACCAACGATAGCCAAAACCTATGCCCATGATTTTGGCTGTCTTTATTATCGACCGGTCGGTCGAAATTTGGCGCCAAACTTTGGACAATGTATAGCTCTTTTAAAAATTAATCGGCGTTTCGAATTTGCGGTTTCCGTTTGAACCAAATAATATTGATAATTCTAAATTACTTCTTCCAGTAGCAACAAAAAAATGTGCCAAAACAGAATTCAACTGATTTTGTATCAGATTCTTCCATTACTTTATCACAAATCGAACGACAGTTGGATCAAAGGAAACCTAAAGAATTTCAAAACAGCGGATCGAGTTGGAATGGTCCAATAAAGGATAAAGTTTTATTCTATTTTTGGAAAATAGTAATGGAAAAAGGCACATCAGCTACTGTTCCAAATGACGATGTTATTACTGCGCACCATACTACGCTAATTTACCACTTCTGGATTTCCATTCCTTAGATCTTGAATTATTCCGAAAATTTGTGGATAGACATGGAAAACGAAGAGTTAGTCGATAATCCTGATCTAACGGCATCTACGCCACAAAATCATGGCAAATTTAAAATTCTGTGTATCGAACCTGTTGGACAACCGGATGCTAAATTATGGGTTCATAATCCCGCTGAATCAAGTAATATTTTATAGTAATATTTTTAGTTTACTTATATTACATTTACTTCTTAGCTCCAAAACCCCGTAAAAAAGTGATAATTATGTCCATACGGCCCCTAATTCTTCAGTTACCGTTTCTTCAAACCTTGCTAACAAAGATTTGTCTCTGAATCCAAAAGAATTATCTGTTAAAGGCAATACTGTTAGCGATTACCATGTACCTTAATGGTAAGTACTTATATATATTAAGTGTTATGTGTCACTATGTCACAAAATATATGAAATCAATTATTTTCATTTATTTATTATACTTTATTTTTAGATGCAAAGTTCATTGACAATAAATTTCTTTGTTCTTGTATGTCAACCATGAAGGCAAAGGCATTAGAGAGGCAACTAATGCGTTTGAAGAAATATCTATATCAAACACTAAAGAAGAAACCAATTTAAAACTCCAGAAGCTCTTGTACCTTCCAAGACAATTCAAGACTTACTTCTAAGCCCATTTGACAACTTTATTAATTTCGAAAAAAATAACATCTACAGTTGCTACATGGGAAGAACATATAGAGCACCAGAAAAAGATAGATGCGGAGAAAAAAAGAAAGAATAAGAAAAATCAGAGAAAAAATAGAGATAAGGAACAACCAAAGAAACAAACGAAACAAGTGTGAAAAACTGACAATTCTAAACCAAATACGACGATAAATAATAATGACACAAATAATAAGACAAATGAAACTGATAGCGAAGTAAAGCATGTCATTGTAATATATGAAGAAGAATATTTTCCTGGTTTGATCTTTGATTTAAGTTCGAATGGTATAGTATAAACAATGGCAAGGAGTGGTGTGAATTGGAAGTGGACCGAGAAGGATAATATACTTACATACAGTTCAAATGAAATTGTACGCAAAACAAATCCACCAAAATTAATTAACCGCCGAAGCATTTATTGTATACGTGAAATTCATGAACTTAGGTGGGGTTAAGAAAGCAGTTTGTTCCCAAAGGAACATAGTTATAAGAGTTTATGTTTGTTTTTACTTAGATTCATCTTAGTATTGTTAATTCCTTTTTATGTTTTTTTTTCTTTAAGTATTTATTATAATTTCTTGCATTATATTATCACAAACCACAAAACCTAAATAAAAACAAGTAAAAAATCAAGGTAAATGTCAATGATATTCTGCATAAAAAATGGCAGTCGGTAATAGGAGCCAAAATGGTCGGTAATAAGAATATCACACAAGAACGGTCGGTAAAGTGTACATATCAGAAGTTTCAGATAAAAATTTTTTTTTTTCAAGAAGAAGATCAATTTTTCCGTTATTTCTTATTCTCTGTTTCTTAAAAACAATTGAAACTTCAGACTAAAAATATAAGAAAATTCAGTTTTTACTTACAAACCTTAATATTAACAGCTTAGGTGGTCAGTGAAGGGTACATTTACCTTACCTTGAGCCACACCAATCCCAATATGTTTTTGGTAGTATATACCTTCACCCTCCACCACTGCTTCTGACCCGCCAAGTAGCTCTTGAACAACCCGTACGCGACGCCACAAATTTTCTAGAAGAATGAATGGTCGAAAGTATCAAACATTTTAGCCAGATCTAAGAAGATATACAATGACCGTCCAGTATGAAAGTCAAACGGTCTTTCAAAGATGGGTTTGTAGTTTTCTATAAAATCAGTCATTCTCTTCTTAATGGCGTTTTCAAGGAGGGAGATTGGTCAGACATGGATGCATTTACACACGAGGTTAGAGGACTTTTTTCGAAAGCTTAAAATTCTCTCACTGCGTTAGCCTCCGAGATTTTTAAGCTTAAGGCTTTAGGATCTTTTATTTTAATAATTGTAGTTACTACTTCCTATTCAGACACCTCATACACAGAGCAGCATTTTTGCTGATTGTTCTGAAATATATGAATACCATAATTATACTAGTTAAAATATTAAAACAGATTATACTAATTTTAATGACAGTCCTTCCGCTGAAAATAATTCATTGTTGACCATAGCTAAGCCCCTCTTCGATGGACCTATGATAAATATCAAATTGTAATCCCCTCATGAATTTTTAAACGGCAAGAGTCGTTTCTCATCGATGAAATGTGGGACCAAAATCCTTCCGATTAAAATCAGAGATTTATTATTTACATTTAGTTACAAGCTACTAATTTATAATGAAAAAACCTTTTGTTGGGCCCTATTTAAAGATGTCCAGATTGTTAGAAAAAAATGGACAAGAATTTGTCTGGCCACCAAATTTAGCAGCCTAGGAATAAATTAATCTTTTATTGAAAAATGGATTTAAATATCGAATCGGACACGTATATTATAGGCATCATGTGGGCGTGTCGAACGGTGAGATTACTATAAAGACTTGCCGTAATTGAACAAAGTGGTTTTATGATTTGACATCAAAAGAAATATGTGGGTATATTTATAAATTTCAATAAAGAAGTTTGAGAAATACGAGATAAACGAAATAAAGTTTGATTTGGATTTACGATCGTACTCGTTATAAATATTTGGCGTCTTTTATCAACTCTCACTAATCACACACAAACAAATCTTCTGCAATTTTTAACACTAACTCATCAAGTCTCTTATATGGGCTAAAAATTTGCGTGACAAAAGATCAAGTTGATAGGTACTTGCACGTTCCCCTTATTATGACCTCTTTATAAGGTCTTCTACTATTTAGCTTTATAATATTAAAAAAAAGTACGATTTCCTAACGTTCACAATTTTTTTGCAACATTGCATGCTTATAGAAATAGTTTAATAAATAGTAGCAGAGCTATTTACAAAACGTTTAAACTAACTAGATCATAACAAAATGAAGCCGAGTAGAAAGAAATCGATAAATTGGGCTTCACCCCAAAACTTCCCTTATATTTAATCCATTTTATTTGTATAAATTGAAGAATAACACATTTTTAGTGCAGCTCTTTATCCCTCCCTTATTGTTTTTAGTATACGTCTGTCTGTACGAAAAATTAAAAGTTAACATACTTCAAAAATGAATTTTATATCTCAAGACGTGACCTCTTATTCTATTTAATTTTTTTATTCAAAATCGCGTCTAGCCGCTACCTGGAAAAATCAAGCGCTAGAAAACTAATATCTATTATTAAACGGTGTCAAATTTCAGGTTTTGACTGATTGAAGAAGTAAAATGAGGGAGAAATTAAAGTACATATAAAGCGTGTAACAAAAGTTAGGAAACGGCGAAATAGCTCAGGTACCGTTTACCCGAATTTTATAAAATATGTACACTTAGGTATCAAATTATGCCGGATCAAATGGTGAGTTCCGCATTGCTGCCAAGTTTACCGTTTTTCTGTTATAAAGGGAAAATTATTTTTTTAATGGAACATTCTATATTATATTACTTTTTAAAAATCTGGATAAAATTCTCAATACTTTTTATTAACAGCACTTTTTATGAAAATCAACAGTTTTTGCGAAAAGAAGTGTCTAATATCCATAATTTAATGTATTACCTTTTATTAATATACCTGCACTCAAAAGGTTACCTGATATGTTTGATAATGTCAGTTTTATAATAATATATCGTTTAACTGAAACCTAAAGAATTGAAATTTAATATATACTGGGTTATGGGGATAGAATACGAAACCTGCAAGATATTTGTATCATTTTTAATGACAAATATTCTAACAGAAATCCAATAACTAAATCTATTGTAAGCAAACATTCGTGAAACTGGAAAAGTAAAAGATGCTGTACGTTCTAGCAGACCGGAAAACACAATAAATCCTCAGCCTGCTACCAAAACTAACACGAGAAAACAGCGTCTCAACTTTAAAAGTATATTGTAAAAAACAACGGAAACAATACAGTAAATAAAGAAATACATAATACAACAAACAATAAATTAATGAAACTAAGCAAGGCGTTTCAAATGTTGTCCATTTCTTTCCTGACATAAGGCCAAATACTGTGGAAAAGATTTAATATATTAAAAAGGATGCCAGCTTCCTCGATTCGTCCTAAATTCGATTTCTATTCTCTCCTTTACATCCTCGAGGCCTTTGGGCTTAGTTTTATACACTACATTTTGTGTCCCCACAGAAAGTTGTCTATGGGCGTCAAGTCCGGAGACCGAGGCGGCCACTCTAGTGTACCCCTACGTCCAATGCATCTTTCAAAAAAAACATTGTCTAAATATTTCCCAATATTCCGAGCATAATGCGGTGGAGCACCATCCTTCTGAAATCATATTTCATTATTTGGTGCACCATTATCTAAAAAAATCAAATTTAAATACTTAATACAGCAGGTAAACTAAGAAACTTACGGTTATTCGGATATTGTCCTGCAATAGCTGGAACAATTTCTGTCCTTAAAAGATTCAGATATCTTTCTCCAGTTAATGTGTCCTCTATGAAGAAGGGGGCGATTATTTCTGCACCCTTTACACCACACCAAACATTTATCTTCTGGCGAAATTGGGTATGATTTTCACGTATCCAATGTGGATTTTTCTGGCCCAATATCAACAATTATACCTGTTAACTTTGCCATTAAAAAAAAAGTTACTTCGTCAGAAAAAATAATTTGTATGACAAAATTTAGATTAATATTGCAACGTTCCATCATGATTTCACAAAATTCTAAGCGCCGATCGTGATGAGTTTTTACACCAACGTTATTTTGTATGGATGAAACTTTTCGGTTTTTAGAAGTCGATCTACGGATATGCGTAAGACGTCATTTTCTCTTCCTAATGTTCTTGTAGAAGTGTGTGGATTTTCCTCTAAACTGAATAAAACATTGAGAGCCTTAACTCCATCTGTTGCGCTTTTAGGTCTACCAGAATGTAGAATCATCTTTTACCTTTCCAGTTTCACAAAATTGTTTGTCAATTTTACTTACGGTAGATTTAGTTATTCGATTTCAGTTAGCATATTTGTCATTAAAAATATTACAATATAATTAAAATTTCAATTCTTTCGGTTTCAGTTAAACGATCCATCTTTGTAAATCAACAAAACTGACATTGTCAAACATATCAGGCAACCTTTTGTGTGCAGCTATTTTAATAAAAGGTAATACATTAAATTACGGATATGAGACCCTTATTTTCGCAAAAACTGTTGACTTTCATAAAAAGTGCTCTTAATAAACAGTATTGAGAATTTTACGAGGATTTAAAAAAAATAATATAATATTGGGTGTTTTCATACCTAACTGTACATGTTTTCATTAAATTCAGTTAAGCGGCACCTGAGATAGTTCGCCGTTTCCTTACTTCCGTTTTTTATTTAATACTTTCTTATAGCCATCCTTAACGGTTTTCAAAAACATATGGAATTTTTATTACTGCGATATCTGGATTTGTAAAAATTTGAAATTTTGTGCGTAGCTTAACCAAGGCCCTGTTTATTAGTTTTGCATAGAAACAAATGTACACACAAGTTTGTTCTGCGTTATACAAAGTCGCTCGAAATTCGTGATTTTAGTGCTAGGTACAAAAATGGTTAGAAGTTTTTTTTTAACTGAAACACTCTCTATATTATTAAATAATCTGAAAGACAATGAAACTCCCTTTCAACTAATCTATCATACTCCTACACTTAAATGTAGGGTTTCGGAAATAAAAGCAAGCTATGGTCCGGAGCCCCATCCAGTTGAAACCCACAGGTACCATAATGTTCTAATGGCAGATTGTCCAAAAACTCGTTTACCACTGAAATTTGAATTTGAAGGTATTTCTTGGAATTTAACAGTTCATAGTAAATGAGAAATCCTATTTTGTCATCTTTCAGTCAGCCCAAAAATGCCAATTTCTTCTATTTATAATGCCATACTTGGAAAATTTAGCTTCCCCTATCCAAATTATTTTCTTTAAAAAGTTGGGATCTTCTTGCGTGCGGATCAGAAGTGTTTCACAAAACTGTACCTTACTTTGGTATTCGTCAGGTTTCAGGGCTAGTACTTTTGTAAACTTGAATGGGTGCATTGACTAGCAAGGATCCTTTGAACAGAGGCATAAGTTAAACGTAAATCATCTTCTGTACTTCTGGTATAAGCTTGGGAATAAGCGTGAAAATATGTTAGAACACCTATGATGTTGTCTTCGTCAGAAGTTACAGGCTTCAGGTTTCACCCATAATTAATGAATTATTTGGACTTCGTATAAATTTCTCCTTTCCATTGATTGTCAATCGGGGTAAATTTCACTGAATTTTCTGCATGTTCTTACTGTAATTAGGCCACATTGTGCATGAAGAATAAACATTTTCATCAAACTTTCATTTGCATATGTTGATTCTTAAACTTCACACAGAGAAAAATGCGGTGTATATCCGTTCACTACTATCATTCGGAAAAAAAAAACAGTTTAGCTCACGTTTCGCCAAAACTTTTCTCTTATAAGGGGAGTAAGTCTTATGAAACGAGTATTTTATACTATGTCCTCTATTGTGTGCACTATATTCTTAAAAACCATTTTATGCTAAAAAGACACATATTTACTGTTGAAAATTTTCAAGTTGTTGATAAGGCATGCCAAAAGTGGCAATTACATGCGTTTTTTTACATTTTGTTTTTCAGTTTTGAGACATGTTCGGTCTTAAATTCGAGGTGGCCATTTTGTAGAGAAAAAGTTTTGTCGAAAAGGTCAAAAGAAAAAAACTAGTATTTATTATTGAATTATGCCAAATATTTAATTTTTATCTTGACTGGTTGAAAAAGTTTAAAGATGGGGACATTAAAGTTCAGCACTATACATACGGATGTATTCTGGTGTACTTAGTAATAACTAATCTTTATCATTCCTGGATATAACGAAAGTTTTGTGCTAAGGAAGTGCTGTGTAAAATGTACTAATAATTGTCTTACCATAATAATATGTGCCTTTTTCTTAAATTTTTATTTAGGATAGTTAGCACTCCACCCATACAGATACTACCAATAACTAAATATATACATATGGTAATTTTGTATATTTTAATAAAAAAGAGAAGAATGTAATAAGGGAGAAATCTCACTAAATTTCCAAATAATCCACTTTTTTACTGAATAAATATTTATTTTAGGAAACTCTCCGCTATAACTAATCATATTTTGTATATTTTAATAAAAAAGAGAACAATGTATTAAGGGGTAATCTCGCTCAATTTCCAAATAATCCACTTTTTTACCGAATAAATATTTATTTCAGGAAACTCTTGGCTTGCAGAGCGATGAAAAATCGGGTATAATATCTTTCTTACATGCGAAAAAACCTTCTAAAAGAAGTTTTTTAACGTTTTACTTATTTCTAAAGGTTATACTTTTTCATATTTTCAATTTTATTACAGTTTTTACTGTTTGCTCTTTTTATATTTTATGTTTTTCGTTTTATATTTCATACAATGTTTCTCTTTTTTTATTTTTTTAATATAGAATAAAATTTACTGTTTCTATTGTACTTTTTCCTTGATTTTTTTGCCATGTAGTTTTATTGTTAAATCTTACTCGATTAACAAAACGTTTTTCAGTCTCAGTTAAAACCAGTGGCGCAAAGCAGTATCATTTATTTTTAGTACTCCAAAATCTTCTACTGCCGTACTAACAGGTAAGGCAATGCATTTGTAATTTTGGTCACTTTTTAAGGACACGCTGTATACCGAAGATTTCTTTGACTTATAGCTATGCAACTAGTCATTCGAAAATCGGAAAATATATTAATATATATTAACCAACTTACTCTTAAAAATATTTCAAATTTACAAAATTCAACCGGCCTAATTGGCATTTACAAAGATATCTACACTGTTTTTCACATAGAATATATCTGATATGTATGCAAAATCTTTAGTATAATAAAATTACAATAAAAGGACTAGAAATTATCATGATATAAAAAACATCACTCATAACATTATTTAGTGACAATCACTGAAATTCGACAACCAAACCTTATATCGTTTTATATACATTTTGATAAATCGGGCTATTGTAATGGCATTTTATATTTTTTACATTTGCAAATTTCATGCCAGTAAAAGTAATATTCAAATTATTTCAAAAATGTTTTACATTAGCAATGTTTTTATAGCATCTCAACTTTTGAGAATCCGGCATGTTTTATTTCTAAGTTTTGACACTTTCAATCAACATCCTAGACATAATATCACAAGCTCTGTACTGGGAGGGACATTCGCCGAGCTGGACGTCGGAACTCCCATGTAAAGTTTAAAGTGGCGAATTATTCGCTCCCCTGTTAATTTTAGAGAACAATGTTTTTACAATATGAGTGTTTTTAATTTGTTATTTCCAAACGTGAATTTTTTAATTTTTAAAATTTATTAATCCCACCCTGTTGTACCAGAAAATCTTAGAATAAATTGTATTTAATCTAAGCAGATAATAAACATGACACTGAAATGAATTTTTTTTTCAAATACGTAAGGTCGATTCACATCAATCATACCGTCGCGTAGCTTCGTCTCCTGTAGAATTTGTTTATTTTTTTTAATTTATTTAGTTTAAGTAGCTCTCTTATCTCAAACACAAGTTTGTCACTTCTTCGTTTCGACATACATAATGTTACCAATGTTATTTAGACAAATGATGCTAAAATTATTTCCGATATGATTATAGAGGCATATGAGGCAATTCTTTTCTTCATTCACCCATACTTGTAACAAACAGAACAAATAAAAATTAAGTATGCCATCGTATATATATATATATATATATATATATATATATATATATATATATATATATATATATATATATATATATATATATATATATATATATACGATATATATATATATATATATATATATATATATTTATATATATATATATATATATATATATATATATATATATATATATATATATATATATATATATATATATATGGAGAGATAAAAACTAGTATTAATTTTTCAAAAATATACCTATTTAAAATATCAAATAAAAATTAAGTATGCCATCGTATATATATATACACTCATGGACAAAATTATCGAATATTTTTAATTTTTCATTCTTTAAAAAAAAACTGATGAATTTTTAAATTGATTTATTTAAATGCTACCATTTGCAAGAAACTGTTTATTTTAAAATATTTTAGTGAACAATGTTAAGTTTTTACCAGAAGAAGATCGTGAAAAAAATTAATGCTAAACGTTATAAAAATTAAGGATATTTACATCTTATTTAAATAATAATTGGAAGGCAATTACAAGTTTTTTGATTAAAATTAAAGCACAGTTAGTAACGAGTATTCCCGCCTCGAGATCTAATTACTGAGGAGGTTCTGGATATATTCTTGAGGAATTGCATTCCACTCTTCTTGTGCAGCAATCCGAAGCTGGTCTATTGTATTTGGAACGGGATTTCTTCGTCGTATGCGGCGTTTAAGATAGTCCCATGCATGTTCTATTGGATTTAAGTCGGGGCTATATGGTGGCCAATCTAATCTTTGAATGTGGACCGCATCAAGGTAATTAGTCACTATATCAGCTGTATGCGGTCGAGCATTATCGTGCATTAATATGAATTCTTCATATCCAATATGGCCGACATAAGGCAAAACATGTTCTTGAAGAATGTTTTCAATATACAAGTCACTTGTCATTCGTCCAATCACTTCCACAAGTTCGGTGCGTCCCTCCCAAGAAATACCGCCCCAGAACATTATACCGCCACCGCCAAAACTAACGGTCTCTACGAGATTGCAGGGAGCAAACCGTTCTCCAACTCTTCTGTAGACGTGGTTTCGACCATCGGGCTTCCATAATTGTATTCTGGTCTCATCCGTAAAGAGAACATTCTTCCATATTTCGTTATCCCACTGAATATGCCTTCTAGCAAATTCTAATCGTTGAACTTTGTGACTTTGGAGAAGACGTGGAACTTTGGCGGGCCGTCTTGGCTTCAAACCTGCTTCTTTTAATCTTCGCCTAACTGTTTTTGAACTTACATTAACTTGTCTTACATTAAGTAATTCATTTTTGAGATGAGACGATGTCAATGTGCGATTTCGTGTAGAATTAAGTATCAAAAATCGATCATCAATTGCTGTTGTACATCTCTTGCGCCCTTGACCAGGTCTACGTACGTAATTTCCAGTCTCTTCATACCTTTTTAAAATATTCGATACTGTAGATTGACCTCTCCTTAGACGTCGTGCGATATCCTTCTGTTTATATCCTTCGTTATATAGAGTTACAATTTGCACCGCTTCAACTTCAGTGCAGTGTCTAACTGGTGGCATACTGATGTTTTTTAGCAACAAACAGAAACACTTTTTGCTATTACTTAGTTAATTAACCTCCAGTAACTTAAGTTCAAGCTTAATTCACAAAATATGTTATTATTTGTTTTTGATAAAATGCACAAAAGAAAATGACATGCGCCATTAATGTTAATTAAACGTCAAAATATGTTAAAACAAGCGAGTAATCAGCCTACTAGATCCTGATATTCAGCTCATGTACGTTTACGGCGATTATTTAAAATTTATTTTGAAAAAATAATGATTACAAAAAATATTCGATAATTTTGTCCATGAGTTTATATATATATATATATATATATATATATATATATATATATATATTTATATAATATATAATATAAATATATATATATATATATATATATATATCCATATATATCTATCTAAGTATATATATATATATATATATATATATATATATATATATATATATATATATATATATATATATATATGTATATGTATCTTCTCTTCTCTTCTCTGGAGAGATAAAAACTAGTATTAATTTTTCAAAAATATACCTATTTAAAATATCCCTTACTTAAACCCTGAAAATTTAAAATTATCTTTTTATACATATAACAGAAGAAATGTTGGATCTCTTTATATCATGTATTATAGTCTTGGAAATACACGAAGGCAAATTCTCTCTTTCTGTAACTATATTTAACTACGTGAGACAAAAAATTACTAGAAAAGTAAACGTCTATACTTAAAAATACCAAGTGTCAGTTTCAAACTGTCCAATTCGTTCAAATTAATGATTGTCACTCAGTTTCAAAATATGAGGGTTAATTTAATTATAATTATTTGAATTTGTAAATTGAAAATAATAAAACGATTTAATGGTCAAACTAAAAATATAATTTTCGGTCTTAGTATTTCGGATTTTACGATTTTTTCAACATTTAAACGAAAGCCTATGTCTCCTAGTACAAATTAAAAAAATAAAATTTGCTGAAGAAATCCTTTTGACCCAGAAAAAAAAATAAAAATTGACCAAATTTCCTACAATTTTCAGAATATTGCAGTGCAAAAACTCCTTAATATGGTATTAGAAATAAAGGGAACGTTACAGTGTTGCCAAATTGCACTTCAGTTCTTGATTTATGACTTAAACTTAACTCTACGTTTCCAATGATTGAGCTGTACCGTTTTTTATGTTATGGCTTTAATGATGATGTTGACTGTATCAACACAACTAGTTCACAAAAAAATGACCAAAAAAATTGTGTCTTACAAAGTTACAACTATTTGTTTTTCCTTTTTTGCAAAAAAGTGCTTCATCCACAAATTTTTTTGGTGAAATGTGTTTATTTCGCGGTAAGCTCTACAGTGAATCTAACAAAAGTGAGAATGTTATGTTGAGAAAATACCTAATCTCTACAAGAGCCATAGTTTTGAATGTTCTTTCATAATTGCTTGTAAGTAACTGCTGAAGCAATAAAGATTTCGGAGAGAAGCGTCTACCAGTTAAGGAATTCAAATACAGGTTCCCATGTGCGGAATGTAGAAATTATTTAGAAAAAAAAACAACAAAAATGAACATGTAACTATAGAATCGATACATGAGGGTTTTTCCTTTCGAAGAATGGCCCCATTTATCCTGTACCTCAAGGTCTCTTTATGCTTGAATTTATAAAATTTCTTTCAAATTTAAAAGAACAAATAACCAAAAATTCCTAGTAGAACTTCCATCTATTCGTGACCCAGGCGCACCTTTTTCCTCAGAAACTATATAAAAGAGAAAAGTGAGCAAAATTTTAAACCTGGGTTTTTGATGAAACTCTGAATGTATTTTTAGTAACGGTATTGATAGAAGAACATGGCAAGATGGCACAATGGCTACTTCTAGTAAAAAAAGAGGTGATGGAGTAAAATACATAATGGAAATAAAGAAGAATCGCTAGTTTGATCTTTAAAAGTAAATCAAAGACAGGGATTATTATGGTGGTGGTGGATTTTATGTTAAAGAATGTTACACTGTCTCTATTTTGCTTACAGAAAATTTGGTCTTTATTGAGCAATTGTGGGTCAAAATCAATATACATAAAAAAAAATATGTTCTTGGAGTCTTATATCGACCGCCAAATAGCAGTTTTAATGATTTTCTAAATAACTTCGAAAATAAACTAATTGATATTATATCGGACTACGATCACATAATTGGAATGGGCGATTTTAATATAAATTTTTTAGCGGTAAATTGTCAAGTGCTTAATAATTTTGAAAGCCTTCTGGACACATTCAATTTGAAACAGATTATTAAGGAGCCTACACGTATTTCAAACAACAGTATATCTTTAATCGATATTATTTTCTCAAATTTAGAAACAAATAATACAAGAGTTGTTGATGCAAATATTGCTGATCATTTTGTCATTTCATGTAGCTTTCCTATTCACTCAAATTCTAAACATTGTAGAACCTATACTTATAGAGATTTTAGGGCTATGAACTTGGAGAGTTTTGAGCGTGATCTCGGGGCTATTCCTTGGGATACCGTGTATGCCATTACGGATATTGATCAGAAAGTAGAATTTTTGAGCGGTAATATGTTGCGTATTTTCAACTATCACGCCCCTACTAAGGTATCTCGAGGTAGAGGTAGGCATCCCTATTCCCCGTGGATAACGGAGAATGTCAGATACATGCAGAAAGTGAGAGACAGAGCATTGGCTAAATTTAAAAAAACCAAATCACAAGCACATTTCGAATACCACAAACAGTTAAGAAATCTCACTTCTTCTACTATTCGACGAGAAAAAAGTGCTTATTGGAGTCAGAAATTCAACAGAGGCGCTCCTAAAGATAAATGGCAAGAGTTGAAAAGGCTTAACATTGTTGCTGATAAAATCGGGAATCTACCTGACCATCTAAAAAATGTGGAGGAATTAAATAGGTACTATTTTTACTTTGATAAGTTGAAAGCAGGAATTCACAGTACGTTTAAATTCTCACCTATATCTGACTTTGATCTTTACTATATAATTAAAAACATACACTCGAAAGCATTTGGAAGCGATGAACTTAATTTAACAATGATAATAATCTGCTGTCCTCTTATTGTCCCATATATTAGCCATATTATTAAAGAGTGCATAGTGATGAACTATTTTCCTAAAAGCTGGAAACACGCCAGTGTCCTGCCTCTCCCAAAAGTTAATGAACCCATAGAATTCAATCATTTAAGATCCATAAGTATTTTACCCATTCTATCAAAGATCCTCGAAAAAGTTCTGGAAAAACAAATACGATTGCATTTGGAAAGGTTTCAGATTTTGCCTAAAAAACAGTCTGGCTTTAGACAGGGTTACTCTTGCGCAACTGCTCTTACTTCTGTAACTGACGACATTCTTCGTTCAATTGACCAGGATGAGATGACTGCGCTTGTCCTGCTCGATTATTCAAAGGCCTTCGACCTACTAAATCATGAAATATTAATTTCAATTTTGCATTACATTGGCTTTGAGAGGTGTGCCTCTGATCTCATACACAGCTTTTTGGGTAATAGAATTCAAGAGGTCAAGATTGATGGTAAAGTGTCCTCTAGCCTTGTGGTGTCGCAGGGTGTTCCACAGGGAAGTATCTTGGGTCCACTCCTATATACAATTTATACTTGTAGTTTTGATTCCTTTTTGGAGCACTGCGATTACCATATGTACGCTGACGACACACAACTTTATTTGTCATTTCAGGGTGATGACCCTACAGGAGCAGCCTTGAGGATTAATCAAGATCTGAACAACATACTTAAAGTATCCGAAGAACATTTATTAAAAATAAATTTAGGCAAGACCTGTGCTGTACTTTTTGGAAGTCCTCATTCTAGAACAAATATTATAAATGACTTAAAATTGAGAGTGGGATTTTCTCAAATCAATTTTGCCGACAGCTGCAAAAATCTCGGGCTGACTATTGACAACAATCTTCGTTTTAAACAACATATTTCCAACATACTAAGAAAAGCATATTTCTCTTTAAAGCTCATTTATTCACAGAGGCACTACTTAAACTTTCTGACGAAAAAACAACTGTGCGAAGTTTTGGTGTTATCACATTTTGATTTTTGTGATGGGGTGTACGGTCCCTGCTTGGATTCGCTTGATAAAAAACGCATTCAAAAGGCTCAAAATTGCTGCCTCAGACTACTTTA
Source organism: Kuschelorhynchus macadamiae (assembly GCA_030620095.1). Lineage (NCBI taxonomy): Eukaryota > Metazoa > Arthropoda > Insecta > Coleoptera > Curculionidae > Kuschelorhynchus > Kuschelorhynchus macadamiae. The sequence continues at coordinate 431,919 of JAUTXW010002578.1, forward strand.
TGGCATTAAAAGACCTAACCCTATTTCTCATAACCTTGTATGTGTCCAGTGGCTAAACATGGAAAGGAGAAGGGAATTACATTTCGCTTGTTTCTGCTTTAAACTATTAAAGTTTAAACGACCATCCTATCTACATAAGAGAATATCATATAGAACAGATATTCACAATTTGAATCTGCGTTTTAGAAATTCAATAGCTCTGCCGCGCTATAGAAAGACAATTTTTCGGCGGTCCTTCTCTTATTATATTGCAACCTGCAGGGAACTCGGAATATGCGATGTATCTGACTCTGTACAAAAATTCAAAAAGAATTATAAACAAAAATTATTCAATGAACAATGTAGGTGATTGTTGCTTAGGGAATATGCTTTGTTTCCACACAAGTATGTATTTGTTCTTGTTACGATATTAAAATGTTTTTGTGCTAGATAATGAATAGTTATGAAATATATATATTTTTTTTTGTTCTCTTTATTATAAACTCAGCTCTTGTGATGTATGAATATTCAACAAACTGCTCATGAGGAAGAATTGATGCCTGTCATTTATCATGGAGCATTTATTAACTCAACAATAATGTTTACTTTATAAGTGCAAAATGATTGTAAAATTATTGTATTATTGTATTTTGGGTTAATAATAAATGTATTATTATTATTATTATTATAATAGCATGAATGTTTTAAATTTCGAGAAATTCGAGTTACCAAGAAGAATTACCCTGCAGAAGTTGGACAAAAAAGAAACTTGAACTGAAACAGAACACGCTCTATAAAATGGCCTTTAGAAAATAGTGCAAGACCACCAGAAAAATATCACTTAAATATTTACCGCCTTATCATTACCAATATAATGCAATAGAAATGTGGTCACAAGCTAAACAGTATTATTCATTATTATTAAAGGCTTTTTAGTATAATATATTTAAAGGCTAAAAATAACACCGCAAATGACGTTCTTCGGGGATGGAACAATTACGTACATCATATCGAAAAAAATCATATTTTCTGAGTTTAAATGTTTAGATCGGTCTTAATATTAAAAAAAACTTATTTGTTATATTCTTATTAGTTACTGGTAGTAATTCTCCATGGTTTGCGTTCGCATTTCTATTACTTCGAACAATATTTTAAAGTAGGGGCCCTCGTCTTAAAAGAAGGGCGATTTCGAGTACTAAAATATTGATACATTTATAATTGTCAATAAAGTTATATATTTTACCAGATTTTCTAAAATGAATAAAAAGGGTACTGTACCCAACAACATGGGACCATTTGGGGTATTAAAATTATAATAAACTAGCGGGGCCAACAGACTTTGTTCTGCCTTTTCCGTTAGATGGCGCGACGAGTTTTCAGTGGAATTATAAGAACATAGAGTGGATTCACCACATCGACCAGAAATGTTATTGAAGAAAAACATATCGATTTTATGAAAAAATACGCAATAAAACAATACGAAAATCAGACATCCTTCGAAAAGGTCTTGGTAACCAGACGTTCATTCATAAAAAAATCGTTCGTTCCTCTACAAAAAACACAACGAAATTTGCCCGTGGATTTGGGACTATATCGTTAATTCCATTTTCATAGAAGATTTTTATATAAAAATAGAAATAGAAAAGTTCTAGTCATCTGTTTTTTGATTTGATACATTTCAATGATTATACAATCGGACCCTCTCAACTATTTTTCTTTGTTTGTTGCCAAGCTCTTGTCCACACAATAGGATCGATCCAGGTAGTTTTATTGCAGTCACTGAGTCAGAACCAATTTTCGTAAAATTCACTATTACTACATTTTATCGCAACGAACACGGTTCGAGGTTATAGGGATACAAATAAATGTACTAAAAAGAACTTTAAAATCCAAAAAGATATTCGTGTTTATAAATGACAAATTACAAAGTTTTACACCGCGTTTTACACACTGTATTTCAAAAACGAGCATCAGGATCAAATTGCGCTCATAAGAACTTTTGATTCGCTTGTCGAAGGCTAGAACATAAGAAATTCAGAAAAAAACGAAAATAAAATGTGTAGAGTAAAATTTTCAAATAAACAAGAATTGCCGATAATTTTAAGATGACGCACGTATCAATTATTTTGGGATAAAAAGGCGAAATTATCTCGTTGACAGCTCTTGATGTGACCAGCAATGTAATTTAAATTTTAAATATAAAGAAACTTCTAAAATATAATTGAAAACTTAATTGTTTTAGGAACTTTCCAAAGTTGTAAATCAGTAATTGAATTTTAAAAGTTGGGAAACTTTTCAAGAAATATTCTTGGAAGACTAAATTAATTTTTTTGGTTCCTCGAGGACCTATTTTATTTCACTTAAATTGCAAGTGCGCTTTTTTTTATCAAGACCTTCACTTTCATGTTATTAAGGAGGTTAGCTTTATTTTAATTTGAAGATGTAAAATTAAATAAAAACAGTCTTATGATTTTTGGAGTAAACGGATTATAATGCGAATTTTGTATCGTGGAAGCTAAAATATCATGGTAACTTGAAGCAAAGGCTGTCTTACGGGGTTATGAGTTGTTAGTATGTAATATGTTCCATAAACAGAGCTTCTTGGTTTCTGTACTCCTATAGTGAAGACCAGAGGATTCAACAAATCTTACTTACAAAAAAACATTAATTACTAACTACTACCGGTCCTTTTTGCATGGTTGACACTCGTAATGAAATATCTAGGTTTACTTCACAGGTTCTTAAATTAATAATGAATCAAAAAGGTATGTCTGTATACCGTGAATATTATCCAAAATTATAACAGACCGCTTTCGATCAACTAGTCATCATCAATGCTACATACCAATAAGTCCATCGAGTAATAAAACCTTCCAAATATAAAGATGGTGGACAAGGCCCAAAAGCCGAAAAGAAAAACGTTGAATCCAACGATATACTTACTCGTCAGTGAACACGCAGAAAGATAAATGGTTTTGAATCAACGCACTTAAAAGCTTTTTACATGTTACAAAGACAAAACAAAAGTTAACGAACACCAAATTACATTAAAAAAATGTATTGCTTAAAAGGGAGCCATATTTTATGTAGGCATGATGAAACAAAGAAATCGATGAATTTCTGAAAAAGTCACAGTCAACAGAGTTGCCAAGTTTACAGAGATTTAAAGCAACTATAACTGTTCAAAGTTCTGATAATATTGAAATCCTTATTTATAATAGACTTTTAACTTATCTTAATTCAATAACCAAAACAGAAATCTAAATATAAAATAAATTATAAACTTGTGTAAAAGATAAACAAGCAATAGAAATTAACTACAAATCTGATTGGAAACCCCAGTGTGACGTCATAGCGAAAGGAAAACGCTATTCAAAGGTAAGCAGTTAAACAGTGACTTGGCAACCTTGCTTAAAGGGGCCTGTTAACTAGTAATTAGTAAATATATTGGAAATAAAAGATAGAAAAGGTGCAATAATGTCAGTAAACTACAACAACTGTGAGACGCAACATAAAGGCTTAGTATTATACTGTTTAAGCAACAAGGGACACTAGTAACGGGTTGGTTTATATAAAAACAAAAAACAAAGACTATGTGGATAGACTATTTTAATCTCAGCTGCTTTATTTTATCCTTTCTTTATTTAAAAAAATAGTAACTTATTTTTATTGACACAACACTAATATTACATAAGTAAAAATAAAAGTTTAAGTTGGGGACGTGACAAAAACAAAAGTGCACTATTTTTTTGCAACTGGTACCTTTTGAGGGGTTGTTTAGGAATGTGCAGGATACTCACACGAAAAAAAAAAACGATTTTCATAGAATATCTTCTAAAATATTGCTGATAGAACAAATTGTTTTACTAAAAAATGTAGGGCAGATCCTTGTCTATAAGATATTTTTTTTTCGGAAATATAATAGTTTTTGTGATCAATTGATTTAAAAGTTATGATTGATTTTCCCTTCCTCTTTTTTCTGGCCAAGAGAAACATTTTTGAATTTATTAACAATCGGGCAGACAAATTTTGCAATAACCTACTATTATTGAAATAAAAATAACACAAATGTATTATACCTGTAACTCCAAAACTATCTCTAGTGACGGGACTAAGACATGAATTTAATTTTTCGGTAGTAGGCAAATCTGAAATTATAATACTTATAGGTATGTTTCTTAAAGAATCGGCTGTATTAAAAAGAAAAGCAATAAAACGAGAAAGGAAATCTTAAAATATAATAACAATAATTATTGTTTATCATACATACTAAATAAGAGAAAGAGATTAATAAGATATAGTCCCTTTGCGTCACTTCATTTAATTTTATTAATCATTTAATTCAAAAAATATCGCAGGAAAGTCATTTTAATTCGTAAGGAAACTGCCTATCTATCGTCTATTTCAACTGGGTACTAAAATCTTGACGAAGTCACAGAGATTAGTTCTAAATAATGAGTAAATGAAGTTTTAGCTCTAATAAACATAATTAGGAACAATAATTGAACTATTTATTGCTGTGGTGGTATAAAGGCAACTTATAGAGGTATTTTTAAAGCATGAATAAATAAATGATTCTAGGTCATTATATCGACCTATAAATTATTTTAAAAGCGAATAAACCCAATAAAGTAATGCCCTCTAAAAATATTACAGGTTAAGATTAACAATAATAACTATTAAATTTACTTGCAAAATTGTTTGTTTTTACCTTTAATGCTTTAAATAAGCGAGATGCGCTCAGAACGCATCCGGTTGATGTAAGCTTCAACGACGTATAACTAAACTAACTATTCAAATCTCACCGAGTGTACTGTTATCACCTTCAATGTTAAATCTTATTATAATTGTGCAATTGGTTAATGAATATAAAGGGTTTATGTGTTTTCAGTGAAGAATAATAATCTAAACTGTCTTAGGTGCAATCCTAATTATTTGTACAATTTTGTTTTAAAAGCAACATTATGTTTAAAGCCAGACTTTTTAAAATAAGAAAAATCTTTTAGAGGTTAGTTTTGTTTTAAATAAAAGGAGGAACTAATTTAATTTCCTTATTTAAATAAATATAATTTTTCAGGTTTTATATAAAATAAAATATTTTTTGGGTTTTTCCGCCTTAGAAAATTGGAAAAAAATAAAAAATAAAATATAATTACCCTATAAATTGAATAGATAGTCTTAGGTTCTGGGTCCACTATGAAGGTACCCGAGGAACGACACTGAAAAAAGTTTGTTTTCTGGACGTTTCGAGGGAAAGTCTACCCCCGTCTTCAGCAAACCTACAAATAAAATACTAAAAGAAGAATATGTCTTATGTTTCGTATCAGAAATATAACCAGAATGGCTAATCTCTGACAAAATGTCAATGAATATCAATTTAAAGGTGTTATTTTTAATTGTTAGAATAAGGTGCGAAATAGGTGTACTAGAGTATGTTCATTTTAATTTATTGTATTTTGAGGTGTCCTTTTTTTACTTCAGTATTTAGCAAATTTAACCAAGTGTTATTAAAACTAACGGAACAAGATGCTACACAATTATCTTTATTTAATAATATTAAGGCACTTTCTTTTATTTTACGTTTTTTGGAACATGGTTCTTTTGCTAAAATACTAGAAGCATTCCAATTAATTTTATGATTGTTATCTAGTGCATGTTGGCAAATGTTTGATTTTTAACGATCTTTAAAACACAAAATACACTTAGAAGTAAATTTACAAAAACAAAACCTAGCAATGGACAAGAAAATACAAAAAATGTTATTTATAAAATTTCGTGTCAATGCAATAAATTTTACATAGGTGAAACCTCTAGACCATTAACCAAAAGAATTAAAGAACACCAAAAATACATAAAAAATAGGGAATTTCAGATATCAAACATTTGCCAACATGCACTAGATAACAATCATAAAATTAATTGGAATGCTTCTAGTATTTTAGCAAAAGAACCATGTTCCAAAAAACGTAAAATAAAAGAAAGTGCCTTAATATTATTAAATAAAGATAATTGTGTAGCATCTTGTTCCGTTAGTTTTAATAACACTTGGTTAAATTTGCTAAATACTGAAGTAAAAAAGGACACCTCAAAATACAATAAATTAAAATGAACATACTCTAGGTACACCTATTTCGCACCTTATTCTAACAATTAAAAATAACACCTTTAAATTGACATTCATTGACATTTTGTCAGAGATTAGCCATTCTGGTTATATTTCTGATACGAAACATAAGACATATTCTGATTTTAGTATTTTATTTGTAGGTTTGCTGAAGACGGAGGTAGACTTTCCCTCGAAACGTCCAGAAAACAAACATTTTTCAGTGTCGTTCCTCGGGTACCTTCATAGTGGACCCAGAACCTAAGACTATCTATTCAATTTATAGGGTAATTATATTTTATTTTTTATTTTTTTCCAATTTTCTAAGGCGGAAAAACCCAAAAAATAGTTTTAAACCATGAATCCGCCACTACAATTTTGTAATTATTTATAAAATAAAATGTTTCTTGAATAATAAAATTGACACATTTTTTGCTTCAAGAGAAGCTGTATCTACTTGTTAAAATATATTCTTGTTGAAATAATATATTTTAAGAATAATATTTTCTGATACAAATAATTTCTTTAAGGAGGAATATTGATTTACCACAGAAGGAGTTGTTTTGAATAAAAATTATATCTTTTTTTTGTGTGAAAGTGTTGAAATTTTAAAACACTTTTAGTGTGAAACAAAGTTTGCATGCGATGAACTGCAATAATGTCAATAAAGTAACCTAATAAATGTTAGATAATTATACAAGATGTAACTTATTTAGGGTCACAATGGGCTTACTGCCTTATTTTGGAAATTGTATGTTTCTTGGACTTTTTTGATTTCTTTCACCGTTTTTATTGTTTTTAGCTTGTAATATTTAAGTTGTAGAAGCTGATGCTAATATTATTAAAACTGTCCATGCTTTTAATTGCATTTTCTTATAATATGTACTTTCTTCAAAACGAAACACCAAACTACGGTAGATATATTTATATATATTATATAATTTTTTATTAAATATCTGTTGCAAATAATAAAATGTTCTCACGAAATTAGGCATTCGGGGTATATCTTGGATGAGGAATCATAATTTGGTATTAGATTTCATGTGACACTTAGAGGGCGCTACGTACGCTACTATTATTTATGTAAATTTGCCCTAACTTTGTTGACGGTGCATTTCTGGGTTTTTTACGAATAAATATTATTCTTGTACTTTTTCTAAGCAAAAAAGCTATACTTACTTAACAACGCTAAAGGTAACCGTTCTCGAGCAATTTGCAAGTTTATGCGTCGATGCAAGGAAAACAATTTTTTTTAATAATAATAAACTAAGGTGTATTTATTTCAAGACAATACAAAATTAAAGGTAAGTATGAATTATTCTAAACTATAATGAATGCTTCACGTGACCGTTAGTTTGAGGGCATAATGTAATTTTTTTTAGAGAACGTAGTATACTTTTTGCTTAGTAAGTTCTTATTCATAAAAAAGGTAACCTTTCTTAACAATAAGAAACACAAGTGTCATTTTTGATAAAATTGTTATTGTCGTATTAATAATTTGATTTAATTGAAAGTTTTAAATTACATTTTTTTAAAAATAGGTTTCGTTTAGTAATGAAGAATATGCAGAGATGCATTTAATCTACGGGGAAGTTCAGTTTATCGCTCGAGCGGCACAACGTAGATATGTTGAAAAGTTTCCAAATAGAATCCATCCCACTCATATAAACTTTACAGCACTTCACCAGTGGTTAAAGGAAATCGGATCTGTGTCTCCAAAAAAAATGAAACGGTTAGGCATCCCGTTGTAGTTGAGAAATTCGAAGAAGCTATTTTGATGGATCTAGAAGATACCCCAGAATTAATTAATCTGTAAGTAATGTTATACCCAAGGAGAATTTATTCCATTTTACAAAGGTGCATGATATGATGGAGGGTGATTTCCCTGCGCGTGTAATATTTTCTGATTGGATGAGAAATAAGAAAATTGAAGATCCAACTTTATATTTTCGTATTTTATTTACCGATGAAACTAGTTTAACGAGAGACGGAATTAATAATTTTCACAAATCACATCATTATGCATATATTGGGGATAATCCCTTTGTTGTGAGAGAAACGAAACATCGACATAGTTTTAGTATTAATGTGTGGATTGGTATTGTAAACAACAACCTAATTGGACCTGTTGAGTTGCCAGGTTTATATTTTCTTCAGAACATTTTACCCACATTACTAGAGAAAGTGCCTTTAAATATTCGGCAAGCCATGTAGTTTATACACGATGGTTGTCCGGCTCATTTTAGTCGAAATGTGCGTCAATATCTGGATCAGACTTACGAAAATCAGTGAATTGGTAGAGGCGGACCAGATCAATGGCCAGCTAGGTCGCCAGACTTAAATCCTTTTGATTTTTGTATATGGGTTTTTTTCAAACGCCTAACCAGCTCTGGTTGCGAATTCAAAATGCCTGCAATTAGTTCAGTAAACGTATCAGACGTTCTCTAAAAAAAGGAATTACATTGCGCCATCAAACTAACGGTCATCACGCGGAGCATTTATTATAGTTTAGATTAATTCACACTTACCTTTAATTTTGTATTGTCTTGAAATAAATACACCTTAGTTTAGTATAATTAAAAATTTTGTTTTCGACGTATAAACTTGCAAATTGCTCGAGAACGGTTACCTCTAGCCTTGTTGAGTAAGTATAGCTTTTTGCTTAGAAAAAGAAGTGCATCGTCAACAACGTTAGGGCAAATTTATATAAGTAATAGTAGCGTACGTAGTGCCCTCTAACTGTCACATGAGATCTAATACCAAATTATGATTCCTCACCCAAAAAGTACCCCGAATGCTCAACTTCGTGAGAAAATTTTAATATTTGCAACAGATATTTAATAAAAATTAAAATAAAATTTATATTTCAACACCCTGTATCTCCGTAACGAAGCATTTCCGGAACTAGGTTAATATGAAAATTGGTTCATGTTTTTTTATGTAGAATCACATGTTTCATTTTGTAGGGGTTGTTCGTGGACACCCTGTATATATTACTCAATTACTGTTATAAAGAATATGTTATATAAATGTTGGTCGTAAACAGTTTGGTGCTTAGGAAATGTTTTTTTTTGTAAAAATCCGTAAAACCCTAACGGATATTTTTATAAAACTTTTAGTTTTCCATAAATACGCATTTTCTCGTTGCAATAAGTTTGATTCAGTTCCACCAGTGATGTGCGTGAGAATGACTGCCCTTACTATTTTATAAAAAAATATGTTACGCCACTGTCTTTTTTTTAATGTGAAAATTTTTCTGCGTTCTTAGTTCAAATTTCATAATTTCATAAAACTACAAATTGAAATTCCAAGAAAATATTATTTTATTTCTATGCTTGACAACATATGTTGAAAAAAATTATTATATCAAATTTAAATTATCTCCTTAGCAAAAATATACAAAGGACCAATTTTATGTAAATTTAACGGGTAAGGCAAAAAATTAAAAGGTATTTAACATTTTGAAACCTATTATCTTAAAAAAGAGGCGTTTAGGAGCCTATGTACATAATTTTTTTTAGTATTCTCAATCAATACTAAAACTGAATTTTTGAACTATACCTTAAAAGACTTAGTAGCTTGAGAATTATGTAAAATCTAAAATTAAAACTTTGCGTTTTTTTAAGCTAAAATTACTTAAAAAGAGGATTATATAAAGTTAGCTGTATGTTTAGCTGTTTATTTAATATTATTGAAAATTCTATATTTACAACGGAGACAAAACATGATGAAAAAAGTTGATAAAATACTAAAGAAAATTAGAGAAAACGTAAATTGAATTTTTGGAACTTATCCTGAAACTACTATATTAAATTATCATCTGGTATATCACCAAAACAAAAGTTTATCGGTAAGCTTAGAATAAACCTCCTTAGTAGTTATAATAGGGGAGCGCCTCCTCCTCCTCCTCTTCCTCTCTCTCATGTCCCTCATTCTTAACTTCCTCCCCTTTTATTCTCATTCGCATCATATTTTTAATTTTTTCTCTTTGTTCTCCCACATTTGATTTTGCATTCTTAAGTCTTATAAATAGGTGCATCAAGATCATTTTAGTATGTTAAGGTACGAGTGACTGTTAAAAGAAAAAAATCTGTTGAATAAATCTATTAATAATAATATTAAAATAAAATGAGTGAATCAGTTGGAGAAAGAAATCGATCCATTCCGCTTCAGACAATTAGCCTCGAAGAAATTATACCAGGAGTTCAAGAAGAAAATATACCATTAGTTCGAGAAGAAAATAATGGGATTGTTTTAAAAAATTTGAATAAAACTGAGAGTGAAGAGAAAAAAGTGTTTTGTGCTATTTGTTTTGAAATAATCGAATATTATGATTCATGTAGACCAAATACATGTTCCCACATTTTTTGTTTAAAATGTATTTTAAGATGGAATGATGAAAATGGTTGTTCTATAATGGTAAACAATTGTCCTGTATGTCGCACTAGATATTACTATTTGGTACAAATCTTCAAAGATGTAATTAGACATCATTTTGTTGTAATTTTAAAAAGAGGATAATATTTTTTTATAATTTGTGTTTGTGAAAACTCTGGTAACAAATAATTTTGTAAAAAAAAGTAAATGTAAATATATATAATAATTGACACACATTTTTTCCTTTTTTTTCCTTTCAAAACAATTGTTATGGGTTTACACAAAAAGTGCCACGCCCTAAAATGGCACCACTTTTGCAAATGGAAGCTTAAATTTTCTTATGGGAATTTACATGTAAAAATGACGGTTTTGATTGTCGGACCGGCCGGCATAGCCTAATCTACTACTTTTTAATTATACTAATAATATTAATATAATTTGCATCAAATAAGAGAAAACTCAATTGAATACAGAAACAAGCGTTAACAAAATGTTATATGAGTGCTTCTAGTAGCAGTTGACATAATCGACACTTTTTTACATATGATTAGCTATTTCATTTAGAAATACAGTGTCAGATGTTAGAATAAAAAGAAGTATTTTACATATAGCACTGAAAATATATAACCGCTTATAGTAACAGTTGACATTTTTTAAAATTAATATTGTTGACGTATTCTACTTATTATCTTTACAATTTATGTTTAAAATTAATATTTTTGACATTATCTACCCATTACGTTTATAACCTATATTTAAAATTAATATTGTTGAAATAATCTACACATCACCTTTACAAACTATGTTTATTATTAATATTTAACAACATAATCTTCTATCTCTTTTTTTTTCATTTTTATTGCAGTAAAAGCAAGCATGTTCAGGAATTAGTAGAAAAAGATGTATCCTACAAATAGCACAATGTAAATCAGAAGCACTAACAACATAAGCTCTTTTGTAGTGGCAGCTCACATGATCGGACTCCCCTCTCCGTAAATATCTCATGTGAATTGCACTACAAGGAAGGCAAATAGCAAATGTTCCTAGTCTTCGACTTTCAATTTTAGAGTAGCTTTGTATAACACATACATCTTTTTCTTCAAAATTATTAAATAATTCACTAGCCCTAAACTTGCTTACTTTTACGTCAGCCTCGGTTCCTAAATTTAGCAGTTGTCCATCCATGTCCACTCCTTCGTCAATTTCCTGATCATCTTCCTCCATCTCTTCTTCTTCCTCCTCAATATAATTAATGTCGATGTTAAACAAGAATGATCTTCTAACAAGCCTAGATGATTTGTCCAAAAATGAATGTTTATAAGTGATGGAATCGCCTTCCAAGTTAATAAAAATTTCTTCTCTTTCTTCAATTTGAGTGGCGTTCTCCACATTATTTTCTTCAATTTGGTCAGCGTTTCCAATCATATTTTCTGCCATCGTTAGGAGCTTTAGATTTAGATAGATATATTTGATAAAAAACAATTTTGGTTATAGCTTATAAATAATATCGACAACTGATATTACAGCGAATGATACTGTATGATCGTCGAGTGGATGTTCTTAAGTATATATCCCATCGACCACCACTTTTACCACCTGCAATACTTAAGTTTTTTTTTTTTTTTTTTTTTTTTTTTTCGCTGCCCCTTTCCCTGCCAGTTTCCCCGGGGGGGGGGGGCTTCGCCCCCCTCCCCGCTTCGCCAACCCCCATAAGGGGGAGACCCCCCTTAAACCCCCCCTCACCCTCACCTTATCTTCTTTCTCTCCCTTCCTTCTTTCTCTTTTTTATATGTTTCTCCTTTTTCCTTCCTTCTCCTTTTTCCTTCCTTCTTCTTTTTCTTTCCTTCTCCTTTTTCCTTTTCTTCTTTTTTAATCTAACCTAACCTAACCTAACCTAACCTAACCTAACATAACCTAACCTAACCTAACTTAACTTAACCTGAAGAGGGTAGCCCGAAATTGAGGAACCGGGATTTGAGTCTCGGAAATTCAGGGGTCCCGGGGGGGGGGGAGGGGGAAGGGGGGAAGGGGGGAGGGGGTAAGGTTGTTGATCGGCTTGGGAAAGTGGTTTTTAGAGATTGTCGTTCAACTTTAAGTAGGACACATGTGATTAACTTTTGCATATAAAATCGCCTCAGCGAAGAGACGAATGCAATTGATTTCTGCATTCACACTGTGCAGAGCTCGCGAGTTTTCTGGTGTTTACATTGTGTCTATTTGGTAAATTTTTATTTTTATTTCTAACATTTTTATTTGGCAAGATTTAATTCTTATATATATATTAGTGACATTTTTATGTACATTTGTGGCATTTTTATTTGTTATTACGATTTTTTTCATAATGGACAATTTTTTGGCATCGAGTAGCAAAATAATTGACAATGACTTTGACTTATACACATGTACTCAAATGCAAAATTTTGCAAACCAACAAAACAATGAAACAGAAGTATTTACAACTAGTCAACAACAAACTATTCAGGACTTGAATGAAATTATTTACAATAGCCAAGTTCAGAATAATGCCAATAAATACAACAACGAAAAATATTTATTTACAGCTACTCAACAACAAACTCTTGACGATTTTAATGACATTATTGACAACAAAACGGACTTAATTACAACAAAAACTAAACAAACTCTTAAAGAACTGAATGACATTGACGAAACTCAAAATTCTAGCTATGAGGATATTGTTTGTTTTCAAAAATCTAATCCAAATTATTTAACATTAAAATCGCCAATTAATTCTCCGAGACCAATTTGCTCTCCCTTTTTGTTTAGTGAAAATTCTGATTCGGAAGAAGAACAAATTGATCAAAATTTAAGTTTGGCTATTTGTCATACTAATTCACCATATGATATTGTAAATTCTGATTCGCAAGAAAAACAAATTGATCAAAATTTAAGTTCGGCTATATCTTCTATTAATTCACCATATGCTATTGTAAATTCTGATCCGCAAGAAAAACAAATTGATGCAAATTTAACTTCGGATATTTCTCCTAATAATTCACCAGTTGAACAAAATTCAATTTCGAAACCATCATTTATCATTAAAAAAAAATTTAAAATTAATAAAAAAAATAAAAAACAAATAGCAAACCTTAAGTGTCTGGGTTTCGCTATTCAAAATTTAACTAATTTGATCACAATTAAAAAGGGAGACGAAAGTACGGTGAATTATGTTAAACAGGCCTTTGACAAATTAGTTGACTCATTTGAAGAAATGGATTCATAAAGTCAATTAATTTCTATTGTTTTTTTCAAAATTTGACTATAACTAAATAAAAATGCACAATATTAATTTTATTATTATACAAAGAACTTCAAAAATGCAATTGCTTTTTTCAAAATTTGACTATAACTAAATAGAATTGCACAATATTAATTTTATTATTATTATTATGCAGAAAACTTCAGAAATGCATAAGTGTGTAACATGTAATAAAGTCTTTACTAGAAAGGATAATTTACTGCGACATATTAAAAAACATGTTAACGGAAATTCCACAAAACTCAACAGTTGGTTGAAAAAACCAAAGCTTGTTAAAGGTAAGAACATTTTATTTTTCATGTTATATTTTGTAAAATATTTTTTTCTTAATTTATATAGATTCTACAAATATTGTAAAATATTGTAAAGAATGCAAGAAAAATATAAACCAAAGTCTATGGGGTGGACATCTTCGATCTAGTGTGCACAAGAACAATTCCAAAATAGGCTTGGAGGAAGGTGTTGAAATTATCAAGTCAGCATTCAGGGAACGAATAATATCTTATAGGATTTCCTCACACCAAAACTTCATAAATGTGAAAGAATATTTTCAACATTTGGAATACAAAATTGCACATCTAATAGATCAAGAACTGCAGAAACATAAATGTATCAAGCTAAATATGGAACTGTTCGGTTTCTATTTTAACCCCAGCAGCGACAGCTATGATGTCAAATCTTTTAATGCGCCGTTCCAAGTCATTTGCCAGGGATATCAGAAAAAAGAACTGTTAGAGCAAATCTGCACCATTATTGACCAGAAAGCTGATGAATTTGCAGAAAGAGATTCAGGTAAAGAATTTATTTTCGATTTTACAACAGCAACAAAAAAAGTGATTTTTTAATTTTTACGTTGCAGGATGGGCTTTGATGAATTTACTTCATTTGGAAATTAATGTTAACAAGCACAATCCGCTGAGAGCCTCATCTTTTATCGAACTTCCTCAAGAGATCAAGAGACGTCAAGCTGTGATCAACATTAGGAATGATGACAACTTTTGCTTCGCCTGGGCAGTTGTGTCTGCTCTTCACCAACCACGCGGATTAGATTTTGAAACTTCATCCTACCCACACTACTCTTCTGTTTTGGATATGTCAGGTATAGAATTTCCAATGTTGCTAAAGAACATTAAGATTTTTGAAGAAAAAAATAACATTTCTATTAATGTATATGGATTAGAAATTATAAATCCTAAAAAGGGGTATGAAGTAATTGGTCCACTTTATTATTCATCGAATAAAAAAAATCAACATGTCAATTTATTGTTAATAAGTGATGATGATGAAAAAACTTTTCATTATTGCTATATTAAAGATTTATCAAAACTAGTTTCTGCACAAATTTCTAAACATCACGGAAAAAAATATATTTGCGATGGTTGTTTACAATATTTCCCTACAGAAGTAAATTTATTACAACACAATAGCTATGATTGTGATCATTTACGAATTAACCTACCTTCTAAAGAATTAATAAAAGATAAGTTTGGAAACTATTCATATGATAATATTTTGAAATTTGTAAATTATCATAAACAAATGAAAGTTCCTTTCGTGGTGTATGCAGATTTTGAATGCATTTTAAAGCCTTTAAATAATGACAATGTTGATAAAAATCCTAATACTTCATACACCTTAAAACAATATGAACATATTCCACATTCATTTGCCTATTACATTAAATGTTCCTTCGACGATAATTATTCTAAATTTGAAAAATATAGAGGTCAAAATTGTGATACATTATTTATAAATTCTTTAGAAAGAGATGTGTATAACATATACAATAAATATTTAAAGGCTCCTAAAAAAATGATCCCTTTGAACGAACTGGACAAAATTTATCATAACTATGAAAAAGTTTGTCATATTTGTAATAAACCTCTTTTAAATGACAGGGTTGCAGATCATTGTCATATAACCGGTCTTTATAGAGGTCCAGCTCATTCACTCTGCAACATAAATTACAGAATACCTAACTTTATTCCAGTTATATTGCATAATTTGCGTAATTATGATTCTCATCTATTTCTTAAAAAATTATGCTTAAACAAAGAACAACTAACAGTTATCGCACAAAACAAGGAAAAATATATTTCATTTGAAAAGCTTATTCATGTGGATAACTATTTTGATAAAAAGACACAAAAGGCTAAGAAAAAAAATATATCATTAAGGTTTATTGATTCTTTTCAATTTCTATCCCATTCTTTACCAAAACTCTCTGAAAGCTTAAAAGATGAACAATGTAAGGAAATAAAAAAAATTTTCAATGATGAAGAAAGATTTAAACTTATTCGGCAAAAAGGTGTATTTCCTTACAGTTATATTGATGATTATTTAAAATTAGAAGAAACAACTTTACCTCAGAAAGACCAATTTTATAATACTTTAACGGATGAGCACATCAGTGATGCAGAATACCAAAGAGCTGTAAAGGTTTGGCAATTGTTTAAATGTGAATCTCTTGGTCAATACTCCGACGTTTACTTACTCTCTGATACTTTACTTTTGGCAGATATTTTTGAAAATTTTAGAAGCACTTGTTTATCCACATATAAGCTCGATCCAGCTCATTTTTACACTTTTGCAGGTTTATACTGGGAGGCGTGTTTGCGTTATACTGGAATAGAGTTAGAATTGTTAACTGATCCAGATATGATACACTTTTTCAAAAAAAGCGTTCGCGGTGGTGTGAGCTCTTGCATTTGTAGAAAATCTGAAGCTAATAACCCATTTCTTTTAAATTTTGATCCTTTAAAGCCAACTAAATACATAATTTATTATGATGCAACAAATTTGTATGGTTATGCAATGTCACAGCACATTCCAACGGGAGATTTTGTTTGGTTAACAGATAAAGAAATCAATGATTTAAATATTATGAATATTTCTAAAAAATCTAATAAGGGATATGTTTTAGAAGTTGATTTAGAATATCCTACAAGTCTACATTCCTATCATAACGATTTTCCGTTTTGTCCAGAAAACTTTAAACCGCCAAATTCTAAATGCATAAAATTAATACCCAATTTAAATGATAAATCAAAATATGTTATTCACTATCAATTATTAAAACAATGTTTGGAACATGGACTCAAGTTAACTAAAGTTCATAGAGTTTTACAGTTTTCTCAATCTGATTGGTTGAAAAAATATATAGACTTGAATTCAAGATTAAGAAATGATTCAAAGAATGAATTTGATCGTAATACTTACAAGTTGGCAAATAATAGTATTTATGGCAAGACTATGGAAAATGTTGATAGGAGAATTGACGTAAGACTTGTTACAGAGTGGGAAAAAAATAGAAGAAAAGATGGTGCTGAGAATTTAATTGCAAAACCATATTTCAAGGACTTAACAATATTTTCTGAAAACTTGGTAGCTATTCAAATGCAAAAGATTCAAGTTACTTACAATAAACCAATATATGTAGGCTTCTCAATATTAGATATATCTAAAACTGTCATGTATGATTTCTTTTATAATTTTTTAAAACCTCTTTATCAGGAAAATATTTCACTTTTATACACCGATACCGATTCGTTCATTTTAGAAGTCACAACTCCAAATATTTATTCTGACATGATAAAAAATATTCACAAATTTGACACATCTAATTATGAATTTAATAATATTCATGAAATGCCTATTACAAAGTCAGTTATAGGAAAATTCAAAGATGAATATGCTGGTGAACCCATTACTGCTTTCTTTGGTACTGGAGCAAAAGCATATTGTATTAAAACGGAAAACAGTTTAACAAAAAAAGCAAAAGGTGTTAAAAAAAGTGCAATTAAAAAGCAGTTGGATTTTATTCATTATAAAGATGTTGTTGAAAATCATTCTAAAACCTTTTGTTCAATGTATGTTTTTCGATCTAGACAACATACAATTTTTACAGAGTTAATTAAAAAATTGGCTTTGAGTTCCGAAGATGATAAGCGGTATAAAATTCCCTATAGTTTTAATACATTAGCTTGGGGACACCAAGATATTGCTTTGTATCAATGGAATGCAGAACATGAAGATTTAGATATATTTATGTAGATATTATAAGGTATTTAAATTTGTTGTTTTTGAAACCAAAGTTAGTCTTCATAAGTCTTTCACAAAATGTGCTTAGAAACTTTTGACAAAGAAATTGATAACAGTTATTTTAAAACATATGAAAAACGACTTTCCACTTTTAAAAAATGGAAAGGAAAATTGAGACCAGAAGTGTTAGCTGGAGCTGGCTTTTACTATACTTCAATCAATGATATTTGTAAATGTTTTTATTGTGGTATTGAAATTTTTGATTGGTTAAGTTATGATGATCCTATTGTGGAGCATAAGAAATTTGCTAGGAATTGTGATTTAAATAACTGTTTATGGAAAAATAGGAATCGAATAATTGTAACCATTCAAAATAAGTCTTCAAGCTACACATTTTATAGAGTATTATTAATATCCTTATTTATGAACTTTTACATATATTTAAATTAAGTATTTTATTGTTATTTTTTTACAACTGCTTTTGCTTTCGTGGTGAAAGTATCTGCTTAATGTTAATAAATTTGGAATATAATTATTAATTTGTTTTAATGACTATCAGTAGATCTCAATTTATTCTTCTTTATTTTATTTTCCAAAATGTTTTTTATGTTCATCATCCCCCTAGCGTAACACAGTGTGAAATATGTTTTTCTAATAAAACAGACGTCACTCTAAGTAAATATTGTAAATTTATGAAAATTGGATTAATTAACAATAGTACAATTAGTTGGATGGAACGAATAAATGGAAATGAAAATGCAAGTAAATTTTTTAAAATTTTGTATCATTATCCAAATCGATCTATTTTTGATACAAATTGGATAGAAAGGTTAGAGTTTAAAAATAATCAGTTACAAATTTTAACCCCCAACTGTACCAATTATTATGACGGATTCAAAAATTATTACTTTTCCATCATTAGTGTTACATTAAACTTTGCATTATTTTTATACATTACCATTTTAATTATTTATCTTTATTACAAATTTCAAACTGGAAATCTATTTTTTCATTAATCCATTTTAATCGAAACTTTAAAGAAAGTGGGGATGAGAATATTTAAGTACAAGAATAACACAATCTGTTTCAGTCTCGTTTAGTCATTATGAACAACGCCGTGGTTCATAAACCTTTGGAAACGCTTCTTAATTCAAAAATTTATTTTTTAAATAATTCTTTGTCAAAATTTGTTCTTGTTGGCATTAGTTTAAATGATTTTTCTCCAAAAATTGTAATTGGTGGAAAAACTGGATTTTCAATCGCACTAACCGAAGAAAATTGGAAAGACATTTGTGTTCATCAAGGAATTATTGTAAACAATTTCTACTTTCCTCAAGTTGATCAAACCAGTGTGAATATAAACAACATTCATCTGCAGGTTCAGAAAATAAATGATACCCCTGTTCTACAAATTACAAAAGGCCCACACTTCATATACTTAGGACAAGAGTCTTTGGACAATTTGTGGCGATTAAAGGAAATTATTGATTATAGATTATCTATACTTAAAAGGCAAGAATTCAATACATATTTCAAAATATTTCAAAATAATATTTCATCTGATTGTGGCGACTTGTGTACGCATGTTTATAATATAATAAGTCCAACAGAAAATCCTAACAGTGAAAATGTTTCAACTATGATGGAATTACTTGCTTTATATCCTGAACAAATGGAAAACAAATTGAAGCAAAATGGAACAAAACGAAAATATTACGAAGAAAACAATGAAAATGGATCAAAAAGAAAATATTACGAAGAAAACAATATCTTTTCTGGAAGAGAACAATAAGGTGCATGTGTTAGTGAAGTGGAGCTTTGCTTACAGACAAGCCCGTAGGAGTAACTTTCAGATGTGGTACTTAGATAGACTCCGTTTTGAAAAAAGATTAAATGATTGTAAACTTATTCTAGATTCGATATTATCTGAGGAACATAGAAATAAAATATATTTGACACGTTTTAATAAAAATTGTATTTGATGTTTTACTTAATAAAATTTTAGTTTAGTAAATGTGAATTTTATTTGAAATTAATTAGCACATTAAGACTTTGTAATTTGTATCAGCTAAAGCATAAAGTGAGGAACAGAAATAAAACAAATTTAACTAAAATTTAATTTCAATTTAATTAAACAATATTTTTTTTATCAATCCATGTATTATATTTTTTATCAAGTCCTAACCATTTCACATAAACTTTGTTTCCTTTCCTTCTCAAAATCTTCTCAATAAGATACACATCGGTATGCTTTACTTTTAGTAATTCTTGCTCATAAAAACCACCCAGAATGTCCTGATTATCTTCGTCTTGAATTAAATATGTCCAAGGGTTTGTCATCTTAACTTCTTTAATGTGGAATATCTCATTTGACCAATTTGGTGTGTAACCTTTTGAAAATGCCTCTCGATGCTTGCTTATTCGTGATCACCCACTTTAAACTTTGGAGATTTTATATCTAACGTTTTAGCATGAGTAAATGCAGATTTCAAGATTCTATTTTCATTTGTTTTATTTACTTGTTTTGGCTTCATTCCTATTGAAGAATGTTTTGTATTGTTATAATCTTTTACAATATCCGCTAATATATTAAACCATTTGTAATTTCCTTGAATGCTAAATATTTTCCACATATTATTCTTTAAAGTCCTGTTCACTCTTTCTACTATACTCGCTTTCAAATTGGAAAACGTGCTATAATGGTTAATTCGAAATTGTTACATCAAATTTTGAAAATTTACATTGAAAAACTCTCTCCCTCTGTCCGTTTGCAAGTTTTTTGGTGGAGTTTTTGCACTGATTAATATTTTTTTCATTGCCGCTGTTACGTCTTTTCCAGATTTAGATTTTAACGGTTCGGCCCAAACATACTTAGAAAATACATTTATGGTAATCAAGATATATTTAAATCCCTTATTAAATTTGGCATAGGGTAACATTTCAACCAAATCAGCTTGAAAAAGATCATTTAACCCTTTCACTACCACCCTTCTGCGTTTGTAGTTTTTTCTAGCAGGTTTATGTAATTCATTAACGACTTGTTGTTTAACGGTTGACATGACAACAAACTTGTTTATTCAATTTTAAGGAAGTTCACTTTCTATGTTTTGTAATAATTCGAAATATAACTTTTATATGTTTTTTCCCATTCATTCAATTTATCAATTTGTATTGTATAACTTTTTTCATTTAAAATTTTACTAATTTTAGTAATCTCCTTTTCTAACGCATTAAAGGATTTTTTTATCTCTCCAGTTAAGAAAGTAGTTGATCTACTATCACTATTTTTTAATTCCTCCTCTGTTTTATTTAATTCTTGTTCTAATTTCTTAATTACACTGGACATTATATTTTCCAAGGAAATATATTGTTGATTTTCTTCCAAAGTGAGTTGGTCAATTGTTCTACTGTTAAGAATGCTATTTTGATTTCTTTTTTTTTCATCATCTAACCTTTTTATAAAAGTTCTTAATTGTTTAATTTTTTCCTTGTGTTTTTCAATTATTACTTCTCTTATATTTGTTTCCATTATTTTATTAATTTTGTTGATATCATCACTTAATTTTTTGTCTTCCTTTTTAACATGTTCATTTAAAAATTGCAAATCTTTACTTATTTGATTTAGCGTTAGCAACTGTTTATTAACGTTTTCAATTGAGGTATAACATCCTTTAATCTGGTTTTCATACTTTAAAAAATTTTCATCAAAAACCTTAAGCTTTTTAGCAAAGATTTCATTATTTGTTTCATTTTCACCTAATCTCCTTTTTAAATTATTAATGTCACTTATTCTCTCTTGATTTTGTTTTGAAATATGGCGTCCAAATTTATCAACTGTCATGTTGAGCTTTCATTAAACAATAAATATGATTATATTTGATAGCTGTTATTTATAGTATTACTTTATCTTCTCTTAATTCTTCAATAATAGAGATAATCTCGTTACTATGAGCATTATTTCCCGCATCACTTGATGAAATTAATAAACGTAGCCTATCAACAATTTCGTTAACATTATTCCAGTATACATAGTCTGTATTTGATCTGTTTGTTTTCAAAATTAATCCCTTTCCTGTAGATTTGGCTCTAGTTGTTCTAAACGGAGGTTTTGGTTTGTTAAATGCTGTAACTAATCTTGGCAAGGTTTTTGTCTTTGTAATCCCCTTTCTTTGTAAATATGGTCCTATTATTGTAACATATTTGTGTGATGTATTTCCTTGAACTTGTTCATTTGAATCAAAATTCCTACGATATACATTTGTTTTAGCTAGAATGTTCATGTAATTATCTAAATCTTCCTTCTTATAACCTTTCGGTTCTTTTTTGAAAAGCAATTCGTATAAACCTGGCGTGCCTGTGTACGTTATTCCTCCCACTTTAATGTCTTTTCCAATAATTTCTACCGGTATCTGTGTTAAACCAAAAGAAAACTTATCCGTTTCGAGGTCATGAACTATTCCATAATAATGGTCAAATTTATGTTGTGTATCTTTCACACCCTCATCAATATATGATCTGGGTAATTCATGAAAATCTGCTAAGTAATCTTTATATGATGGTGTACCAACATAGGTTTGAATTGTTTTTCTAGTTTGTTCCAATATGTCTGACAAGTTTAAATTTGTTGTTGTGTCACTAGAAGGATCTGAAGTTTCTGCTATAACAGTTGATGATAATGGTTGTACTACAGGAGAGGAAGAAGTGATACTACTGTCATTTAAAAATGTTGGTAGTTCTGTAGGGAGTGACGGAGTTTTTCCTGTTTTCTGAATATTTTTCGTCGGAGTTGATGTTTTATAAAGCTTTGTAGGTGTTTTGAAATCTTCATACTTTGAAACTCTTTCTTCTTTTAAATCGAATGGTTCGGATTTACCAATACTTGAAATTAGCTGTTTAAGTGGCTGTGTTATTGGTCTATAAGTTTGTTCTAATTCAGACTGAGCAGTAGAAGTAGCTAATTTCAAGCTTTGATATTTATGCTTCACGGCTTGTCTCGATCTTATTAATTCTCGAGCTAAACGTTTATCCATGCTGTACAAGTTTTAAATGAAATAAAACTGCAAATTTTTTACTTTTATAAATATATAAAGGAATCGAATTTACTCCTATATCTGCCGTGATTTACTTCACAATCTTTGTCAATTACAAGAAAGCCATATGGATCCATCCAACAGTTAGCACAAATATTTTTAAACTGATCAAATGTCATATCCAATATACAGTGGTCATTATATATATGTTTTAAACTCAAACAGTCCTGTTTAAATAAAATTAATAAGTTTGCATTTTCTCGAATTAGACGTTTAAGGATTGAGGAATATCCTTGAAAAATAAAAAAACAATCGGTGTTTCTATGCCTTCCATGCGTGAAATAGTCCCTAATAATAGATTGATTATGACAAGGAATATCATCAAAAATGATAACGGAATTTGGCTTTATCTCATGAGGTGAAATAATGTTCTCATCGCTATCATATTCAAAGTATCCAATTTCTTTCATAGGTTTTAACAACTTTCTTAAATATTCATATTTTGGTTGATCTAATGACTTTGAATAAACATAGACATTTTCAAACCTAATTCCATTTGGATGCTCGAGCAGTGTAAGCATAACGTTGGTTTTACCGCTACCACTGCAACCAGCTATAAGCCCTCTTTTTGAACCACCGCAAAATAAGTCACCATGCTTTCTCAACTGTTTACTTAAAATTTTTTCGTCATGATTATTTACTGGTAATGAGAATTTTTGTTTTTCAATCCTCATTCTTAATCACACTAGTAAATATTTTTAGCTGTAAAAGTATTTATACCAGAAAAATGTCAATGTGCTTTTAGTATAAAAAGAACTTCAATGACTGTGGGTCGCCATAAGTTGAAAAAAACTATTAAAACACGTAATAGAAAAGGCTCTGGTTTAGTAAATAAATTAATTAGCAAACTACCTTTCGAAGTTCATATACCAGGATATAATTATTGTGGTCCCGGCACCAACTTGGAAAAAAGATTAACTAGAGGTGACGTTGGTATAAATCCATTGGATTCCGCTTGCAAAGAACATGATATATCTTACTCTCAGACTGAAGATTTATCAAAAAGACACATATCTGACCAAATATTAGAAAAAAAAGCCTGGGATAGGGTAAAAGCTAAAGATTCTTCTATTGGTGACAAAATTGCAGCTTTAAGTGTTGCAAGAATAATGAAGGGTAAAAGAAAGTTCGGTTTGGGATTAAAAAATACAAAAGGGGGTAAACTTAAATTGAGAAAAAAACGTATCATTCGAACACCCAAAAAAATTGGAGGATTTCTACCTCTTTTGTTTCCCATTCTTGGCGCCCTGGGTGCACTAGGTGGAGGCGCGGCAGGAATTGCTAAGGCAGTAAATGATGCTAAAGCAGCTAAACAGCAACTAGAAGAAATACATAGACATAATATTGCAATGGAAAATGCTTCTAAAGAAGGGAAAGGATTATATATTAGACCATATAAAGGAAAGGGACTATTTATTAGACCTTATAAAGGAGGATCCGTCAAAATGAAAGCAATCAGACAAAAAAAAAACTCAAAATAAGTTTTCCAAAAAGAGCACTTACGAACAATGATATTATTAAATATGTAAAGCTGTTAAAAATAACTGGCTTTAGAGGTGTTTTTATGCTCGATGAACTTCCAAAAAAAATTAATCTGAAAGAATGTGGTATTGTAAATTTGGATAAAAAACAAAATAAAGGATCTCATTGGACTGCTTATATTAAAAATAACAAAAATGTAATATATTTTGATAGTTATGGAAATTTAAAACCACCTTTTGAACTTCTCAAATATTTTAATTCGAATGGCAAAGTGGATGTATTTTATACTTATGAAAATAAACAAAAATTTAATTCATATAACTGTGGTCAACTATCCCTAAAATTTTTGCAAAAAAATATATAAACTCATTATTTATTGTAATATCTCATTCATAAATAAACTGCAATGTCTACCACAATTGCCATATCAGGAAACAGTTCTGTTTTGTCTGCTGATTTTAATCCGCCCATATATTTAGAGGATGAAAAACAATATTACCTGGGTTTAGCTGATTTTGAAACGTTTATGACTATCCCCAATATAAAAGAAGGATATAATAAATTTTATATAGATAAAAAAGTAATTGTTATTCCCGACGGAACTTATGACATTACAGATATAGAAACATACATAAGAGAAAGTATAGAAGATTTATTTCCGAATGAAAAAATTTTTTTTCTTTTAAAAGCAAATGTTAATACTCTAAAAACTTTTTTAATGTGTAGTAGAATAATTGATTTTACCAAGGAAGATTCGATAGGAAAAATGTTGGGTTTTAATAGCAGGATACTAGAAGCTATGAAAGAGGAAGAATCAGATAATGTTGCAAAAATAACTAAGGTGAATGCTATTTGTATTGACTGTAATATTTGTGTCGGTTCTTACAATAATGGTAAACCTGTTCATATTATTCACCAGTTTTATCCAACTGTAGCTCCAGGGTATAAAATAGTTGAATCTCCTTTGCCCATTTTGTATTTTCCAGTTAGCGTCAAAGCAATTAACAATATAACAGTTAAAATAGTTGATCAAGATGGAGAACTTATCAGTTTTAGAGGAGAAACTATAACAGTAAGGTTACATTTACAAACAAGTGAAATATAAAATGGTTGTTAGATATAATAGAGCCCTTGGGATGAGACTTGCCCCTACCACTATCAACAAAGTAAAAACTTATAAAAAGAAAAAGCCTAAACAACAGTTCAGTATCAAATCCAACACCAACAAGTTAAGACGAGATAATCGTAAATTTCTCACATCCTTGGGTTTCACTGTTTTAAAATAATGAACATATTAAACGTAAACGAAAAGCTTTATGTAGACAATTCCATCGTCAGTTCTGAGCTTCACACATATCAACCATATATTTCTTCAAAATTCGATTACAATGATGAAATAAGGATCCCAATTCAAGAACTCGATGCTTACACTCTACCATCAGATAGTTTACTTTATATCGAAGGAAAATTAACTAATACAGAAGGTAAATATAAGAAAGAATTGCTATTTATTAACAATGGTATAGCCTTTTTGTTCAGAGAAATCCGCTATGAACTAAACGGAATTACTATAGATTCAATAAGAAATGTTGGATTAGCATCAACCTTAAAAAGCTACCTTTCTCACAATACCAACGAAAGTTTAAAACTGGAAAATGCAGGTTGGTTTCCACATCGGAAAGAAGGTGATACAATTTTAGTTGATAATGATGGAAAATTCTCCGTATCCATACCACTAAAAATGCTTTTAGGATTTTTTGAAGATTACAGAAAAATTATTATGAATATGAAACAGGAATTGGTTCTTATTAGATCAACTGATGATTTAGATGGTGTTATTTTCAAAGAAGATCCGGCACACCTTGTTACTGCTCCTGACACTCCATTGGTTACTTTCGATAAAATTTATTGGAAAGTTCCTCACATTCTAGTTGATATGCCACAACAACTTGCTCTATCAAAAATATTAGAATCAAATAAAGATATATTGATAGGATTCAGGAGTTGGGAACTTGTTGAATATTCTTCTCTAACCGAAACAACCCGTCACATATGGCCGGTAAAAACAACTAGTAAACTAGAAGCTCCTCGTCATGTTGTGATTGGCTTTCAAGAAAACAGAAAAGGGAAAATTGTTAAAGATATGAGTAAATTTGACAATATTACTTTGTCAAATATTAGAGTATATTTAAATTCTGAAAGATATCCTTATCACGATTTGTACTTAAATTTCGAAGAAAACAAATTTTCTGCTTTATACGAAATGTTTGCCAACTTTAGACAGTCTTACTATGGTGTTCCAAATGAACCCATTTTTAATCCTGAACAATTCAAAAACATTAGTCCTATTACACATATTGATTGCTCCCATCAAAAAGAAACAATTCAAACGGGATCCGTAGTAATGAGAATTGAATTTGAGACACACAATGCAATTAAAAAAGATACTTCTGCTTATTGTCTTATTTTACATGACAAATTATTTAGCTACAACCCTCTTACTAAAATTGTGAAACAATTATAAACTTTATCCCCACTATTTTCATATTTCGATTTAATTTAAAGAAATTTTCAAAAGCTTTTAGTTTTAATCATGACATCAAAACTACAACTACAAATTGAAAAATTTATTTTTAAAATAAATCAACTGAAAGAAGAAATTGCAAATTATTCAAGTAAAAAAAGTCTCATTGAAAAATTTGCTGCTTTGAAAATATGAGATTGGGTATAGATATTCAAGGATTCAAAGATGAAAAAAATAAATTTATACCGAAAGAGCTTGCAGCTTTTGATGGTTATGAAATGACTCATTACATTTTTAAAAAGCCTTTTCCAATGGAGTTTCTTTCACCTGATTGTCACAAGCAGGCGGTATGGTTAACGAAAAATTATCATTGTATACATTGGAATAATGGATTTACTCCATTACATCATTTCCCAAAAATAATTGAAACACTTACGAAGAAAGCAGATTTTGTTTTTGTAAAAGGAAGCGAAAAAAAGGATTTTATACAGAAATATTCTAAAAAGCATGTGATTGAAATAGATGAACAACCAGCGCTAAAGCTAATGGAACCAAAATGCTTCTATCATTCAAAATCACCTTGTATGTGTGCTTTGACAAATGTGTTATTTTTATATGACAATTGTTTTATGAATGAATAAAAATATAAAAAAAAACTTAATTACCTTTTTATTTTGCATTAACCAACCATGATTGAATACAATTAATATGATACCTTAAATCTAATTTTCTAAATTCATTTAAAAGTTCATACTCATTTTTATATTTTAAATAATCATTACAAAATTTAGCGGCTAATTTACATTGTTTCATTCGATCTATATTATTAACATATGCTGACAAATCTTGTGCTTCTGCGTCTTCTTCGCCTACAATTGATAAATATTGGAAGTATGCAGCAGATATAATAAACTCTTCATACATTTCAGTAACCATTTGCTCCATTGTAAATATTATTAAATTTATTCTTCCTTTTCAATTTCTTGAAGAATAGTATCCTCGTCAATAAATTGCTTCAAGTGTTTTAAATAGTAACCAAAGCCAATATCTTTTAGATCTTGAATAAGTTGAAAAAAATTTAATGTTTCAATGTATTTGTTGCAACAGAGGGCAGCCTTTACGAATTCCTCAGATTGATTACAATA
Organism: Kuschelorhynchus macadamiae; assembly: GCA_030620095.1. NCBI lineage: Eukaryota > Metazoa > Arthropoda > Insecta > Coleoptera > Curculionidae > Kuschelorhynchus > Kuschelorhynchus macadamiae. The sequence goes on from JAUTXW010002578.1 coordinate 459,940, forward strand.
AAAGTCTATCCACTCCGGACCACTTGCCATACAATATGAGAAATAGGTTTTTGAAAGATTACTAAATTTCTCCTCTAATAATTTAACTGCAATCAGCAACTCAGCCATTTCATTTATTTAACATAATATTTTAAATATGTAGGGGGACGTCTCTTGCGAATAGGATTAACTTTCTTTGATAATACCTGTTTTTTATCTTCGTATAATTGAAACCTCTTTTGGGTTGCAATAATAGCAGGTATAAATTGGCAATCTTCTCCTATAAATTCTATTAGGTGGCTTAATTCTCCTACAAAGTATGATTTCCCAAATGTATTGAAAAACGTAGTAAGGCTTATAATTCCTTCTAAATAATCATCACAACAGTCAATTGCTTCCAAATAATCTCGTTTCAGTGGATAAAACAGCTTGGTGTATTCATCTTTCGAAATCACTTCAAAGAAATTGAGATATTTAACTTTTAACTGTCTGATAGTTGTAGTTAATTTTTCGCGATTACACATAATTCACTTATTACTTGACATATTTTTTCTTTTTGTTTTATACAAAATTGGTGGAAAAATTCAAAAATAACTTTTTACGCAACTCGAGCACAGCTTAGTAAATGTGTCTCGGCATACTAAAATGATCATGATGAACCTATTTATAAGA